>OZ026598.1:13062515-13087515 GCA_964020085.1 Micromussa lordhowensis | reverse complement strand
CAAGCAAGGCCACTCTCCGTATTAGTCGTCTCACGTTTACTATGTGCTCTCTTTTGTAGAAAGTGCTCTTTAGGACTGGCAAACCACTTAACTTGTCAACGGCATGGTCTTTGTTTGCAAAGTGAAATTTAGCCAAATGGTGAATCCTCACCACATTAACTCCATTAGATTCCTTCAGGTGGACTCGTGCAGTGGAGAAAAAATTTATCCTCACAAAATAAGGAGAAACCTCACCCTCAGCATCTGTCTGGTTCAGCTTGTCAACACAATATACCAGGGCTGTTTGACCTTGATCTGTTCTGTTATATGCTGAAGAGAATGTGGAGCCATTCACCAAACATCTGGCAAAGATGTCTATCCTTGGTTCCACAAATACCAGGCTGTCCTCATGTATGTCCCCCAAGTAGCTTTTAAGCTCACTGTGAAACTCAATTGTTGGTCTTTGCTTCAGCCGTCTTGGTGGCAACATCTCAATGGGCCAACATTCCACCTCCTTCAGTTCTTCTCTTTCCACCTCCATCTGCAATTCTAGGTTTCTGCCATCAGACATGGAGTCAGGGTCCACCATAAACTGTTGAAGAATATTACCATCCCATATGTCTCTGTAGTCTGTCGATGAAGGTTCAGGCTGGTTTTTAATGAGGCTTAGGAATTGCTCTTGTTTAAAAAATGTTTTGATCCATTCAGAAGGAGGAAGAAATGGAAATGTTTTGAAAGGAACCATTTTTGTCTTTCCAAAAGACAACTTCTTTTCAAAAGACAGTTCTGTGCTACATTTCTTTCCCCAATTTTTTTTCCTACACAGAGCAGGTTTCTGTTGTCCACTTCTATCAACACTGATTTCATTTGAATTATAGAGAGCTGAACATTTAGGGTTAGGGCATACTGCAAAAATAACTATCTTATTAAGTACTTTCAAATTTGTAATAATCTCAATGTCAACAACTGTTTTTGGAAACATCATATGAAGCGGATGGTGAAAAAGGAGAAAAATAAAATATATAACATTTAAAAGTACAGTAAAAAGGTTATTGGAAAGGTTGTAGTGCAGCTTTATTCGGAGAAGTAGTAAGGAAAACCATCCAGTGAAATTAATCTTCTCTTGTTCTTCTTTGTCCATCTCTTGAAATTCTCCTGGTATCTGCTCTTCCGTATTTACTTCTTCTGTATTCACTGTGTGGTCATTAATTGGATTTATTTCTGTATAGTTGCTACCACTGTCATCAGTGTCCTCAGAGTGATCACTATCACTCTCTGATATTTCCAAGTCATCTACAAAATGTCACAAACAGAACACAAAGTTTACAATATTTCCTGCAACTAAACATATTGGTTGCTATGGTGTTATTGTTGTCTTCATGTTTTATATTAAATCTATGTTTTCCTTAGTGTATTTAGTTATGGATTGAATCGCTCATATCTATGATAGTTATAATATTATGGTACTCTTCAGATTTCATGACATGATCACTAATCTATTTCTCTCACTCTACATGTATCTTGTACACATTATATTTTAGTACTTTGTCATTAGTCATTGAATTAAATTCAATTTAAACTACATCATGTGCATTCTTACATTTAAGGGCACTTTTCCCCTGATGTTGATCATCGCCACTGTCTTCAAATGTCTCATCCACACCTATTGAAAGTTTGAAATTTGAATGTACAGCACTTACCACTTGATTATTTTAATGGGTCTCCCGTTTTTATAACCCGTGTCCAATGTATGTACACTCTTTACAGACAAGCACCTCTGTCTGCTACAGGGTAGTTCAGCCAGAATTGAACCCAGTAGCAATTAAACGACACAGTCCTAATGTAAATGGCAGACTATCTGTTCCTCTTCTTTTCAAAAAACAGTTCTGTGCTAAGTTCATTCCCCCAAAATTTTGTGGATGTGAGCAGCAGCATTTAGTGGATAAATGTAATTGGTATTTCTTACCTGTGTATGAAAGCATCCCTTGATCAACATCACATTCATCACCATGATCGTCACTTTGTTGATCGCACTCAGCTATAGAAATAACATTGAATATCCTTCATGAATTTGTGCTGCATTTGATTAGGATGTAATAGACCCAAAACAACCTTACTTATTCAATTTGCAAAGGATAGTAATGTTACCAATGAATTATTTCAAACAGTTTAACCAAGTGAGCCCACCCCTGGGTAAATGATCCTTTCTGTACACCCGACTGTGCTGGATAACCATTACAACCACAAAGCTTGAAAACAACTTTTTTAAGTGCCCTTTCTATTTTCCACTTTACAGTGAAATATATGTTAATACTGATTTCTGTATAAAAGGGCCATACATATTGACAAATATTGTTTGCTGCTTGCCCTATTGTCCAAACGTAGAATACCGTGACAAAGTTTATACTCACCATTTGTTGGAATTCCCTGGTTTTCTACGGCTATGTCTTTGTCCAGTTCTGAATTTTTGACAACCTCATCTAGATTTAAGTAAGTGGAAAAAATTCAAAGATAAGAAAAGAGTACATCTCTAGGAGGTAAAACAGGATCCTTTCTTCCCTTACTCCACAAATCCGTTCCAATGTTTAAAATTTCCCTCTGTATTGGTCACGTGACAACGGGCGAACTTTTTAACGTCATGCGGCGTTTTCGTTCCTAACAAATCACAGTCAAAATTATATTTGACCACAAATGGAAGGACTGAGATTTGTAAACACATTGACACCTACTTAGTGGTAAATAATTATGTATTATTGAACACAAATGACGTCCGATGGACTCGTGAGAACTGAAGACTTTCTCGGAGTTCCTTGTTGCCTTCGCGCGTCAAAATATCAGCTTCCGTTAATATATTTGCCATTTGAATCAAGAATTATACATACCTTTAATATCCGAATTTTCGTCTGCAAATCTCGTCCGTTTAATGACCTGACTACCAGCTTCAACTTCTTCACAAGACCGAGACCCGAAAAGTTTTTGGTGTCGATAAACTGTTCGCCTCGCACGCAAACATCCCTGACAGTTGGGACAAAAGCACTTTCGATATTCACCGGTCATTTCCTTTAATCGTTGTTTGATGTAATTTATGTAGAACAAACTACAGCTGCCAGGGGAGACTAGCCCGAGCTCTAAGCTGGCGCAATTTGCACGAATACGTGTATGTTTTGTCGCGATCAACATTGCGTGATCCAGTGTAGTTAACGCAGCTATTTGCAACATCTCGGGGCTTTTGTGGCTTTCCAAAATTCAAGACACGGCGCAGTGTGAAACTTTTTTTGTCAGAGATGAATGTGGAGAACCCTGGCGAGTTAATGGAAGTTCTATTAGAGAATAGAGAGGCAAGGAAGTTCTTAGGGGACTTCATTGAGGATGCAATTTCCAAAAGTCACGTAAGTGTATGTTTACTTGCTCTTCTTCAAAACAATTACCAGATTAAGTTTGCGATAACGTACTTTGTTGTTATTCTCTCCTCAGTCTACCATACCTTCGAAAGCAGTTCCAGTAGTAAGTGACAAAGCCTTTTATTATTTTGTTATTAATTCACGTAGGAGAGCACATGTACTTGCCATCTGGATCGTCATGAACTCCCTCCTCCCCCCACCCCAAAAGGAACGCGCTTATGTAATCACGTCATTTCCGCGCACGCTTTAATTACTGATGCCAATGCAATAGGCTAGAGCGATCATCAAGTATTTACACAACACCCGCACTATCTGTGCTACTTTTCTCTATGATTGAACACAGTGTATCGATGGCTTTAGTCTTATTGCAAAGATGTGTTAGAAATGGTCACGATACAAGAACCCAGCAACTCCCAGCTTTTCATCGACGCAGAAACCAGTTAAATGTGGTGCATGTGAAATTGCTCAAAAAATTGATACTGATGCTTTGGCTGAAACTTAGCGATTTCTTAAGATCCGGTTGTTTTAATTTCAAGAAATTTTGGAAAAAAATTACTTCAGTCACCACATGAATAACCTATAAAAAAAAACTGAATATTGACAAAGGGAACTTTAGTAACATAATACAGAACAAGCATTGAAAACGATTTAGGGCGAATTACAACAACCGCCTAGTGTTAAAAATTTGATTGGAGCAGTGTTGACAGAAGGTGTGTAAATAGTTTAAAAGTAATGGTGAATTAGGCATAGGCACTTGAAAATTGTGTTCGGACGGGCACCAGCTAAAGACAAGGCCGTACATTCGCAGTTTTGCGCTCACATTGAAAACTACAGGATATTTTAATTATTGCAAAAGTTTGGATTCTGCAATAGTCTGGATTTTAAACTCGTACACAGTATGTGCTTGCAAACAAACGACATCATTGAATGGCTATCAGTTATGGTTTTTCTGCAAGGGTGTTTGGCTACCAGTGTTCATGATGAGGCTCCTAGCGTTACTCACAAAATGTATCAGCCTTGAGAGAGCAGTATTAAGTGCCCTTTATACTGCACTCATCACTCTGCAGGATTTTTTCCAGTCACCCTTCCTTGCATGTATGTTTGTGGGGATTTTCCTCATGTCATCCACCCCATCACTTTTCAAATGGCTATAGTCCCTAAACAAAGACTTTCCCCCCAGTTCCTGCCTCTCAATCTGATGGTTGATAAACCACTGTTGATGCACTAAATAAAGCATGGGTTAATACAACATTTGGTGCCTCATGATGTATGGAGGTTTCATTTTTTAATTCTAAAACTACATCATTATTATCTTGTAGGATGTTGTGAGAGACGCCTTTCAATTTGAATTTAAAAACAGACTCAATCCTGGACAAGGTACATAGTAAATCAATGACTGAAGTAAATTGTAACAAGTTCATGTAATGTAACCAACTTGAGGAAATATACCTCAGTCATGACAATAATTGTTATTAATGGTCTGAAATGCACATTGAGTGATAATTTGATTGTGTACCTAAGCTTGAAGATTATTAGGTTTAAAGATGCTACTAACAACAATGAACTATTTGTTCTACCACACTTGCAGCTGGTTGGGTGTACATGTTTGCACATAAATGAGTTAGCATTTCATAAATGCAGTGGTGTATATTCATGGAGATCTACTGGACACAGTTCACATGCCTCTTCTCTATTACATACTCATGTGAATCACTTATCTGAGTTAATCTACAGTTTAGGCAATATTTGAGATAATTTAGAAATTACTGCATTCTGCTAGTAGGTGTCTTATCATGTGTACATTGTGTACATTGTGTACATTGTTATATGACACCACTCTAGATGTTCTGTTACCTAATTACCCAGATATTCTCAAGACTCAGCCACATTGCAGATGAATTTCCTCACATTTTTAGGCATGGCGCAATATCGAAGTAAGCTAAAAAATATATTTCCTCTTTTTAAACTTTTTTTTTTCTTAGTACCTTGGGGTGAAGTGGATAAGAGGCTTGTAAAAGAGATTGTTGACTTTATAAGGCAGGAGATGAGTTTTGACAACAATGGACAACCAAAAAAAGTCCCTTGCAGTTCTTTAATTCTAAAACGGGTCAAGAGATACTACCGAAGCCAGCGTCACCAGTGCATGATCAAGAGCGACCAACTAAAAAGGAGGAGACAGAGATTGTTGAACAGACGAAATCGTCTAACAATGGTACCTTTCGTTTATCTTGCCATAGATAGAATGATTTTCATGTTACATTACTTTCTCTTAGACCATATAGAATGCAGATTAATAAATGGAATCAGTCTGAAGGTCCTCCACTAAAAATATCAGGGAATTATGGCTATGAGTATATAATTATTACGGGGCAGCGGCTTTTTTGAAAAAGGGTAATTTTTTTAATTATATTTATAGGAAAGAAAGCATATATGTACCAATAGAAAAGGCTCTTCTAGTAGGGTGGTTTTGGGTGAACAATACCGATAAACCAATGAAATCCATACGTAATAAAATATAAGGAAATATCACATTTTTTTTAGGAAAAAAGAGATCAAGCCGTGAACGATGCCCTGAAGACTAAAGAGATGACTACTCTAGAAATTCAGGACTTACGTACCAATATTCCACCAGTTGCACTAAGGGAGGTTGAAATACCAGCGGACTGTGATGACGAGGAAGCCAAACAAGATTTTTTAGTAAAGCACAAAATGCACTTGGAGCATGGGAGAAGGATTGCCCAAGACAAGCAAACACAAGCAAGGAGACTGCTGGATTTTGTAACTAGTAGAGAACCAGCTGAAGACGTGAGCGTGAAGCACCTGCTTGAGATTGCCGCAGAGAATGTTCCGCAGAAGAAAAAATCAAGTACTGTCAGTCTGACTCCTCTGCAAAGCTCCTCAGCTACAATTGCTGAGGAAGCTTTGAGGTTAAATGAGCGAAGAAGCAGACTGACATTACAACAAAAAAAAAAACAGGTCATGCCAATCATCAGAATGCCAGAGTAATCAAACAACCCAAAGTGGGTCATTTGGAGTTACTGCCGGGGCCATACGCACCTCAGTAACTCTAAATGATCTCAATATACCTGACCCACTGGAGTTCAATGAAGAGGACTGCATGTCAGCTTTGAGTGATTTTTATTTTAATAGCTAAAATAAAGTTCACTCAATACTGACATGGCCTCATTATTGAACTCATCCTAAGTCAGGTGACACGTAGTCTAAGGTATTTTCAGGAGCATCTTAAGAACATTTCCAATCTAAAATTTAAAAAAAAAAAAAAAACCTTTTCTTGATCAAAATGTTGGTGATATTGTTGGTGATATTGATGTAGACTGAATTTGTAGATGTTCTCTTTAGAACTTAGTGCTTAGCAAAGTGTAAGGTATGTCAAAGGTGACAGACTAAAATGAGATGTGTTTCTAAGATCATTTGACTCTTTTCCAATATTTAAAATGGTATTCTTGTGAATTTTTTTCATTGTTGCTAAAAATATAGTTATAAGGACTATTGAATTTGTGAAAGTAAATACTCACTGATTATTATGCAACATGTTTGGTCTGATATGGCTGAATACATGCAGTTATTTAAAGACTGTGTGTAAACCTTAAGGTAGGATATGTTATCCTAGTGTGTGAGAAAACATGAAGGATCTGAATCTGATCACTTCATATAACAGCTATTAAGTCGCAGGCCACTAATATATAAAAAGGTCTTGGGACATTACTAGCAATTATGGCCTGTTTGACACTTTTGAGACTTACCATAGTGCGAGGTCAATTTAACTGATATCATATACTTGTGTAACTGTGCAAGAACATTTAATTAATAATAACTGTAACTTTGATCCTGCATACAGTTATATATAAACATTGTTAATATTAACTTTATAAAAATAAATATATATAATTTGTCTTGAGTATGTCAATTTGAAAATAATATTGTAGCTGAAAATAGGAAGGGATTTATTTTAAATTTCAATTAGGTACAAACGTTTAAATGAACAATCATACCACAATCGCTACTAATCTTGCAATCTGATTGGCTAATTTGCTGTTTTCTGTACTCTTGTCGACAATGATACGCATCATCACAGTGGTCAAAACTTGTCGTGGTCCACAACATTTTGACCACTGTGGCGATACAATCACTCCTTGTCGAAAAGAGTACAGACAACGCTACACCGCATTCAATTTCTTAACTTCAATTGCTTTACCAAAAAGAGGGCCATAAAAATAAAACCCAAATTTAATTATAAAAAAAATAGTGCACTACAGAAGGCAAAAATGACAGTTTTCTGGTGAAATACAGTTGGGTTATGATTCCCCAGATGATTTTGTGCTTGTCAATTAACCATAACCATAATTTTTGCACAAGTATTGATAAGGTTATGATTCCAGAGATGGTGTCCTCAAGCTTTCAAGTATCAGCATGATTATTTAATAGGTTACACAATTGGGGTGATGATTCCACAGATGGTTTGATGAAGTCTTGCAACATCAAGGCCTTGATTCCTTATACTTAAAGTGCCCATGTCATCAAAAGTTTTATTTTCCCATCTGATTCTATGTTTCATGCAATGAACTTCTGCGAAAAATTTTTTCGATTTGGATAAAAAGCGATCTTTTAACGAAGTTTTAAAAACCTGAAAATCCTATTTTCTTGCGGTCGACCCGTGCCGCTGATCACAGCATCTGGATGTCGGGCACTTTGTTCGAGCGAGTGCTTTGTTGTCATAGATTAAGCAACAACACGGACACAATTACAAATCAAGGAGGCAGTGCATATTCACTGGGAATCTTAATCCTTTTTTGTAATCTATTGTTGTATCATTCCATTATTATTCTAATTTTCCGCTATATATTGTTCATCATTGTTATTCCATCCGCAAACTGACGATGGCACAGGAGTTGCTGAAACATGTCTTCTTTAAAATTTAAAAGTCTTGTTCTCTTCATTAAGATTTATTACCCTAATTAAAGCTTATGATTGCAATTATTTGTATTCTTAAGATAAAGGGTCGTTGTTTATAACTAGCGAAGTTAGAGCTTTTGAATGGTCTGTATTCTCAAGAACTGACAACTGCAAGTCTTGTTTACCGCTAAGTTTTGAGCACATTCCGAGATGCCAAAAGTTTCGATCAGAAAATTTTGAAAAAGTTCAATTTGTCCGATATTATTTCATATTTGTTACCTACTTGCCAAGTGAAGTTGATGGAAGAATTATGTCTACAAAATATATGAACCTTATACAACACGGCTTTGCCTGCCATGACTCTCCATAGCTTAGGGAGTATCGGTCATATCAGGGACTCAAATTTCTCTTTGTCCCATGCTTGTGAAGTGTTGACCATAAGTATTTATCTCTTATAAGAGCCCATTTGCTGAAAAAGTTTGTTTGGATCTAGCGATAATCAAGCCAAAACTTGTCTCCACCAAATTTTCATTTTGGTGAAGATGTCTACCCTTGAAATTCAAGAAATCATTTGCTAGCTGAAAAATGTCCATTATGCCTGTAGGAATAAACAGCTTCTGTTTGTGGTAAAACAACTCAAGCAAAATTTTCCTTAAAATTAACAAACTGAGCTAGTGGCCAGTTTTGATGTTTGACCAATTTGGCCTTCTCGGAAGCAGGTTGACAGCACTTTGAAGTAAATTGGCAGGGCTTGACAAAGTTTGGTAGGGCTGAAATCACTGATGAGCCCTTATTCCCGATTGTTTATGGTTATACCCAAGGACAAATATCTGAGCATATTTTAATGCAAAATGGAATCTACTGTGGTTATTATCCTTTAAATGGTTTTCTCAACACACACAGTTTTGAAAATTGGGAAATATCACTCAGACATTCCCCAGTTTAAGCTGGGGCATATTCAGTCACATGATGCCTTTAGACCAATTGTGTGTGAGTGAAATTACAGTGTATTTGATGGATTGTAATGATCAATACAATGTGAAGTAATCAGATTTTCAGTATCACCCTTACTCACTCCAGTCCACATCTGCAGTACGTAGTTGTCTGAAACACATGTAACGAGCAAAGTGTTTGATACATGTACCATTTTATACATGAGTGTTACCAACGCACCGGGAATAATTTAGGGAGTAAAGAAGTTTTAATGTAATTTTGAACAACTAGAACTCTTAACCTAATTCACATGATGTTGCCAGTGGTTTCTAGGATAAAGGTAACAAACATAATACATTAAGAGTGGAAAAACTAATTACAACAATGGAAATAACATAGTAAATACAAATAGCATAGGAAATACGAGACAAACAAAGAAAGAGGACATTACCTGACGATTTGGGAATATGAGCCACGCGGACTGGGGCGAGGTGGGGAATTGGTTACTACAATGTGTATATACATTAGTTTTTGGTTAGATTGCATTCTATACTAAAATTGTTTTCAGGACAGTTACATAAAAATTTTATTTGTCATAGTTTGTTCTATGTTGTGGTAACAAATATGAGAAAAAATCAAACCGGGCCAGTTTGGAAAATTCAATTTTGTTTAAACCAGACATATACAGTTACGGGTATGGTATTTGCATAATGAAAAACTGTGGCCAAGGTCTTAGAAATGCTACCAAAGGCTGCAGGCTGAGGGCAGCATTTTCAAGTCCGAGGTCACAGTCATTCACTATACAGACTGACCATAAGTCAGTAGTGATGGTCAATACATAACTTATTTATTTTTCCTCTCTCTAATTAAAGTCACTCAAACTCAAGGGCTGTGACCGTGGGTGGAGATAGGAAAATATGGACTGCGTTTAGAACCAATCAGATTGCAGGATTCATTACTGTGCCCTCTTGAAAAAAATAAATATAGTTATCTTTGATTACACTTTGCATCTATATACACTTAGAGCATTTGATTACATTTGCTGCTATTTGAATGTTTTTTTCTTTGTTTATCAAAGGACAGATCTCTATTCTGAAGAACCAATATCATTGTGTGACAAAATTTGAACAAGCGGCAATACTTCATAATTTAGGTGAGTCAAATTGGTTTACATCTGTATACAGGTCATTATAAATCCCGTTCCCTCTACTTGAATATGACTGATTGTTTAGCATACTTTGATTCTGCCTGTATCAGACAACGATGTAGAGTGAGTTTATCCTACTCTACATTTAAAGTAAATGACCTGTTACAGGTAGCTCTGGGCAAGTCTTAGTTTGTTCTTTTAAGGATGTAGTTGGCAGATGGCTTGCCAATCTCTTGAGAATGAAAAGTTACTTGCCCAGAAGGAGAATCTACCTGTCCCGGATGACCGGATGGCACTTTTTTTTTGAGCCGTGCTGTTAATTGTGTTATCTCTTTTAATTGAAAGTAAATTAGAGGCAACCTTTCTTTACAGCTGCCCTGCACTCACAGTTTGGCTTTCAAGAATACAGAACAGCAGAAGAGGTTTGTTTACATGTAAAGTGTAGATACAATTACAGTGCAGTGACCGCATTTTTTCTCAGAGTGGTCATTCAGTGACATGTGGCCAAGTTGATTGTTGTAAATAGATTTACTGAGTACCGGTATATTAAAATTGTGAAGTAATGACCCCTTAAAAGTGCTTAACCCCTGAAAGAAACTCTAAATTGACAAGTTTGTTAGCAGATACCAAAGGTGGCAACTCTCTGAATGTACAATGTAACACTGTCATGAAAGTGGCAACTTCAAATGTGTGCAAGTAGTTTTAATAAATATATACAGCAAACTTTCAAGGCAACATAAAAATTGATGCGAGTCGCATGTAGAAATGAGAGATGTAATCCGCTCGCAAAAACCCGTTTTGTCTGTTGCGTCAAAAAATAATTTCATTTCAAATAAGAACTTAAACAACGGAACATTTTCCAGTTTCAAACGCTTTCTTACGCCTTATAAAACCAGACATATGAAAATTCAAAACTTCTTGTCGCGAAATTATCAAATTGTCACACAAGCCGACGCGAGTCCCATGTCGACCTTTGTAAAAATGAGAGAGATGTAATCCGCTTGCAAAAACCCGTCTTGTCTGGCATCTCAAAAATAATTTCATTTCAAATAAGAGCTTAAACAATGGAACATTTTCCCGTTTCAAGCACCTTCTTACGCCTCATAAAACCAGAGATATCAAAATTCAAAACTTCCCGTCGCAAAATCGTCAAAAGAATCGGTTATCACACATGATGTGTCGCTTGTCTTTATTAACATAACATAACATACATACAATTCGCTCGCGAAAAACTCGTCTTGTCTGGCATGTCAAAATGAATTTCATTTCAAATCAGAGCTTAAAAAAACCAAACATTTTCCCATTTCAAGCACTTTCTTACGCCTTATACAACCAGAGATATGAAAATTCAAAACTTCCCGTCGCGAAAACATCAAAATATGAGCACGTCACTTGTCATTATTACAATTATTACAAATAAGAGCTTAAAAAACGGACCATTTCCCTGTTTCAATAGCTTTCTAATGCCTTTTTCTCGCCTCAAGAGCTTTCTTACGCTTTATATGAAAGTTCAAAACTTCCTGTCGCATAATCGACAAAAGAATCGGTTATCACACATGACGCGTAGCTTGTCATTATTACAATTCGCTCACAAAAACTCTTCATGTCTGGCGCGTCAAAATGAATTTCATTTCAAATAAAAGCTTAAACTACGGAACACTTTCCGTTTCAAGGGCTCTCTTACGCCTTGTAGAACCAGAGATATAAAAATTCAAAACTTCCCCATATAGAAATCATCAAAAGAATCTGTCATCACACATGACGCGTCACTCGTCTGCTTTTCGTACAACGCTCGCAAAAATTTATTATGTCTGGCTCGTTAATATAGATTTCGTTTCCAATAAAAACTAAACAAAGAAACATTTCCCATTTCAAGCACTTTCTTACGCCTTACAGAATTAGAGGTAAGAATAAATTTCTTTTCTCAAACTTTACGTCAAAAAAATCGCGACAACGACAAATGTTGCATCGCATGTCGTGTTGAAAATAACGTAATTTTATTAATTCAAGTTCGCTCGCAAGCACTGTTCATGTCTGGCGCGTCAAAATAAATTTCATAACAAATTAAAACTCCAACAACAATGCGTTTTCCCGTTCTAATCATTTGCTTATGACTTGTAGAACCAGATATATGAAGATTCAAACTTGCTTTTCATTCGTTCAGTGATATGATTGAAGAGCCCGATCGAAAAACACAGCAAAGGAAAAACGTATCAGCTGTTTCTTTGTCGGCGGAGATATCCTTTTAGCGGCGTTTGTGGGAATTGCCTTTTCTTTTGTTTTCTGTTGAAAAGAAGAATGCCACACAAAGCACAGTTATGAGAGTGAATAACAAAAGGCAACACGCACATCAAATGCGCGCAATTGCAAATGGTGCGTGCGGTTTGTGTGTGCGTAGGCCACTTATCTCTGTACACCACTGCAACTATATCTATATTGATATTAAATTTTGTTTATCACATTATCAAGTTAGTTCAGAAGGCTGGCCAGTAACACTAACAGTAAAAATCAATCAAACACTCACGTCAGACAAGGTTCATCACAAGGTATTGCTTTGCAGGGAATGAAAGTGGCCTGTACTCATTTCCAAGCTGCAGCTGGTATATTTTAGCATCTCAAGGTATTGGTTTTCTGTTATTATATTTTAGACTGGAACGCGGGCGCTAACCATAGTAACATGTAAGAAACCTCGCTTCAAGAGGGAAATATACAAAGTACTTCAGCCTTATCTCAAATTGGCTAGCAAATATGCGAAGTCTGTTTAACTGCAAACCTCTCGGATGCTAACTTTTAGTGTGGGAAGTGCACAGCGAACAAAGGAGTCCTATTTGACTGTATTTCTAGTTTAAAGTCACCGTACAACTGATAACCGACTAACCATTAGTTTTTGGTTAGATTGCATTCTATACTAAAAGTGTTTTCAGATCGGTTAAATAAAAATTTTATTTGTCAAGGTTTGTTTTATGTTGTCGTAACAAATATGAGAAAAAATCAAACCGGGCCAGTTTGGAAAATTCAGTTTTGTTTAAACCAGACATAGACAGTATACCAGTATAGTATTTGCATAATGAGAAACGGTGGCCAGGGTCTTAGAAATGCTACCCGAGGCTGCAGGCTGAGGGCAGCATTCTCAAGTCCGAGGTCACAGTCGTTCACTATACAGACTGACCATAAGTCAGTAGTGATGGTCAATACATAACTTATTTATTTTTCCTCTCTCTCATTAAAGTCACTCAAACTCAAGGGCTGTGACTGAGGGCGGAGATAGGAAAATATGGACTGTGTTTAGAACCAATCAGATTGCAAGATTGATCACCATGCTCTCTTGAAAAAAATAAGTATAGTTATCTTTGATTTAACTTTGCATCTATATACACTTAGAGCATTTGATAACATTTGCTGCTCTTTGAATGTTTTTTGCTTGTTTATCAAAAGACAGATCTCTATTCTGAAGAACCAGTATCTTTGTGTGAGAACATTTGAACAAGCGGCAATACTTCATAATTTAGGTGAGTCAAATTGGTTTACATGTGTATGCAGGTCATTATAAACGATGTAGAGTGAGTTTATCCTACTCTACATTTAAAGTAAAATGACCTGTTTCAGGTAGCTCTGGGCAAGTCTTAGTTTGTTCTTTTAAGGATTTAGTTGGCAGATGGCTTGCCAATCTCTTGAGAATGAAAAGTTACTTGCCCAGAAGAAGAATCTACTTGTCCCAGATGACCGAATGACACTTTTTTTTAGCCCTGCGGTTAATTGTGTTATTTCTTTTAATGGAAAGTAAATTAGAGGCAACCTTTCTTTACAGCTGCCCTGCACTCACAGCTTGGCTGTCAGGAATACAGAACAGCAGAAGAGGTTTGTTTACATGTAAAGTGTAGATACTTGAATAGGGCTAACATACTTTGATTTCGAGGTCGATGTGCTTAATATGATATTAGTAGTGTAGGAGTTGGGGTAAATTTTCCCAGGACAGACGCTAAAAAATCCATACTAAAAAAGTGACACTGAATTTCATAGTGTCCGGCCTCAGCTAGATCGGCTTTGGCTGCTTAATGAATAACCACTATCTTCACTATCACTGCTTTGCCTAGGTGAATAATCATTATGTTCGCTGTCACTACTAAAGAGGCTATCTTCTGTAAGAATTTTTTTGTAATCTGATTTGTACTCGGACATATAATTTAATACATTTCTATTTTTAAAAGGTTTCATCAGTGTATTTTGAAATGACCGTAAGCGTAACTAGTGATACCATCATTAAGAATATAACGCTTATCATCAAAAGGAGAGAGTGAGACTTTATTAATTTGATAACTGGAAATCTGATGGTATTCTGATTGGATCGTCCGCATCCGGTGATGCATCTTTTTCTTATCAAATAAGACATCTTTATAATCAGAATGAGTGATCTCTCGTTTGATGACATTCTTTTTGATACCTTTTGCTGTCTTGTTATTTTTTCTTCTGTCTTATAAGAATAGGCGGATTCATGCTTATGTCATAGTTTACATTTTTGCTCATTTGCATACGGCTTTGCGTAAAGAAGGAAACATGTTAGATATGAATTGACTTCAGGCAGATAAAGAGCTAGTTAAACTTAGTACATGGTGAAATGTTTAGCTCTTTGGGTGCAATAGTCAAGGAGAAATTGTCTTTCAAAAACTGCAAAATTTCTGGGTGGCAAAAGCGCTAATGAGCTCGTACATTCTTTGTTAAATTTTGAGCGTTTGAACCCGTGTTGCACAAAAAGTATTCAATACATCAGGCTCATATTCACTAGCAGAGTTAAATCGTACTATGACCTTTCTGTATTCAGAACTGATTTATTTGTAGCTCCATCAAAAACTGAATTGCTTATACTAATGAGACAAATGTTGTAAACAAGGATTCCCCTATACATTTTGCTTTTTAGGCCAATGAATTCAATAATTGGCTTACCTCCAGCCTCATCTTTAAATTTCCCCATTACTTTTTTGTTTTCTTTCGAAAAATACTTATAAGATTCGGATAGTCGCTGTTGTCAAATAGATCTTTATCTTTATCTTTATGGAAGTCATTGTAAACTAATTCTGTCTCGATATGGTAGACTAGTGAATCAATGTCAGTAAAAAGTAATTGGCAGCAATCTTTTGGTCCTGCGCTGTATTTTTTCTGATAATTATACATGTAATTGTAATGGTAATCATACATTAACGTTTTGCTTAAGTCTAAAATGCACATACCAACCAAATAAGGTTTATTTAAGACCAATCTCTCCTTTTTCATCTGGACAGCTACAGTACTAAATTTTCATCAAACATTTTCGATGAAACATATGTTGGTTTCGCAGGTAATTTCACCAATTTTTCTTCCTCGGTAAACAATTGATCCCATTCTTAGGTTTTCCATTGTTTTACAATGTACACAGTTATTCATTAGCTTGAAAGAGTCTTTTTCAAAACTATTTTTAGCATCTTTTCTCATTTCAGTATTCAAATCGATATATTCTTTTAACCATTCTCTTTGTGTAAATTCTAATGCATGATGGATTTTTCCTAGTTTCAGACCAAGACTGAGATAGAGTTTTAGGTTTCTGTAATGTAAGACGTATTTCTTTTTATCTTTTAGTGAAGTGACAAGTTTTCTGACTTTCCCACTACTATTCCCATGTAAATTTTTAGTATTACTGCAATATTCTGAACGCATCCCGTCTGTGATAAGTAATTTTTCAGGTCCAAGGGGATAATCATTATGTAGATCGTGTAACTCTTCAGGGTATCCTAAATCAACTTCTAAAATCAAACATTTTTCTGAATCTGCATCCAGCGAGTCTAAATCTAAATTCTTTAATTCCTCTCCCTCTAAGCATCTGAAATTTCCACAAGGTAGGGACAAGATAGAGACTGTGACATTGCCCATCCATAAAGATTATTTGCATCTTCATACATAATGGGTCAGCTCACTGCCATTATGGCCACAGTTTGCAACGGACATTTTCTGCCTTGTGTGGTCTTATCCAGTATTCCGGCTCAGCCTTGCTTCTTTTGTACCTCTCTGGTGATTTAGAGCTTAACCCAGGGCCTGTGGATAGGTCACAAGCAAACCTGAGGCATTCACTGAGACCGAGATGTGTTCAACATGTAATCTTCTTTTAAAGAATGTCGGTTATGTTACATGCTCTGAATGTGCTCATCCTTTTCACCTTAAATGTATTGGCCCACAATTTGAGAAGTCTAGAGCTTGTTTGAATTGCTCAACTGTCTCTACAACTGCAGATTTAGATGGTCTAGGTGTGTTTCAAGATATCCCTGAGCTATCTAATTTGATGAGTCAATGTGGTTTAAAATTTCTCTATCTAAATGTGTGCTCTCTTCTTCCCAAAGTTGACGAGCTTCGACTGCTGTTACTACGCTACAAGGACATTGATTTCTTGTCCATCACTGAAACACACTTGTCATCAAACGTTTCGGATAATGAAATCAACATACCAGGTTTTACTATCTATCGTTTGGATCGTCAAGTGTTCTTGTTTACATAAGGAACTGATTTATGCTATGATTTAGAGTCAAAATCTATTGAGGGAATCTGGCTGGAGATTCTCATCGCAAAGTCTTAAAATATTCTTTTTGGATCTATGTATCATCCTCCGGTCAGCTCGCAATTTATTAGTGCTGACTTCAACGCTGAATTAGAGGACACTCTAGGCTTAGCGATGACTGATAACAAAGGAATATTACTGGTTGGTTATCTAAATGCAAATTTTCTACTCAGGCAAAGTACTGATAGAATCTCAAGAGAGCTAAAGGACTTGTTAAAAGGCATTGGTATGTCACAGCTTATCAAGGAACCCACAAGAATCACTGAACACAGTACCTCTTTGATTGACGTAATTCTTTCGACACACCCACACAATTTTTCATTAAGGAATGTCATTCCTCCGGGTTTAAGTGATCACTATATGATCGGCTGCATTCCGAAAATGAACTCCCTAAAATTCCAACCACGACCAATTAAATGTCGCAACTACGCTAAGTACGACAAAGAAGCATTCAATAAAGATCTTCGGTGTGCTTCGTGGGATTCAGTTCTCACAAGTTTTGATGTAAACATCACATGGAACAGTTTTAAATCTGTTTTCCTTGAAATTTGTGATCGTCACATTCCATTGCTAACTAAAAAAGTTAGAGGCCAGCCAGAATTTGTGGATGACCTCTGCGATTTCTAAGTTAATGTCGACTATTATCTAAGAAAAGCAAAGAGATCTGGAAGAGATGAGGACTGGTCTTCATATCGCTTGTCTAGAAGTAAAGTCACCTCGGCTGTTACACATGCTAAGTCTGATTATAATCGAAACTTAATCCAGGAAAATCTCGACAATCCACATAACTTTTGGAACTCTATAAGGAAAACCTTCCATAGCAAGTCATCAAATACGGGCTCAATTAATTAATTGAAGTGTGATGGACAATTGATCACAGACAAGGAGACTATTGCAAATCTTTTTTGTAAATACTTATCTGAGATTAAATTAAGAATCTCTAATCAATTCAAAAGAAGTCCTATTGCTTCTACGATGTGTCCCAAGTTTACTGCTGATAAATTCCACTTGGGGCAGGTCACTAATGGTTTCATTTACAAACAGTTACAAACGTTAAAGGTCTCAAAAGCAACAACACTTGATGGTGTCCCGTCTAGGTTGCTGAAGGATAGTGCTCTAACTATCAACATATTCTTAACATACATTGTTAATTTATCAATTACGAGTCAACATATACCTCATGATTGGAAACATGCTAAAGTTATACCACTTTACAAAGAAGGGGCGAGGGACAATATTGACATTTATCGCCCGATTTCAATTTTGGCTGTGATGTCAAAAATTCTTGAAAGGGCTGTCCAGCAACAATTGGTGGATTATCTGGAGTTGCACAACTTCTTTTTCAGATATCAATGTGGATTCTGTCGTAAGTATTTGACACAGAGTGACTCCATTAGAAGGAACATGGATGCCGGTCAGTTAACAGGTGCCATCTTCATAGACTTCCGTAAGGCATTCGACACTATTGATCATAAGATCTTGCTTGATAAACTACAATTGTTTGGAATTTATGATGGTGAACATGGTTGGATGACTGATTACCTTACAGATCGTACTCAATCAGTTTTGGTAGGAGGAGTTCTGTCTTGTCCGCAACACGCGACTTTTGAAGTCTATTCTGGGCCCTCTGCTATTTTCCTTGTATGTCACAGATTTGCCAAATAGTTTGCGAGCTGCCAATGTGTTATTATATGCCGATGATACCGTTGTCTATTATGCTGCCTCAGATGTAAACCAGTTGGAGCGAGTGTTGAATGTCGAGCTCAAGTTCCTTCAAGATTGGTCTTCCAAGAATGAACTGTTTATTCACCCTAAGAAAACTAAATATGTGATCTTTGGAACTGCTGCAAAACGGAACTAAATTAACTCTGACAGTCTTAGTGGTGTTCATTTAGGAGATCAAGTTCTTAACTGTAGGCCTTTCTATAAGTATTTAGGTGTGTACCTAGATCAAACTCTATCTTTTAAGGAACATGTTACTCGACTAGTTAATAAGGTATCTAGACAGCTTGGCTTGTTAAGTAGACTAAGAAACAGTCTTACACTCCATGCAGCAGAAAGGATCTTTACAGCTATGATACTTCCTAAGTTGGATTATTGCGAGTTTGTTTGGAACAACTTAGCACCTTCAAGATATAATGCTTTAGAGTGATTACAAACGAGAACCGCTAGAATTATTTTAAAGGAGAGTAGCCTTAGTCACGAGCATTTGTTATGACAATGAAGCTGGATGTCACTTAAGGCACGTTCTAATATGCATATTATAACTTTTGTATTTAAATGCCTCCACAACAATGCTCCAGATCTTTTAGTATTTTGTCAAAACATCGCACAATTAATCCACTAGGCGTAATGGTCTTGACATCTTAGTGCCAAAGGTTTCTACAGAATCTGCAAAGGACACCTTATTCGCTCTACGATCTCCAATTTTATTACAACCAAACAAACACCAGCACCTCCACGCGAATCCACACCTGACCTACAATCAGTACGAATTGTTCTACCATTCAAGGAACAAAAATCAGCTGACTCTGTGTGCAAACAGTTGAATGATCTTGGTAAGCTGTTAAACATCGACTTACGTCCAGTCTTCATTTCTCGAAAAGTTGGAGAAGATCTCAAACATAAAGAAATCAAGCCCGCGTTGATCAACGAACAATCAGTAGTTTACAAATTGGAATGTGACTGGTGTGATGCCAGCTATGTTGGCTACACGCGTCGGCATCTCTACCAACAAATCCAAGAGCACAAAAGATCTGGATCAATATTCAATCACAGCCAAAGTCAACATCCATCAAGAACAGTAATTAACAATTATTCACCGAAGTGGAGGTAAATATCCATCACTTTCACCGACACTGAGGTGAATAATTGTTTTAGTATATACTACACAAGCTGAATAATTAGGGGACCAAAAACGTTATTTTATGTGTGACAAGTGGTCGGAAAAGTAAAAATCTCTCGCGCCGGTTGTGAACAGTACTTGCTAATCACCTCCGAGTTAACCAATCAGAGCGCGCGAAAAGCACTATTCACTTGTGTGGTATATACTAACATCTAATATGTTTCACATTCTTAAGAAATGTTCTAGCAAATTTGATTGCCTTCTGTTCCGAAATGTTCCTTATTCGCGAGCACAAACCGTGTCTTAATATTCAAAGTGACTCGATAAAAGCAAAACTTTTCATCTAGCCTCTAGGGACTAAGAACTTGAACTTGAACATTAGTATTGTTGTTATCTGTTGATCATCATATTTCGAGCTGATGATGGTGTCATGGGGACACCGAAACGTTGTCTAATATCAATATGATTCTACCCGCAATTTTCATTATCAAATTATTATTAATATTATTATTATTATTATTATTATTATTATTATCATTACAAGTAAAACCGGAAATAATATATAATTATATATCCCATAAAAAGGTAGATATAAGGCAAAGAAACAACATGATGGTCGAAAAGGGTAACTTTTAATGCCATTACGGCGAGACATGACTAACCTTCTTCAGGGGCAACACTGAAGCAAAGTAAAATTGGAGAAAACGGTTACAATACAGAAATAGAAATAATAGACGTGTACTGAAGCGGCTGCCAAAAAAGAAATAGTTTAAATTTTTGCCACGTCTTTTGTCATTTTATGCTGAATATAAGGCAATCATGCCTAAAAAGGTTTTAATATCTTGGCCCCCAGTCAATATGCGACCTACATGTAACAATAAATTCTTGTCTATTGGTTCACTATATTTCGTGAAAATGAAAAAAAAACCTCTTGAAATTGATCAATGCAATCTGTGTTACCAAAAAAACTAGTTCAAAACTTGACACGCAGATACAAAGTTGAGTGGGCTTGGATCGAGGCAAGTGTGTTTGTACTTCTTTGGGAAAATAGTTGACAATTTTTCCTTATTAATTAGTTTTACTTTTTTTTAGTTTTTTCATATTAATTCATTCATACCAGAAATCACAAGTGTTAGTTGAGAGAGAGAGATGCTCTGAAAACACGCCTATCGGCTGTTCTGACAGTTTTGTTAGTTCACAACAAACCAAAAATTAAATGTTTTGCAATTTTTCTCTTTGGTTAAAATTACGAAGGAAGACATTGCCTGCTATATTTGTCATCGAATCATAGATTCTCCACACCTCACAATTCACACTTATTTTGTTTAACCAATCAAAGAAAGTGAATCGACCTTCTGAAACGAAGCGATGGTTTGCTTGCAACAGTGCTGTAGCTGTGGTGAAAGTGGTATTTGCGGTCAAGTTTAACAAAGTAATGGTAAATTTCTAGTCCGAAGCTTAACTACATTCAAAACGGTGAAATGATTTTGAAATTTGGTTCATCCTGTCTCATGTAAAACCTTACACCAAGTCAGTGGATTAACGAACACATGAACGCTGTGCGCTACCTCGTTCAACTCTCTCGTTGTGTTAGACTGTGAAAGATTTGTGTGGTGAAAGAGCTGTGGTGAAAAGCTGAAATGGTCGCCAAAATGGGAGATTTGCTGTCAAATTCAACTAAGCAATGGAAAATTTCTAGTCCGAAGCATAAAACTGTAGATCAAGTCAGTGGATTAACGACGTCCACGTCAATGCTGTGCGATACCTCGTTCGACTCGACTCTCCTTCCGCCACTTCGATTAGGTCACCTGAAGATGTGTTAGACTCTGAAAATATTTTTAACTGGTCACTCTTGGAAGAATTGTATCAAGGCTAGATGGACGACTTTTTGGACGTATCTAAAGCGTTGTGAAAGGGATTGTATTCGCGCTGCGCATGCTGTCAACAACACATAAATTTTCCCGCCGTGCTTTGAGCATGACTAAAGACAAAGGATGTGCGATTTACGCAGTGGCCCGATGTAGCCTTTTTGACGATTGGAGAAGGTATTTACCGTTGGCCTTTTATTTAGTCGTTTTCTTCAAAAAACTTGCGGTCAACCAATAAGCCAGACAAGCCTTGTCTTTGTTTATGTGCCCAACTTTTGTATGACTCGGCAAGAAGTTAAGCCTACTCTCAAATTTGGTTTTCAAGTTTTATCGTAAGTTTGTTTGTGAAGAAGGTTTTCAGGATTTCTGTGTTGGACCCATTCTTATAGCAAATTACATTTTAATTTCCCCTCAATTTAAAAAATAGATTCAAGTGCAATTTACCGTAAGCTTAAGCTTATAATTTAAACATTGTTGTAAAAAGGATTTTCCTCAGACTACCATTGTAAATAGGTGCCACAAACCAGAAGCGTAACACTTTGTAAAACTGCCAAATCTATTAAAACAATTATTTGCTAATCTTTCTTTGTTTTTTTTCGACTGGTTCTTGGTCGGTTTTGACATAAACTTACATACTTGACGTCTTCAGAGTTATTAAGCTTAGGTACTTTCCACGCTTTAGCGCGCACGTACACGAACTCGATTTTAAAACTTTTCTCTGTTTCATCTTTGACATACAATTTTTAGCTTTATAAAAATCGAATTAAGTTATGTGAACCCCCATGCATTACAATCTCTGTGAAAACGTTTTTTGTAGTACAGTAATTTTTCAGATACAACAAAGTGTTTCGCCACTCAAATTAAACTTATGTGTCGGAATCGTGTAATTCATTAGGGTAATCCATTTGAAAGCACGAACTGTTCCAGTATTTGTTTATGCGCAACTATTTTTCTTACACCAATACTTTGAATAATGGCTTTATTGTACACTTTGTTATAATTGTAATAGGGAATTTAGTTCATGGACAGTTAGTATAAAATAAAGTTTTGATGTCGGTGCGAATGAAGGTAACATTTTAAGTTCCAGTTGAAAAAAAAGTAATTACTTATTCCGTCACTGTTTACGATACGTTTTTACCTTCAAATATCGTATTTAGTAAAATTACTGAGCTTGCATTGGTTGCCTTAAGCGACTTAAATTGTTTCATTTAATGTTAGCATTAATTTGATTTCATTCGCATTGCTGCAACTTCTAGTTTAAGTGAGTTTTATAATTTCAAGAATTAAACAGCACTTTTTAGGTGGGAAGTGCATTTAAGTGTACCACAAACGCGCTTTTTTTTGTTTTGTTTTGTAACAAACAGCAACAACTATCTGTATCAACTTACCTTCTCAAGTATACATTGTCTCTGAGCAGACAGCAGCCATAAAAAAATTATTAAAAAAGTCGTCAAAAGTTCCATTTAAAGAAAATGCAAGTCCAGTCCATTGTCCAGTCCTTTGAATTTTTTTCCAGCTAACCTTTTGTGGCTTGGCGCCGCAGTGAACAAAAAGCACGCGAAAGTATAGCCTCGTTTTCGTTCTTTCCTCTAGGCCCTCTCCTCTAAAAAAAATCTTAAACATCGATCCTCGCCAAAAGCAATTGAAATTAGAAGAAACTGACAACACTATCATAAAGAGCATACTGTCAAGCCTTTGGCAAAATTTTTTTTATTCCTACCTCGAATGGCCATTGAGCAGGAAGCTGACAAACTTTTCAGTTAGATTTTCTACTGCCGCACTTTTTTAGGAAAGAGTAATCATGGCCATTTTTTTAAAACACTATTTATTAAACTTAAAAATAGTATTGGAGAAAGGTTCTAGTAAACTTTTAGAGGGAATATTAAACTTCGGTCCGTTCTGGTCACGTGACCGATGATGTCGCAGCATTAAAAATGACAAAATGTATATTTCATAAAAATATCTACCAATATCCAAATTTTGTTTCCTCGCGTTTAATGCAACGTGGGAAAGCACTTTTACCCAGACTCCCACTTTTTGAAAATTGTATATACCTCCCTTAATATTTATATTTTGTTCGGTACCCGGGCAGTCCAAAATGGCTCGCACCATTGTGCTTCAAACCACGTTGACTGCTTTTTCAATAACAAAATAATTTTGTCACAGTGAGCAAAAATGCACTTGTGAACAAAGTCACGTGACCAATGACGTCATCCCCCTTAGTCTTGTACAATAATTAGTTTATGGTAAGATTTATTTCTAGACAACGTGGGGGTCTTGCTGCCCTCAAACTGACCAAGTTATTTAGGATTGATGATTTTCCAGCTGCAAAGGATTCTGGGAAGGTTCTTATTATAATTCTATATTGTTAATTCTGGGAAGGTTCTTATTATAATTCTATATTGTTATTTAATTATTATCATTATCATAGCAATGTGCTGTGTATGAGATTCCACCTCTCATACCTTTCTCAATAAAGAGTTGCATATCTATCTCTGAAATTAATTCTAAATTAACCTTCGTCATTTTAGACATAGCATCCCAAGAGAGACCTGGCGCAGAGAAATAGTGGCAAGGATCTAATCCTGAATGTATCCCATACATCTTGAGCATGTCGGTATTCACCTTCAGTAATATCTTCATCATTAAGGAGACTGTAAAAATCTTCTCGCTTTGGTAACCAAATTTCACTGAATTTACGGAAACTATCCATATAGTCATACGGATAAACTCCTTTCTTTTTGATTAAATGGAATTGGCTCTCACTTAAAGTAGAAAATTCATCTTTAGTGTAAAAGAAACAGTCTTCAGGTAGATTACTACATAATCTATCGAGACTCTGACTCATGAATTGAAAACTATCAATAGTATTGATATGTTTACCAAGTTTGATAGCCATCTGTTTTTCAAAATTACTTGCAATAACATCAACATTTAACTTTTTTTTACCATCTGAGTCATCTGTCTCATCTCTGTCTTTTAGACCTTCATTGATAAGTTGTTTCTGCATAATGAAATGGATATCATAACCTTTCAGATTATGAAAGATAACTGGTAGTTTAATATTCTCTGGAACAAGTTGTAATTTTAAATTACAATTTCTATGAGCAGATCCTCAATATTTTCCAGTAATCTGACAATGATCTCTTACACGTATATTTACCTCAGGATCTTCTGAGTTACCATGGAGTTCTTTCTGTTTATATCTTCTGTCACAAATGTGACATTTTTTACTCATTTGAAAATCTCTCTCTTCTCTAGAAGACATTCGTAATGGTTTCTGGAAGTGTTCGCGCCTTACCTTTGTACAATCTTGTACTTCTCTGAAGATCT
>OZ026598.1:13012515-13055015 GCA_964020085.1 Micromussa lordhowensis | reverse complement strand
GGTTGGCTCAGGTAAATTGACTCTTTGCACGCTTTTCTATTCATGTCACCTGAAATATACTTTTGTTTTCTCCAAATCGCATAATTAACTACTGAGAGCTCATGTTTTTTTCAGGTATCTGTGCAACATGTTGAAAAACGCTAAGGGCACTGTTTACTGACGAGAAAGAAGCAGCCACTGAAACTTCATTATCTGTTGCCATGGAAGCCATCAATGTTGTTGAAGAGATGGAAAATCTTGCTCTGGTAGGCTTCAACCACAGTTCTTGTATTAATACTTGCAGTTAGCATGGAAACGGCATCAATGTAAACAATTCAGTCATTTTTGAAACAGGGATCCATGCTGTTAAAGTAGTTTTTCAGTTTATAACCAGCGGTTACGCATTATAATATATTAACCATCAATTTCGGTCAACCGTTGCTGTCATTCTATTTGCGCATGGAAGTGAAGAAAAGCCTTAGAACACACCTCTTTTAAATTTATTGTAAACTTTGAGCAAACCTAAGTCGTCAAAAATAAATAATGTAACCATTTGGTGTCATGGGAGGAGGGGTCCATATCCGCCCCACAAGGATCCGCCACCGTAGACTAAATGTAATTTATTGAAATGTTTTTTTCCTATATCCATGCATAATTTGCAGCATATTTCAGAAGACTATTCTCAGACTTTGTCCCAGGAACAAATCCCTTAGATTTTGTATGTGTTTATGCGAGAAGACTGGGTGTAGACCTTGATACGAACCAATATAATTAGGTCCTTTTATAGACTCGTGTTGTCTATATTTTTAACTTTAGATTTTTGCATTAAGGAATAGAAAACATGCGCCATGTTTCTAACGAGTTACAGAAACAGGAATGGAAGTTTGGGAGAATGAGAAATGCTGTAGGAACAGCTGCTGGCGAATGTCTTAGATAGTTCTCCCAAACTGTCATGAGTGTTTGTATAACTCAATAGAAACACAAAGAACAAGTTTTCTATTTCTTTTAAAAAACACTGAGACTAAATAAGGGAAACAACTTGTTTACTTTGAACATCAAAATGTAAATTCTCTTTGCTCGCGCCATCATTACGTCAACAGCCCATGCTAGTTCTGTGTTTCTATCGAGTTATGGAAACACAATTTTTAACCAATCAGTGCGCATATTTTGTTAGGGCTGTTAAATGTAATGTAAAGCGTTTTTAATATGATAAATATCTAAAGAAAGAGTTTTTAATTTCTTTTATTTTTCTATGCAGAAAGAAGAGATGGAAGAGGAGCCTCATAAAGTCTCTTTCACTTCAAAGTCAGGGCCCACATTTGAAGCTAGTCTTTACAAACCTTCTTTCTCAGAGGAAAAGAGTGAGTCACCAAGAGAAAAGCTTAACGAATTCCTCGCCTGAAGGGATATTAGTCCAATCCATCATTCTTTGGATAAACCCTGGATAGAAGCATCCGAAAGGGCAAAACGACATTACACCCGAAAGGTGTGACAAACTGTTAATCCTTGTTTGAATGAAATTGCCCCAGAAGACTCTCTGATGCTTCTTTCCTCGCTCGCTAAATCAAAGCTTGAAGAAACTACTATTGAACCATCCCTGATGGAAAGTCTAACTGAATGTTATAACAACGCAAGTCACTGGAGCACTCACAGACAGATCTTGTCCATCATTGCAGACAAACTGACTTTCAAGGATTTGCAGAGATGGATACCCAACTTGACCAGGTACCTCTTTAACATAGCGATACATCATCTATTGCTCCATGGTCGAGGCTCTAAAGTTCCTACCGTTAAGGATGTGTATTGCCCCTGAGAAGCTCAATCGTTTCCTGCATCGCACAGAATGCTATTGTCTTTCGCGACATGTACTTGCAGTTCTCAGGGCGGCAAAATAATTTGCATGTCTAGAACTAGTCGGCTGTGATTGGTTAACAGCTTCAGCATTGGGAATACTCGAGTCTCTTGGCAGATTTCATTTGCTGTCAATCAAACGGTTGAATGCGTAAAGTAAATCCCAAGGCGAGATAGAGTTAACAATAGCGAACTAACCAAAAGCGGGCCGCACTCTTCACAAAGCGTTTTACAAATTCGTGTGCGGCGATATTTTCATTCGACCCAAAGGGCTAATCAACTCCCGTTGGTAGAAACGTTTTATGAACTATCGAAATAGTTCCATGTACAACGGGCGATTTGAAAAGCTTAACCTGCGCTAAGAACTTTTTTTTTTTTTCCAAGCGCGAAATGCGGCGGAGCGGAAAACACAAAACGAAACGGCCAATGCAGCTACAGTATACCTAACGGGTTATAAAAAGCAGCGGCGGTGCTCAACAAGCGAGCTTACCTGTGATCATATTAACATACATACATTCTTTTATTTTCTAATAATTATTTGTACAAATTGGACATGCCCACAGGTAGCTAGCTAATCTAGGTGGGTCATGTCTTAACTAAAAAGAAAAAGATAAGTACAGAAGTTAACAGAAATCAGGAAATTAACTAGAGAGAGTACGTATACAAGTTTACAGAATTCAAACATCTAGAAGTTAACTAAAGAAAATTAAGGAAATTAACTAGGGAGAGTACGTATACAAGTTTACAGAATTCAAAAATCTAGAAGTTAACTAAAAAGAGTAGGTATAGAAACAAAAGTACAACAATATTACAATTAAGACTATAACCTTAAGAAAATTTGACCTTTTGAATAACGTTTCGTATGTCAAGATAGGAGTCTTCAGAAGACAGAATATTGAAAAGGACTCTTTTAAAGTACTCTTTTAATTTTTCTTTTAAAGTCATGTTTTGAAAGATTCCTTAATGTAAGAGGCATCTCGTTCCAAATTTTTGTTCCAATTCTAGAAAACGAGTTCAGTTGAATAGAGAGCCTAGAACTTTGTGTGTAAAAGTTGTGCGAAGCAGAGGATCGGGTATTATAGGGGTGAATATTAGAAATGTCTTGAAACAGGTCTCGAATATTTCTAGGTGCATTTCTGTGTCTAATATCAAACATCAGGTTAGCTGTAAGTTCATAATAAGAGCATTGTAGCGGTAAAATACCGGCATCGGAAAATAGAGGAATTGCATGCTGATTACGGTCAGAAAAATAAATAAAACGTAGAGCTCGTTTTTGCAGCTTGAGAAGCTTATCAAGATATGATTTACACGCCTGGCCCCAAACGATCAGTCCATAGGTCAAATAAGGAGCGACAAGAGATCTATAGATATTTATAAGAGTGTGTTTTGGAACAAAATGTCGTAGTTTAGATATTAGACCTATATGACATATTGAAACGTTGCGCGTGCTGTATGCGCTGTATGCGCTGTATGCGCGTGACTCGAGAGAATTTAAGTACGTGCAAGGCACTTGTAGACTTCTGGGATGACCATGTGATCATTCCCAGCGTTCGGGTCTTTTACGGACATCCAAGCCTCCAGAAAGAGCGGCTGATGGTAATGCTCCTCATTCTCTCGAGTCACGCGCATACAGCACGCGCAACGTTTCAATTTAAAAGTTTTTAAATCGCGCGTAACATCAAGCGGTTTTTTCAACTGATGAAGGCTTAAGAGTTAGCCGAAACGTCTTACCGTAATATACAAGTCAGTGACAAAAAACAACACTTTTATCAACTATGTCATCTCCTGACTACAATAACTCCATTTTTAAATACTATTTATTCCTTCCCACGTTTTTTTCATATTTGTCAAATTATCATTAAAGAATTTGGTATAATATTGCTGTTTGCTTATGCGTGTTAACGTACAAATTTTATTTCTATACATTTTGTATTTAGCTCTATCACCTAACACATAAAGCTTATTTTTGACTCTAATCGATTTTCGCAAGCCTTTAGTGATCCATGGTTTGGAGAACTGTTTTGCTTTGCGATTAGAAATTGTTTTCATTGGTGCATGCTTGTTCACCAGTTTGTTAAATTTATTGTAAAAGGAGGAAAATATGCTGTTAACGTCATTCGTTTCATTTGCAAAGAGAGCACTCCAGTCCACATTAGAAAGATCAGCATTTAATCTGTCACTAGAACCCGAGTTTTTGCCTTCATAGATTTTAAAATGCAAAATTGTGCAAAATGATCACTTAGGTCAGTGATTAAGTTTCCACATGCGATCACTTTATCAGGATTATTAATAAAGATAATGTCAATAAGGGTGGCAGAGGAAGGGTGGACATGTGTTGGTTTGTCAATTGCAGGAATGAGATAACAACTTTGATGGACGATAAAAAGTCGTGACTATGATTGGATAACTCGCACTTTAGAAGATCAATGTTGAAATCACCCATAATTACTATGTCTTTCCCGGAAGGCGTAAATTTTTCAATAAACTCGTCGAAATACAATTGAAAGCGTTCAGGTGAATTATGCTGTCTATACAAAATTCGACAGATAACATTTTTCTTATTCTCAAAGGTTATCTCAGCCCACAATGCTTGAAAGGCTTCATTAGAGATCTTTTCTAAAATGCGACAGTTTAGCAATTCATCAATGAACAATCCTACGCCCCCTGAGGACAGAGGCGTTGGAATGTATTCAAATGAATATCCCGGTATTTTTGCCATACACATTTCTGAATTAGCATTAGTAATTTTTGTTTCTGATACTCCGATAATATTGAAATGAAAATTTAATTCGTGCAAAATATGAGTTTGAAGATTTTCAAGATTACGATTTAAACTAACTACGTTGTTGTGAAAAACAGAAAAACTTGTGTCAGTTTCAACTTTGGTTTTTATTTGTCTAAAACTATGGGGTGAATAATACCAACTGGGAATTCTAACAAAGGATTGATTATCAGGGTTCAAATTACAGTCTAGAACTGTATTAAGGGTAAATAAATCTAGGTCATATAAACAAGTGAGCTTGTCCAGGTCTCGTTTAGTTTTACAAAAGGTCGATAGCGAGTTATTAAATTGGCCATGGATTTGAATTATGTTTCCTGTATAGCTGAAAAACGGTAGTTCCTTTAAAGTCAATCTGGCAGATTTCTCTGCTACAGCTTTAGATCCTTTCATAATAATATTCAATATAAATGACCAAAGTAGGAGAATATCAAAGTCAAATCCCACTTAGCTGGCAGGGTCCATTTGATCTGATCGGGACTCACGCTCTCTTAGTTTGGATAAATCGCCAAGTGACTCCAGACGAATCGCCGTTGATGTATCTGTTTTGCGAAGAAAGATTGCAATCCCTTTCGACCAGCACCACTTGTAACTGTGCATGTTTTGGTGAGCCTTGGCAGCATATAATAGTTCTTGTAATCTTGGCGTAAGGTGACTGTAAATCCTGATTCGGTTAATCTCCGCAGTAGGAGAGAATCCCAAGGCCTCTGGAGTTAATTGAGAGGTGTTGCGTCTCGAAGCCAGTACTTTGTCCCGAGCCATTCTTCTTGTAAATTTACAGATAATCGCGTTAGGTTGTCTTCGGCGGCCAATATCTATCGCCGCATTACGTTGTTGAACCCTATGTGCAATGTCAATGTCATAAACAGAGATATCATTTCCAAGGGCAGAAAATAGCTTCAGGCAAAGGTTGGCCGTATCTTCTGCTGATTCATTCTCGTTTACTAATGGAACACCTACAATCTTTAAGTTGTACTGGTAACTGTAATGAAGCATGTCATCAATGGCTTTATCGATCCTGTCAACATTTTTTCCTAGTAAGTCCAACCTCAAAGAGAATTTGCCAAGATATTCTTCTATACTGGTCTTAGATTTTACCAGGGCATCGTAGCTATCACTAAGAAATTGTACATCCTGCGTATATGGTGGAATTTCGGTTGCTGTGTAGCTATCTCTTTTTTCCGCCATCTTGCTTTTGATAGATTCGAGCTCCTTTAACTCTTCTAGTTGCCTCTTCACCTGCTCGTTTTCGTTGCGTAGAGCTTTCACTTTATCCTTGTCTCCCATTTCTTAATTTGTTAAGTTGTTACAATAAATAAATGTTCAATATTGTTGCGACAAAACTAGATTTTGCCGGAGCGCTCGCTGAAGCGTCCGACCACCACGGTTCACTCTTAATATTTCTGCGATCAATTAACTTTTGTCTTAAACATGGTATTCGCCTCCATGACATGAAAATTGAGAGCTCGAATAAAAATGGCATGATCATAGGCCATTCTGAGTAGTGCAATGCGTAAATCAAACGTTTCATACTCGCTTTGTTTATATACTTGGGAATGGCTGACGGACGGAGTTTTGATGATAAGTGAATCTCGCGCATAAACAGATGTTTATAGCCCTTTGAATTTAATTGCCGCGTGCATAAACAGATATTTAATAGACCTTTGAATTTAAATTTGCCGCCCTGTTCAGTTTAAAACTCTGTTAAATCCTCGAGGGAGTTCGAAAGCAACCATTTTTGAAGGTATTCGGAAGAACTTTTAGAAATCATCATTTTGATAAAACTTGTAGTCATCGTATGAACATGAAATTTTGCACAGTCTTTCCTCAGATCAGGAACTTACAAAGCCCGAGTGTACCTAAGTTGCTAATATCTTTTTAGAGAAAAATTTCAATTGGAATATTAATGAAGTCAATATTTCATACAAATAACAAGTAAAACTAGCGCATTTTCAACGTCAATTTGATAAACCTTATCCAGGATCAACGGTTGAGAAAAATGTTTAGAATAAAAGCTTGATATCTCTTCTTTAAAAGCCCGAGTGTACCTAATCGATTAGTGTGCTGTGTAGAATGAAAAAAGGCAAAGAGCAGTCGATGTTGCGCCGTTTTCGGCCATTTTCTTTATTGTTTTGCGTCTTTTGACTCGCGCGATTTCAAATTTAGCGCTACAAGCGATAGAAAAAGTCCCGGATGTGTCGCGGAATTCTGCGCGATGGCATTTATTACGAGTACTCACATGATACAGGATCTACTGTTTGGTGAGAGAACATTGAAGCTTTCATCAAATGCCGAAATGTTGTGAGAAGTCTCATCCCTGAGCAAATTGTGCTGCAGTTTCTTGGCTACTGCAAAGATGTGAGTTTCACAACAATGAGTCGCAGTATGCTATGCAAAGTTCTCAATGTATGTTCCGCTTCCACGAGGAAATCTCTGCAGGGCTTGGACTATATTTCAGCAGCTGGAGCCAAAGCTTTTGACAAATTAGAAAAGATAGTTGACAAACTTTAAGATGACAATGGAATGGGTTTCACATGGGCCAAAGTACAGAAAGAGAAACCTCAACTAGCTAAACGTTACCTTAAAGATGACTACAAGGTAAGGGTTTTCTGCGGGTGCATTAGCTATAGTTTGACGAAAGAAAAATATCAGTCATATCCTGTTACTCCTAAAGTCAATGTAACCCGAGGGCGCTTTCCGCTCAACCGAGGGTTATGGAACTTTCGCGCTTTTGCAAGGGGGCTGGGGCAAATGGTACAGAAATTGTTTTGGAAAGTGTTTGGAAACCCGAAAATTACTGAATTCCCGAAACACGAACTAGGCGACCGAACATTTATGAAATTTCGGGGCACACCTCGCAATGCTGTGCATGTCGTTTATGCATATTTGATGCATTCTGCCTCAAAACATGGTCATCTTATGATATAGGCATATTTTATAATTATCATGTGAAGTATAGGCATCACTCACTTTCCAGAAAGCAGCTGAATCGTTACATTCATATGCATGTTTTACTTTTTTTGTTAAACATTGTAAGTAGAAACAACTCAGTACAATAATAATAATAGGATTCACTGACTTCCCATCCAATTTGACAAATCGTACTAGCTGAGAATACGAAACAAATCTCTGCACATGATCAGAAAGTCGGGGCCAGGCAGAGGTTGCAACTCTTGGTGTGGACCGAAAGGATCAGGGAATGAGAATGCCTCTGTTTTCACGTCATGATGAGGTCTTACAAAATGGGACTGCTACTAGACACATCATAATTAACAATTATTCCATGAGCGCGCATTGGATATAAGATGGTAAATAGCCAATGAGGCCCGTAGGGCCGAGTTGACTATAACCAATCTCATATCCAACAAGCGCGAATGGAATAATTGTTTTATTAAATTCTCAACCTTCAGTTTTGGTAAATTTTATTGAAGTCTAAGAAACGACCAGAAAGTGATGTGACTTCCGGGCGCCAAAACAAAATGCTGGAAATGTTATGCTGACCGACATTTACCGCATTCATTTCCATATAAGGTCAAATGCAGGTAAAATGGCTGGTAACCGAGATCAGAAATCAGAAAGCTAGAATTGCATTATCCGAGGTTGAGAATTTAATAATATATATTAAACACATCAGGAGCAGCTATACAGACCAGTTGTTATCTTCTTTATCCTGTACACTCCCTGCCTGGGTACCTCGTGTCAGCTTGTCATAGCGACTGTTTTCTGTTTCTTTCTATTTGTAAAGGTGAACATCTCAAGTGAGTCGATGATCCCTGATCATTGTTGTGCTTACGCTCTGAGCTTTCCCCAAGACGATGATTACATCAAGAAATGTGATCACAAACACAATGCAAGATGTGACAGATGCGGGATACTCCCTACTGTATTCCATGAAATCCAGGAAGTCCTTGGTAGTGTTGACTGCGATGAAGAACGAGACGACATGGAGTACGAAATATCAGAGGCGAGACAAAATATTCAAGCTTGAAAGGCCCACCTTCTTCGATCTATAAACCAGGATGCGGCAAGGTACGAAATTGTTGAAAATCTTGATGCAAAGTCCATTTTTCTTACTATGGATTGGGCAATGAAGTTTTTGCCAAGAAAATTCCGAGGAAGTCAAAGCGACTGGTTTGGGAAGTGTGGAATTTTTTCGGCATATCAGTGTAGCTATGAGAAACAATGCCAATAATGAAACTGAAATGTTAACTTTCACGCATTCTTTTGAGAGCTGCACTCAAGATAGTTCAGCTGTTCTTGCCACTGTTGACGCCGTTTTCACTGAACTTAGGGAAATCATGCCAGAAATAAACTCTGTTTACCTCAGGCAAGATAACGCCAGGTGCTATCATTGTGCATCAACGTTACTATCGGTCCACTGAGTGGAAACCAAACATGGAATCAATCTGAAGCGCGTTGACTTTTTAGACCCCCAAAGCGGACAAGGCTCATGTGACCGTGACTGCTATCGAGTCTTCTGGCGGAATGGCTTGAGTCAGCATGACATTGAGTGGTCCACAACCTACTGCAAAGTCAGCACCAGTGAAATGGGTAGGAGTCAGTTTCATTAGCAATATTGAATACAGTAACGACGGTATGCAAGTGTGGAGAGCATATGGAATTGGTTGCAGAAACTCTTTACCCTGGAGCAATTTTCGCCAAGCATGCACTAGCGCTCTGTCTCATTTAAACAAGCTGGCAGATAATGCGAGCTCCCATGTTTCTCTCGAAACCGTCAAAGCCAGAAAATGCCCAGAGCAAACAACAGCGACTGGCTTCAGCAACAGAGGAAGACAGCGATGAAGAAAACAGTGAGAAAAGAAGCAGGCTGTTTCACTGTCCAGAGGAGGGGTGTGTCAATTCCTTTCAGCAATATTCATCGTTAGAAAAACACCTGGATTGTGACATGCACAAGTGTGCCCTAGAGCACAAAACCCTGTACAATAAGGCGATGATAATGTATGCTGCCAAGCTGGAGCATGGTGCTGGTGTCGTTCCAGAAACTGTCAATAAAGATGTTATCATATCGTTGGAGGATGAAGGTCCGGCACCACCGATGGGATGGGCACTGAAGTCAGCAACAGTGACATGAAAAAACCTCACGTCTACTCAGAAAACCTATCTCACTGAAGTGTTTGAGGAAGTAGAACGTACCAGGCAAAAGGCTGATTGTGCTAACATTTCAAAGGCAATGTGAAGAGCCAAGCACAGCGATGGCACCAGTATCTTCGAAAAGGACGACTTCCTCGCACCTCTGCAAATAGCAGGATTTTTTCTCGCTTGACAGGGAAAAAAACTTACAGCGCTAGCAGTGAAGACGAAAGGGAAAGAAGCCCTAGAGGGATATTTTGCAAAGATTAGTTGACAAGTGTAGTTCTAAAACCATGAAGTAAATGTCTTTTTTTGAACCAGGCTTGAATTCCTGACCCGTGAAATTGAAGAACCACGCCCTTAAGGCAAACATTATAGATCAGTAAAGTACCTTGCTCATCCGCTTTAGACGAAAAAGGGAGTGTTTTTTTTTAGGCCGTCGGCTAGCTCCCTGGGCAAGAGTACTAAATAACTGATTAGAAGGGTTGATTCTTTCAAAATCCACTGTATTAATTATACAATATTAGTAACTGGAAGTGTAAATGCTAAGTAACTGGAAGTGTAAAAGCCGGTAAATGCTAAGTCCCTGACGCCAGGTATTTTCCTCTGTACTCACGTCTGCTCTGTCGGCTAGAGCAATGATTACTTTAGCGGTTTCTTGAGTTTGTCAGTGATATGAAGAAATGCCTCCATTACTAAAAACCATTTTTGAGAACTAATAGGGTAAGATAAATAAGAATATGACCAAGTGCCACCTGGGTCGCAGTCTTCCTGAGTACTTCCTTTACAAGGGTGGAGCCTTTGGAGAAGAAGTCAAATATAACATATATGTCTTTAGAGCTAGGGTGGGGGCTACTAAAACTCTCCACCTCGCAGTAATCAAAGTAAAATTGAACATTTTTTTAAACAATACTCAGTTTAGGTAAGGTAACAGACCAATTAGTCCACAGAGGGTGTAGAGGGTTTAGGCAAAAACTTGTGTAACAGACGAAAAACAATTATTTATAAATAGATACATGATTCATGAATTTTTGAAAAAGTATGGTAAAAGGCAGCTAAAAGTATACATGGCAAGTGCATTTTGTTAAAATTTTGTGCGTGAAATGCGACTAAAACCCCCCTATCTCCCCTCCAAAGTTACTTTATCACAGTTGTTGGTTTCAGTTCACCTCATTTTGAATTAATTTGCGTTCTTCCACAAAACGAGAACAACAACAACATCTTTATTCTTTGTTCAACAAAAATGTGCGATAGCAGCCCCGCAAATAGCTAGATAGCTAATAGTGGTGGGGCAATCCAAGTACATAACAAGTTTCACAAAAAAGTTCTCTTATAAAGTCAAAAACATTTAACTATTAGAAAACCTTGCAGATTACAGCTAAAATAAATAGAATACAGAATTTAAGTGATTTAGGTAAGGCAGCGCTTACAGAAGAGCTATGTATAAAGACAAGAAAAGAAGACAAGAAAAGTGGATATTAAAACCTTTAACAAGCGTATCTAATACCCTAATTTATTAATAATCAGGGGGATTTCAATATAGTCATCCTCCATTTCTAATATATCAAATAGCGATTTGTGGAGAACTCTCTTGAAAGCTTTCTTGGGAAGATTCGATATATAGCTTGGTATCTTATTCCACAGCTTTACTCCTAGCCGAGAGAAAGAATTGTTTTGTATTTCAAGTCTAGAATTTTTAACATAAGATTTTCCAGACGTAGACGATCGTGTATTGTAAGAATGAAAGAATGTTTCCTGAAATAAATTTGACATGTTTACTGGGGCTTTATTATTATTGATATTGTGCGTTAAGGCTGATGTGGACTCGTAGTAAGGAGAAATTATTGGAAGCACGTTAGCTTCAAGAAATAAAGGAATTGCATGGTCATGCCAGTGTGTGAAGTACAGCAAGCGAAGAGCTCTTTTCTGAAGAATTAGAATTTTGTTAAGATAAGTCTTGCATGCAGGCAGCAAGACCATAGGTTAAATAAGGATAAGTTAGTGAGTTATAGATATTCAGTAGTATTGGTCGACGTACAGAGTGGCACAGCTTTGTAATTAGCCCAACATTTTTACTAATTTTTGTAGCAATGGAATCAATGTGGTATTTCCAAGAATAAGAATGCCCAGGTATTTTATGTAAACTTTAGACTCAAGACTAACATATCTATTCTTTTCATATTCAAACATGCAAAGTTTTGGTTGGTAAGCAAGTCACTTTTGGTATGGATGAAAAATTACAGAGTTGAATTTCTTAATGTTAAGAGTTAGTTTGTTGGCTGTCAACCAGTTATAAAGGTTTTGTAGCTCAATGTTGACTATTGTCTCAAGATCTTTTAAATTTTTGTCCGCATAGAGGATGTTAGTGTCGTCTGCAAAGAGGTAAAACCTAAATTTCTTTGAGCATCTATGGATATCATTGATGTATAGCAAGAAAAGCAATGGACCAAGAACTGATCCTTGAGGAACACCACAACTAACGGCAGCTTTGTCCGATATATGATGGCCTAGTTGCATCGTTTGCTTGCAATTTTGAGATACGAGGAGAACCAATCATTAATTTTTGTGCAAAAGCCATAGTGGTTGAGCTTATCAAGCAAGATGTCGTGATCGACAGTATCAAAGGCTTTTTAAGGTCAATTAATACTCCACAAGATATATATCGCTGGTTCATGTTTGACTGTATATCATTTACAATATCCAATATTGGGTGTTGGGTTGAATGTCCCTTACGGAAGCCGTATTGTGAAGAATACAAAAGTTCATGTTTCTTTATATAACTTGTCAATCTGTTGTAAATTATTTTCTCAAATACTCTATTAAAATTTGAAAGTAAAGAAATAGGTCTGTAGTTGTTTGTGTCAGTATCATCGTCACTCTTAAATACAGGCGTAATTTTGGCCATTTTGAGCTTTGATGGATAAGTCCCTAATCTGGTAGATGTATTTAGTATCTCTGAAAGGACAGGAGCTATGACGGCACTTGAACATTTGAGTAGTTTGGTAGGTGAGGAGTATAAACCACAAGATTTATCATTCGGTACAAGTAATATTTCTAACCGTAATTCCTCGGGTTGAACAATTGGAAAAGGAAGGATGAAGCTGGAGGTTTGCACTTAACGACATAGTCTAGATGATGTGTTTGGGGAGTGGGCAGGTTACTAGCAAGCCTGTTTCCAACTGTTGCAAAGTGTTCATTAAGAATGTTAAGTATCCGCGAACCACCCTTAACAATTTTGTTGCGATTGTTAAAATCCTTTAGTGCAGGTATGGTTTTTAGATTCCTTGCCAGGTTTTTTTCATATTGCCTATATTATTTTCAAAAAGCCTATCATAATATCTCCAATTACTTAAGCATATCAAGGTGCAAATTTTATTTCTATATTGTTTGTACCTAACTTTGTCTCCAGATACATATAGTTTATTTTTAACTTTAATTGCCGCTTTGTTTACATCAGTTATCTAGGGTTTAGATAGTTGCTTTGCATTTAGATAATTCTTTCATGGGTGCATGTTTGTTAACAATGGTATCATACTTGTTGTGAAATGATGAAAACAATTTGTTCACACAATTTGTTCCATTTGCGATTATGTGATTCCAGTGAACTTCAGAAGCTCATCATTAAAGTAATCAGGGGAGAATCTTGAATAGTCACGTATTTTTATATTTAAAAAATATAAAAATACTTTAAGTCCCTATGAAATGAAAAATAATTGCTGCTTGCCTGAAAGGCTTTTCGAAATACGGAAGAATGGTGTTTTTCGTTTTGGAATATCATTTTTTGTTTTAGAGATATTGACGTTTTTGTATTATGCAAATTAGGAAAGTGATGACGTCGTTAGGTTTGCAACTAAAATAGTAAAATGCTGAATAAACAATATCTCTGGAAATATTGAAGCCGTGTTCTTCAAACTTGGCACCAGAAATGTGCATCAAAAAAGAAACCAAATGACACCCATATTATTGTTGCCATGGAAATTCTGTCTCTTTCTGTCAAAACCAAATATCCTCATTTTCAACCCTTTAAAGTGGGAAAGAGGGTCCTGCTTGAAACAGACATGGTTCCCATATTGTCTTAACTCTCACCATTAGATTGGTTGGATGACGTCGTCACTTTTCTAATTTGCATAACACAAAAACGTCAATATCTCTAAAACGAACAATGATATCCCAAAAAGAAAAATGCCATTCTTTGTTATTTTGAAAAGCCTTTCAAGTAAGCAGCAATTATTTTTCATTTCATAGGTACTTTAAAAACTATTAAGAATTTTTAAACAGATGTCCTTGAAATAACAACATTTTTGAGATCAGAAAGAAGTGCTTATTGCCTTCCAAAAGTCAGATTTTCAGTCAATTTTCTTCTGTAGCACATAGTTAAATAACCCATTTCTTTTGACCTACTTTGAATCTAGTTAAAAGTAGGTCGGATGTCGTGATTTGTTTCACACTAAGGCCTACCTAACCTGAAAATATGAACAAATTTATTTTTTGGCTGTTGCCGTGATATGTTTCACCATTGGGACCATTGTTCTTAGTAAGCAAACAAAAAAAAAAATTAAAAAAAGAAAATGTTTAATCTTCTACAGGATTCGAACTCGCAACCTCTCGCTTGGGAGGCAATTGTCTACTCTACTGCACCACATCGGCATAACTGAAATAAGTGGCAAAAGTTATTAATTACATTGCTTTTGATAGCAATGCTGGGTTGCTCATGTAAAAAGATAATTTGGTAAATAAAACCAAATTATCTTGTAATACTCCCCACTGACGCAGCACCACAGTTTCTTTAGACACTTACCCCCTTTATTCATGTAAAAAGAGTTGTGCAAAATTACTGTATGTGGTGATTAAGGGATGTGCTGTCTACAGTAATCAGTGTATCATCAAGGGCTGCTTTGAAATGTGCACTGCTTTGCGACTGTGGTGCCAAGAAAACAGTTCAATTTTAAAAGTGCGGTTATAAGATCTAAAAGATCTTGTTCCATTTATCTCCAGCAGTGAGTAAAAAAATACACATCTTTCTTATATTTTTGAGGAAAAAAGGTATCATGTTGCATACCTTTGCGAGAAAAACAAAACTATCAAGTTACAAATGGTGGCGTGAAAAGTAAAATTGTCACATTTGCTACTTCTACATATTACTGAATTTAGAATGAATGAAACTCAGCGTAAAACACCTGAACAAAATTTAAAGCCATCATGACAAACAGTAATTGTGAGTTAATTTTGGGCCTTGAAAGAATCATTCACACTGCTAAGATTGCGCTTTATCAAGTTTTTGTCCACTCATATTCTGCAAATGTAAAAAGGCCTAGTTGACTACCAAGGGAAAGAAAGGCAGGGGGTGAGAACCTGTGTGATTACTGTACCAGAGCCATCAATTGCACCCTGCACTAACTGAGATTGTCTCACTACAGGTGTAGTTGCACTATTTAGTGGTGTGGAAAGTGAATATCTCTTATGAAAAATGCAAGCAACAGGATCTTTACAGAGTACTTTTTCCTTCACCTTGATTTTCCTTTTTTCTCCTCACAGGTACATGATTACTATAAACAGGCTCTGCAGTTCTTGGATACTCAAGGCCCATCATTTATGGGGTCAAAGAAAGCTAAGGTACATATGCTATTAATAGATTTGTGGGAGGACCTGTGTGTTAAGTAACCCTTCCTGGTGCAATATCATTACTTTTACAATAGTGTTGTTTATAATTTTATTTAGGTATATTTGTTATAGCTTACAAAATTGTGTAAATTTTAACTCCATTTTCTCCAGGGGGGTTTAACTGGAAACGTCTATTTTTCAAAACAATTAGGCTACTTGTGAGTTTAAGTTTTCTGTGAGCAAATAGTCATCATTAGAAGTAGCTGAGGTAACTATTATGCAAAGAAAATGAGTGCATCTAGTCGCTGTGTTATTGGACAATACAAAGGTGAGCTGTGAGAGATCTACTCTAGGTTTCTGATAGTTTTCTTTCATACTTTCTGCTACATACACATTATTTATCTTTTATTTGTCAGCTCAAAATATTCATTTTCCTGTCCAAGGCATTTCTCATACCCTTGTGTTTTACCAGCAAATAAAGTACAATTAGAAACCAATCACATCAATGGATTTGTAAAATACAATGACAAGTGGCTTTCATTTATCCATGTCTACATGTATATGGATTGTACATATAAGTTAGACCTTCAAGACAAATATCTTTGCATATCAAAAACAGTTGATTAAGAGGAATTTTAATGCTTATTTTGGTACTAAGGATTAACATCAACCACAGAATTCATAGGTAGGTTTCTAGAAAAAAGCACTTGTGGTAGAAGAATCCAACTAACAGATAAACAAAATGGTAGTACATTCCTAATTCCACTGTTTATTTCAACAGATTTGGACAAAGAATCTGTACTCTACTATACTCTGCACTCTAAGCTACGCTACTCTACTCTACTATCTACTCTACTCTGTTCTGCTGTACTCTACTATACCCTACTCGATGCTACTCTAGTCTACTCTGCTCCCTACTCTACTCTACTCCACTATACTCTACTCTAATCTACTCTACTATCTACTCTACCTTACTTGACTCCACTCCACTCCACGCTACTCTGCTCTATGCTATTCTAATCTTTGCTCTACTCTGCTCTCTACTCCACTCTACTATCTACTCTAACCTTCTGTACTCTGCTTTCTACAACACTCTACTCTACTCTGCCCTCTACTCAACTCTCTACTGCACTCTACTCTCCTCTGCTCTCTAATCTACTTTGCTCTACATTTCTCAACTCTATACTCCCCTACTCTCCATTCTCCACTCTCCACTTTCCACTCTCTATTCTACTCTACTCTACTCTCCACTCTCCACTCTCCACTCTCTACTCTCTACTCTACTCTACCCTACTATCTACTCTACTCTACTCTGCTCTCCACTCTACTCTCTACTCTACTCTGCTCTACTCTGCTCTCTACTCCACTCTACTATCTACTCTAATCTTCTCTACTCTGCTTTCTACTCCACTCTACTCTGCTCTCTACTCTACTCTGCCCTCTACTCAACTCTCTACTGCACTCTACTCTCCTCTGCTCTCTAATCTACACTAATCTACTTTGCTCTACATTTCTCTACTCTATACTCTCCTACTCTCCATTCTCCACTCTCCATTTTCCACTCTCCAATTTCCACTCTCCACTCTCCACTTTCCACTCTCTATTTTACTCTACTCTACTATCCACTCTCTACTCTACCCTACTATCTACTCTACTCTACTCTACTCTGCTCTCCACTCTACTCTCTACTCTACTCTGCTCTACTCTGCTCTCTACTCCACTCTACTATCTACTCTAATCTTCTGTACTCTGCTTTCTACTCCACTCTACTCTGCTCTCTACTCTACTCTGCCCTTTACTCAACTCTCTACTGCACTCTACTCTCCTCTGCTTTCTAATCTACTCTAATCTACTTTGCTCTACATTTCTCTACTCTATACTCCCCTACTCTCCATTTTCCACTCTCCACTCTCCACTTTCCACTCTCCACTCTCCACTTTCCACACTCTATTCTACTCTACCCTACTATCTACTCTACTCTACTCTGCTCTGCTCTGCTCTGCTCTCAACGCTACTCTCTACTCTACTCTGCTCTACTCTGCTCTCTACTCCACTCTTCTATCTACTCTAATTTCCTGTACTCTGCTTTCTACTCCACTCTACTCTGCTCCCTACTCTCCTCTGCTCTCCAATCTACTCTAATCTACTCTGCTCTACATTTCTCTACTCTATACTCCCCTACTCTCCATTCTCCACTCTCCACTTTCCACTCTCCACTTTCCACTCTCCACTTTCCACTCTCCACTTTCCACTCTCCACTTTCCACTCTCCACTTTCCACTCTCTATTCTACTCTACTCTACTCTCCACTCTCTACTCTCTACTCTCTACTCTACTCTACTTGACTCCACTCTTGACTCCACTCTACTCTATGCTATTCTGCTCTCCTAGAGTAGGGTAGAGTAGAGAGTAAATTAGAGAGCAGAGCAGAGTAGAGTAGATAGTAGAGTAGAGTACAGTAGAGAGCAGAGTACAGTAGAGTACAGTAGATAGAACAGTAGAGTGGAGAAGAGAAGATAGTAGAGTACAAAAGAGTAGAGAAGGGTAGAGTAGAGTAGAGTAGAGGGTACAGTTGAGTGGAGATGTGTGGAGGGTTAGCGTTTAACCCTAAACGCTAACCCTTAACGCTATAACCCTAACCCTAACCGTAACCCTCCACTCGTCTCCCCTCTACTGTGCTCTCTACTCTACTCTATTCTACTCTTTTCCACTCTTCTGTACTCTACTATCTTCTCTTCTCTACTGTACTGTACTATCCACTGTACTCTAGTGTACTCTGTTCTCTACTCTGCTCTTCTCTACTATCTACTCTACTCTACTCTACTCTGCCCTGCTCTCCACTCTACTCTCTACTCTACTCTACTCTGCTCTACTCTGCTCTCTACTCCACTCTGCTATCTATTCTAATCTTCTGTACTATGCTATCTACTCCACTCTACTCTACTCTGCCCTCTACTCAACTCTCTACTGCACTCTTCTCTCCTCTGCTCTCTAATCTACTCTAATCTACTTTGCTCTACATTTCTCTACTCTATACTCCCCTACTCTCCATTCTCCACTCTCCACTTTCCACTCTCCACTCTCCACTTTCCACTCTCTATTGTACTCTACTGCACTCTCCACTCTCTCCTCTCTACTACACTCTACCCTCCTATCTACTCCACTCTACTCTGCTCTGCTCTCCACGCTACTCTCTACTCCACTCTACTATCTACTCTTATCTTCTGTACTCTGCTTTCTACTCCACTCTACTCTGCTCCCTACTCTCCTCTGCCCTACAATCTACTCTAATCTACTCTGCTCTACATTTCTCTACTCTATACTCCCCTACTCTCCACTTTCCACTCTCCACTTTCCACTCTCCACTTTCCACTCTCCACTTTCCACTCTCCACTTTCCACTCTCCACTTTCCACTCTCCACTTTCCACTCTCCACTTTCCACTCTCCACTTTCCACCCTCCTCTTTCCACTCTCTATTCTACTCTACTCTACTCTCCACTCTCTACTCTCTACTCTACTCTACTTGACTCCACTCTAATCCACGCTACTCTACTCTATGCTATTCTGCTCTCCTCTACTCTACGAGTAGAGTAGACTAGAGTAGGGTAGAGTAGAGAGTAAATTAGAGAGCAGAGCAGAGTAGAGTAGAGTAGAGTAGATAGTAGAGTAGAGTACAGTAGAAAGCAGAGTACAGTAGAGTACAGTAGATAGAACAGTAGAGTGGAGAAGAGAAGATAGTAGAGTACAGAAGAGTAGAGAAGGGAAGAGTAGAGTAGAGTAGAGGGCACAGTTGAGTGGAGATTTGTGGAGGGTTAGCGTTTAACCCTAAACGCTAACCCTTAACGCTATAACCCTAACCCTAACCGTAACCCTCCACTCGTCTCCCCTCTACTGTGCTCTCTACTTTACTCTATTCTACTCTTTTCCACTCTCCTGTACTCTACTATCTTCTCTTCTCTACTGTACTGTACTATCTACTGTACTCTACTGTACTCTGCTCTCTACTCTGCTCTTCTCTATTATCTACTCTACTCTACTCTACTCTGCTCTGCTCTCCACTCTACTCTCTACTCTACTCTACTCTGCTCTACTCTGCTCTCTACTCCACTCTACTATCTACTCTAATCTTCTCTACGCTGCTTTCTACTCCACTCTACTCTGCTCCCTACTCTCCTCTGCTCTCCAATCTACTCTAATCTACTCTGCTCTACATTTCTCTTCTCTATACTCCCTTACTCTCTATTCTCCACTCTTCACTTTCCACTCTCCACTTCCCACTCTCCACTTTCCACTCTTCACTTTTTACTCTCTATTCTACTCTACTCTACTCTCCACTCTCTACTCTCTACTCTCAACTCTCAACTCTACTCTACTCTACTTGACTCCACTCTAATCCACGCTACTCTACTCTATGCTATTCTGCTCTCCTCTACTCTACGAGTAGAGTGGACTAGAGTAGGGTAGAGTAGAGAGTAAATTAGAGAGCAGAGCAGAGTAGAGTAGATAGTAGAGTAGAGTACAGTAGAGAGCAGAGTACAGTAGAGTACAGTAGATAGAACAGTAGAGTGGAGAAGAGAAGATAGTAGAGTACAGAAGAGTAGAGAAGGGTAGAGTAGAGTAGAGTAGAGGGCACAGTTGAGTGGAGATTTGTGGAGGGTTAGCGTTTAACCCTAAACGCTAACCCTTAACGCTATAACCCTAACCCTCTACTCGTCTCCCCTCTACTGTGCTCTCTACTTTACTCTATTCTACTCTTTTCCACTCTCCTGTAGTCTACTATCTTCTCTTTTCTACTGTACTGTACTATCTACTGTACTCTACTGTACTCTGCTCTCTACTCTGCTCTTCTCTACTATCTACTCTACTCTACTCTACTCTGCCCTGCTCTCCACTCTACTCTCTACTCTACTCTACTCTGCTCTACTCTGCTCTCTACTCCACTCTACTATCTACTCTAATCTTCTGTACTCTACTTTCTACTCCACTCTACTCTGCTCCCTACTCTCCTCTGCTCTCCAATCTACTCTAATCTACTCTGCTCTACATTTGTCTTCTCTATACTCCCTTACTCTCTATTCTCCACTCTCCACTTTCCACTCTCCACTTTCCACTCTCCACTTTCCACTCTCCACTTTCCACTCTCTATTCTACCCTACTCTACTCTCCACTCTTTACTCTCTACTCTCTACTCCCTACTCTACTCTACTCTACTTGACTCCACTCTAATCCAGGCTACTCTACTCTATGCTATTCTGCCCTCCTCTACTCTACAAGTAGAGTAGACTAGAGTAGGGTAGAGTAGAGAGTAAATTAGAGAGCAGAGCAGAGTAGAGTAGAGTAGAGTAGATAGTAGAGTAGAGTACAGTAGAGAGCAGAGTACAGTAGAGTACAGTAGATAGAACAGTAGAGTGGAGAAGAGAAGATAGTAGAGTACAGAAGAGTAGAGAAGGGTAGAGTAGAGTAGAGTAGAGTAGAGGGCACAGTTGAGTGGAGATTTGTGGAGGGTTAGCGTTTAACCCTAAACGCTAACCCTTAACGCTATAACCCTAACCCTGACCGTAACCCTCCACTCGTCTCCCCTCTACTGTGCTCTCTACTCTACTTTATTCTACTCTTTTCCACTCTTCTGTACTCTACTATCTTCTCTTCTCTACTGTACTGTACTATCCACTGTACTCTACTGTACTCTGCTCTCTACTCTACTCTTCTCTACTATCTACTCTACTCTACTCTACTCTACTCTACTCTGCCCTGCTCTCCACTCTACTCTCTACTCTACTCTACTCTGGTCTCTACTCCACTCTACTATCTATTCTAATCTTCTGTACTATGCTATCTACTCCACTCTACTCTACTCTGCCCTCTACTCAACTCTCTACTGCACTCTACTCTCCTCTGCTCTCTAATCTACTCTAATCTACTTTGCTCTACATTTCTCTACTCTATACTCCCCTACTCTCCATTCTCCACTCTCCACTTTCCACTCTCCACTCTCCACTTTCCACTCTCCACTCTCCACTCTCCACTCTCCACTCTCTATTGTACTCTACTGCACTCTCCACTCTCTCCTCTCTACTCCATTCTACCCTCCTATCTACTCTACTCTGCTCTGCTCTCCACGCTACTCTCTACTCTACTCTGCTCTACTCTGCTCTCTACTCTGCTCTCTACTCCACTCTACTATCTACTCTAATCTCCTGTAGTCTGCTTTCTACTCCACTCTACTCTGCTCCCTACTCTCCTCTGCTCTACAATCTACTCTAATCTACTCTGCTCTACATTTCTCTACTCTATACTCCCCTACTCTCCATTCTCCACTCTCCACTTTCCACTCTCCACTTTCCATTCTCCACTTTCCACTCTCCACTTTCCACTCTCCACTTTCCACTCTCCACTTTCCACTCTCCACTTTCCACTCTCCACTTTCCACTCTCCACTTTCCACTCTCCACTTTCCACTCTCCACTTTCCACCCTCCACTTTCCACTCTCTATTCTACTCTACTCTACTCTCCACTCTCTACTCTCTACTCTCTACTCTCTACTCTACTCTACTTGACTCCACTCTAATCCACGCTACCCTACTCTATGCTATTCCGCTCTCCTCTACTCTACGAGTAGAGTAGACTAGAGTAGGGTAGAGTAGAGAGTAAATTAGAGAGCAGAGCAGAGTAGAGTAGAGTAGAGTAGATAGTAGAGTAGAGTACAGTAGAGAGCAGAGTACAGTAGAGTAAGGTAGATAGAACAGTAGAGTGGAGAAGAGAAGATAGTAGAGTACAGAAGAGTAGAGAAGGGTAGAGTAGAGTAGAGTAGAGGGCACAGTTGAGTGGAGATTTGTGGAGGGTTAGCGTTTAACCCTAAACGCTAACCCTTAACGCTATAACCCTAACCCTAACCGTAACCCTCCACTCGTCTCCCCTCTACTGTGCTCTCTACTTTACTCTATTCTACTCTTTTCCACTCTCCTGTACTCTACTATCTTCTCTTCTCTACTGTACTGTACTATCTACTGTACTCTACTGTACTCTGCTCTCTACTCTGCTCTTCTCTACTATCTACTCTACTCTACTCTACTCTGCCCTGCTCTTCACTCTACTCTCTACTCTACTCTACTCTGCTCTCTACTCCACTCTACTATCTACTCTAATCTTCTGTACGCTGCTTTCTACTCCACTCTACTCTGCTCCCTACTCTCGTCTGCTCTCCAATCTACTCTAATCTACTCTGCTCTACATTTCTCTTCTCTATACTCCCTTACTCTCTATTCTCCACTCTCCACTTTCCACTCTCCACTTCCCACTCTCCACTTTCCACTCTTCACTTTTTACTCTCTATTCTACTCTACTCTACTCTCCACTCTCTACTCTCTACTCTCTACTCTACTCTACTCTACTCTACTTCACTCCACTCTAATCCACGCCACTCTACTCTATGCTATTCTGCTCTCCTCTACTCTACGAGTAGAGTAGACTAGAGTAGGGTAGAGTAGAGAGTAAATTAGAGAGCAGAGCAGAGTAGAGTAGAGTAGAGTAGAGTAGAGTAGATAGTAGAGTAGAGTACAGTAGAGAGCACAGTACAGTAGAGTACAGTAGATAGAACAGTAGAGTGGAGAAGAGAAGATAGTAGAGTACAGAAGAGTAGAGAAGGGTAGAGTAGAGTAGAGTAGAGGGCACAATTGAGTGGAGATTTGTGGAGGGTTAGCGTTTAACCCTAAACGCTAACCCTTAACGCTATAACCCTAACCCTGACCGTAACCCTCCACTCGTCTCCCCTCTACTGTGCTCTCTACTCTACTTTATTCTACTCTTTTCCACTCTTCTGTACTCTACTATCTTCTCTTCTCTACTGTACTGTACTATCCACTGTACTCTACTGTACTCTGCTCTCTACTCTACTCTTCTCTACTATCTACTCTACTCTACTCTACTCTACTCTGCCCTGCTCTCCACTCTACTCTCTACTCTACTCTACTCTGCTCTACTCTGCTCTCTACTCCACTCTACTATCTATTCTAATCTTCTGTACTATGCTATCTACTCCACTCTACTCTACTCTGCCCTCTACTCAACTCTCTACTGCACTCTACTCTCCTCTGCTCTCTAATCTACTCTAATCTACTTTGCTCTACATTTCTCTACTCTATACTCCCCTACTCTCCATTCTCCACTCTCCACTTTCCACTCTCCACTTTCCACTCTCCACTCTCCACTTTCCACTCTCTATTGTACTCTACTGCACTCTCCACTCTCTCCTCTCTACTCCACTCTACCCTCCTATCTACTCCACTCTACTCTGCTCTGCTCTCCACGCTACTCTCTACTCTACTCTGCTCTCTACTCCACTCTACTATCTACTCTAATCTCCTGTACTCTGCTTTCTACTGCACTCTACTCTGCTCCCTACTCTCCTCTGCTCTACAATCTACTCTAATCTACTCTGCTCTACATTTCTCTACTCTATACTCCCCTACTCTCCATTCTCCACTCTCCACTTTCCACTCTCCACTTTCCATTCTCCACTTTCCACTCTCCACTTTCCACTCTCCACTTTCCACTCTCCACTTTCCACTCTCCACTTTCCACTCTCCACTTTCCACTCTCCACTTTCCACCCTCCACTTTCCACTCTCTATTCTACTCTACTCTGCTCTCCACTCTCTACTCTCTACTCTCTACTCTCTACTCTCTACTCTCTACTCTACTCTACTCTACTCTACTCTACTCTACTCTACTCTACTTGACTCCACTCTAATCCACCCTACCCTACTCTATGCTATTCTGCTCTCCTCTACTCTACGAGTAGAGTAGACTAGAGTAGGGTAGAGTAGAGAGTAAATTAGAGAGCAGAGCAGAGTAGAGTAGAGTAGAGTAGATAGTAGAGTAGAGTACCGTAGAGAGCAGAGTACAGTAGAGTACAGTAGATAGAACAGTAGAGTGGAGAAGAGAAGATAGTAGAGTACAGAAGAGTAGAGAAGGGTAGAGTAGAGTAGAGTAGAGGGCACAATTGAGTGGAGATTTGTGGAGGGTTAGCGTTTAACCCTAAACGCTAACCCTTAACGCTATAACCCTAACCCTAACCGTAACCCTCCACTCGTCTCCCCTCTACTGTGCTCTCTACTTTACTCTATTCTACTCTTTTCCACTCTCCTGTACTCTACTATCTTCTCTTCTCTACTGTACTGTACTATCTACTGTACTCTACTGTACTCTGCTCTCTACTCTACTCTTCTCTACTATCTACTCTACTCTACTCTACTCTGCCCTGCTCTCCACTCTACTCTCTACTCTACTCTGCTCTCTACTCCACTCTACTATCTACTCTAATCTTCTGTACTCTGCTTTCTACTCCACTCTACTCTACTCTCCCCTCTACTCAACTCTCTACTGCACTCTACTCTCCTCTGCTCTGTAATCTACTCTAAGCTACTTTGCTCTACTTTACTCCACTCTCTACTCCCTACTCCCTACTCTCTACTCTCCACTCTCCACTCTCCACTCTCCACTCTCCACGCTCCACTCTCCACTCTCCACTCTCCACTCTCCACTCTCCACTCTCCACTCTCCACTCTCCACTCTCCACTCTCCACTCTCCACTCTCCACTCTCCACTCTCCACTCTCCACTCTCCACTCTCCACTCTCCACTCTCCACTCTCCACTCTCCACTCTCCACTCTCCACTCTCCACTCTCCACTCTCCACTCTCCACTCTCCACTCTCCACTCTTCACTCTTCACTCTTCACTCTTCACTCTTCACTCTTCACTCTCTACTCTCTACTCTCTACTCTCTACAGCCACGACATGAAGAGCATGGCCACAGAATCCACTAGTGAGGTCTCTGCCAGCCTTGGTCGAGAGCAGATGTTGGATACTTGGAGAGAGCATTTGCAGCATTTGACAAATGTCCCAACAAAGATACAATAGCAACCACCTTGTCCAAAAGTGATGTCCTGCAAGAGATTAGGAACAGAAACACTTTCACAACGACGTACGAGAAGGTGAAAACATCCTCAAGAAACACACCAAGTGATGTGTTTAGGGTTTGCCTATTTGAGGATGAAGACAATGCCACCACCGTTGTGTTTCCTAGAAAAAAAAAAAAAAACGAAAAAAGTTGAAATTAATCATACAGTTCAGTCAAGCTGAGCTTTTGTAAAATTTATTGTAAATATAATTGTATAATACTAAGACCTAAATTATTTCTTATTTATTGTACATAGAATTGAACATAGAATTGTAAATATTTTAATTGTACATACAATTGTAAATATTGTAAATACTTCCTGGCGACAATGAGTCGGGCTGGTGACCCGATGATACCCTCTGGAGACTGAAAAGTTTGTCAGGGATCAAACACGAGCCAGGGTAGCCAACCCCTGGGGAGTGCCCCACAAACATGTTCAGTCTACAGGTAATACTCTTGTCATTTGATACGGCAAGGGGGGGACTGGGAAACCATGAATTTTTTCCTGTCACAGTAGTCGTACCTTCTTGCGGTTGAGAGGCTTGCGTGCCTTTATGAACCTAAGACTTGTCCAGGTCTGAAGGGGAGAGGCCAGACTAAAGGGACTACGGAAGCAGCAAAAAAGAAATAAAGTTCTCGACACTTTTATTTTACAGTTCATTGAGAATTGTTTGTTATCTCAGTTGCATTATTAGCCTGCAACACATTGTGCAGGTTGCAGGCTCTTCTACACCAGGTAAGCATTATGGGACTGTTTCATTCTGCTTGGTTTTAGCCTTCAACTGCAAGGTGCAGGTTGCAGGCTTTCAAAAGTTGGACCCTACTAACTTAAGCCAATAATGTCTCAAGAAAAGTTTGATCACATCTTTTCCAACATACTCTTGAAAACCTGCCACACAGAATTCTACTAACATGCCTTGAAGAAGGAAACTTTCATATCCTTTTGGGACACATTACAAATGTTCAATGTTAGTTTATGTTACTTACGCATACGCTCAAAAAAAATTTGATATAAAGTCTCGTTTTTAGCTCAAATGAAACTCGCTCAAATGAAAATTAGAAAAAAGTCCAAAAAACTGTACTGTTCAATAAGCAATATTTGTCTCATTTGCATTGTTAGCCTGCAACTTGCGATGGTTGCAGGCATCCAAAAATTGCAGAATTAAAGACACTTTGTGACGGCGCTGCCTTGCAAAGGATGTAGGATGCTGTCGTCTCGCCACACATAATTCTGCTAACGAATGAAACTTTAGTATCCTTGTGGGACACATTACAAATGTTCAATGTTAAGTATGTTACTTACGCATGCGCGTAAAAAAAATTGATATCAAGTCTCATTTTTCAAATGAAACTTGCAGCAATGATAAACATTACTCACGGCTACAAGATGATGGGTGAATGACAGTCAACATCTTATGGGATAGCAGGACTGGGTTGCAAAGCGATTTTTGAGAGTGTCTGAAAGACTTTATTTCACTTAGTTTACCGCAAAAATAGATCTTTTAGCTATAAACTAACTAAAAGAAAGTCTTTTAGACACTTTCAAAATTAACCTAAACACCTCTCGAAACAAATCAAAGGCTCCTGTGAGCCAGCTCATGGATGAATTGGATGAATGTAGAAAAGTTAGTTGAATAAAAAGGGAAGAGGAATTGATCATTGTGGAGTTCTTCTTGGTACAGAAGTGAAAAACAGGAAAATAAACATCCTCTAATGCATTGGTTCTGATGCCCAGTGATTGCTTATTTGATACCCTTTAGGTAAAAGTCAGGTCTTCATACAGGATAAGTGGTCCACCAGGCAGGAGCTTATTCGGTTTCTTTAGCATGAAGCGACCAGGATTAATTCTATTCCTCCCTGGATGGAATGCTAGTCCGCAGCAGGGTTGTAAACCCCCAGCATTAAGTTTATACACCGGGGTAGGGAGAGGCACAGTGAGAGTAAAGTGCTTTGCCTAACAGTACACCACAATGTCCCTGGGCTCGAACCTGGACTGCTCAATCCGAAGACAAGCACACTAACCACGAGGCCACCATGCCTCCCACCCTTTAGGTGGCTGAATTTGCTCTATATAAATTATAAATAACTATTAATTACATAATTGAGAATAGATTTCAAATGAGTGCAACAACAAAATGAAGATGAACACTGCTTTTATAAGGAGCATTTTCCTTCTTATTAAGTCCACTGAAATACTTACTAGCATATTGTAGCACATAAAGCTAAGAGGAGACATCCTGGCCAGCAGTCTCCCATACAGACACATCATACAATTTTTGCTCAGTTATAAATAACAATCTTATAGGAGCAGGACACACATGCAGTAAACGTACAGCATGATAACCACCATTTTAAGAACTGAATGGAAATTCAACCAGGTATAATCTGGAACAGTTAGGACAGCTTATACTTCAATTAAATATTGCAAGATTTGTGCATGTATTTTATTTTAGAGACAAATTCAGCTTTTGTGTTCCTTAATGATGGGTTCTTAAACTAGTTTCATTTCATTGTAGTCCTAACAAAAGGACTAATTGTGCTTCTCCACAATTTTTAGTTTCTGTACAATTTCTGTATTCCACTCTAAAGCTATAAGTTCATTTCTTGAGTCAAGTTGTGACACACATAGTGAGTTTAGATGGATTTAACTTGTTGACATTCTTGACTTTAAGAAACATACATGGATAAAATTCCCATCGAGTGCTTCCAACTCTAATTAATTATACATGCAGCTTGGAGAGCCATTTTATATTGCTTGTAACCAATGTCTTTGCAAAGAATGAGTTTCAACAGTTCAAGTGTCAGCTGACACATGTCTTGAAAGCATCTTATTCTCTTTGTCAGCAGGAGAATTCCACATCCATCTGTAAATCTCAGATTAACTCCATGAAGTTTTCAGGGTAACTTGTTAACACCAGTTTCTACTAAGTCTTTTGATATTATATTTGGCAGCTGATAAACAGTAAGGTTGTTGTTAATATTAACATTTGCTTACTGTCACATGTATATTGTAGTTGTTACTGCAGTGTTCATCTGGAGTGAGTAAATGTAGATGCTCAATAGTACAACTTGCTTTCCCAGCAATACACAATAAAGATAATAGTGACACATTAAATGGTTATACACTGTATGTAGAAAAAAATATGAATATCTTTAATTTGCTTCCCTTTCTACCCCCCCCCCCCCGGTAATAAAAATAAGTTACTAAATAAGCAGTGTCCCAGTGTATTTCTTACTTTTCTGGAAAGAGTTTAAGAAAGGAAATGCCAGTTAAGAAACCTTGGGGCTAAAATAATCCTTTTAACCTCGGAAAAATGTATTGTTATGTACAGCATCTGTACATTGTGGTACAGTTAAATGTAATTTTTAATTTCTATGAAGACTAGGAATTTAGGGACATGAATAGCATAGTAAATTCACACCATTCTTTGTTTCTGCCAATTTATTTTCTGATTGTTTTGCCATGTGATTTAAATAGTTCCTTGATACATTTAGATACATGTATTTATTTGTTATGTACATGTAAAGTTTCCATATTTGGCTAAATTGTGTATTAATAATGATCTCGTATAGGGAAATATTCAAACAGCTTTCATGGAAATATAAATAGGCTTATGATCACTGTAGGAAGACTCCTGGGTACCTGCTGACTGCACGCATTGTGGCACATTGGTATAAACGTGATCTATCTGTGTACTGTAGTCGGTAGTGAACTGGTTAATCAACTGAGTGCATCCTTTGTCTGTTGTAAAATATTTTTTAGAGCCTTTTGTTCTGAATTTCCCTGTATTAGATCAATATTGAAGTCGCCAAGCAGCACAGTTGGAATTGTAGGTTCTATTAATACTGAGTTGTGAAGATGAGTGAGAGCATGAATTAAATGTGACATTGTAACTTTAGTTTTCGAGCGATAGATACCAATGACGTGAATATTTGGAATTGGTTGGCTTAACACCATAACAGTAATTTCCAATTTATTAAAGTTATATCTGTATGGAATTTTAGTTCAAATCATTCTTAATACACACAGCGGTTCCATAGCAAGTTCTTGTGTTAGAGTGATTAACGTCATTTCTGTAAAGAGTAAATTCACTCAGCTGATACAGTATGTATCAGCTCTATCTAACAAGCAAAGTTTTGATTCAACAAAAATGTTGACATCAGCTTTTTGAATGTTGTAATCACTTTGCACATCATCTGCGTAAAGGTACAGAGATCTAACATTCTGAAACAAGATTGCTTTTGTTTGGTGTAAATTGTCAGTCTGTAACACTGCTAAAGGCACAAGGCTTACTCATTTCACTTTTAACTTTTTCACTAACTTTTATTTTGTTTTTATTCGAATTAAGAATATGCAGTGCAGAGCTGTTTTGTACATGGCTCAAGCCAACATAATGCATGTGCTCTGTTGTGGATGCTGGAAAAGCAACAACCACCTCATTTAATGTGTCGCCTTGACAACGGTGAATAGTCGGGTCTAAGTGAAAATTGGTGACAGAGAATTTGGACTTGACTTTTTTTATTGACTCAAAATTGTCTTGTTACTTCCAATACTGGTGTCCAATTTCTATTTTTATCATACATTCAACTCTCTAACTCTTTTCTTATTGGCCGAAAGCCTAAAGTGAATTTTCGAAATCAGCGCTCATGACGTCATAACTGCAGATTATACAATAATCATGTCAAGGTCACGGGTAATCATGTCAAAGTCACGGGTTATCATGTCATGTATGACTGCAGTGCATGATTTCCAAGGGTAATCATTTCAACTTTGCATGATTCGTGTTGCTTGCCGTCAGTGAAGAAGCAGAAACATGACTTCCAAGTTTTTGCGTTCGATCAATGTATAATAAAACAATTATTAGATTCGGTTTTTGTGAAATCCAGAATAATCAAGGTCTCGGTAAGGGTTATCAGCCTCAGCCTTCGACTTCGCCTGATAACCCTTACCTCGACCTTGATTATTCTGGATATCACAAAAACTTCATCCAATAATTCTTTAGTAGTTGCCTTGTACAAATGTGCATTTTCTCTATGCTGGTTTCTGCCAATGTCAGGATGTGGAAATGAGACCCAAATAATACTTGGTCTGGTGGAATTTTCAACTCTTTAGTCTATGTATTCTATGACACACTCTGCACCATTGGTGACTCCGTCAGTCACATCAAGATTAGTTGTCAAGTCATATTTTGCTGCAGTTGCTACTGACACTAGCTAATATAAACCATTGTCTTGGTTGGATCATCAGGGATTTTGTTTTTCATTTGTTTCTTGAGATCATCAGACATATTCCCAACTACAATGTCCACATACTTAATCTGAGCTTTATCAGCTTTGGAAAGGGTATACAGAGAACTGTTGTGAGCATCTACAGATGCGTTTGTAGTAAATAAATGTGCCATGTTCATAGGGTAATTATCTTGTCCAGGCCCCACTTTCAGAAGTCTTTGTTTCAAAATGGCTATATCATCTTCAGAGTGCTTTCCCTCTCTCAAACGATTGAGTAACTGAGCAAATTCTTTGTCATCTTTTTGTCTCATTATTTCTGTCAATTCAAAGAGGGTGAAGTACTCAGTCCAAATGTTAGTTGCAAATCCATCGTAGCCAGATTGGGAATTTTCAAAGATCCACTTATCAAAAGCTGCCTTGAGCTGGAAAAGATCTCCAAAAGTTACCAAGCTTATTCCACCAAATGGTTCATTAGTTCCCATAATTTGTTGTAATCTTAAAGTGCCTATGAAGTGAAAAATAATTTGTGCTTATTTGAAAAGCCTTTCAAAATACAGAAGGATGACATTTTTCTTTTTGAAATATCTGTTTTTGTTTTAGAGATATTGAGGTTTTCCTATTATGCAAATTAGATCAGCGACGACGTCATATTGTTTGCAACTAAAAAGTGGAAAATACTGAATAAACGATATCTCTGGAAATATTGAAGCAGTGTTCTTGAAACTTGGCACCACAAATGTGCATCAAAAAAGAAACAAAATGACACCCTTAGTGCTGTTGCCATGACAATGGTTTTGCCGCTGGTGCTGTCAATAAAAACAGAAATTCCCAGTTTTGTCTTAAAACAAGGACCATCTACCCTGCCCAATCTAATGATGGCAGTGAAGACAATATAAGAACTATGTCTGTTTTAAGTAGGACCCTTTGGCTCACTTAAGAGATTGCAAATGGGATATTTACTTTTTTGATTGAGAGAGACTGGAGCCAAAAGAGTTGCTATGGCAACAGCATTAAGGGTGTCATTTTGTTTCTTTTTTGATGCATTGTGGTGCCAAGTTTCAAGAACACTGCTTCAATATTTCCAGAGATATCATTTATTCAGTATTTTCCACTTTTCAGTTGCAAACAATATGACATCATCACTAGAAAAACCTCAATATCTCTAAAACGAAAAAAGATATTTCAAAAAGAAAAACACCATTCTTCTGTATTTTGAAAGGCCTTCCAAATAAGCACAAATTATTTTTCACTTCATAGGCACTTTAAGTTCAAATGTTGAACATGCCACTACCAACCATAGAAAGCTCATCAGGCAGGTACAAAAGTCGGACCGGATCAACTTGGATCCCTGATTGGAATATATTCTTATCAAAATCAGCGATCCGAGTTGATCCGGTCCGACTTTTGTATCTGCCTACACAGAGCTGTACCAGTGCTTCTTTCCGAACGAAATAATCCCCCTCGTATAAAAGGCATAGTAAAAAATACGGTGCAACTTAGCTTCCGATGATCGTACAGCGTTCATTCCCCGTTGCATTGTTTCCTCCTCCAGTTGACATTTTAAAAGACTTTAAATGATTCGTCCGCGATCGTGACATCGTCGCTTTTTAGCATCGTGGCTTTAAAGGTTTCGAAGCGAGCATCGTAGCTTTCAGGGTTTCAATGTCCATTGCCGAGGCTAGTCATCCTTAAATGACCTTAAATTGATAATTTTCCATTTTACCACTTTACGAAGGTCTAACTGAACTAAAAACCATCCTCCTGCCGCGTTACGCTATGCTGCCGCACAAAAATGGTAAAGTACGTCCTTCTAATCTTTCCATGTCCATTTGTCGCAGCTACTGTTGCTTAGCTTAACAATTTTCCATTTTTCGACTCCACGGATTGAACCAAGAACCAAGAACCAAGATTTCTCCACTGTACTGAATCTAACGCTTTTTGGTTAGAATTCAACAGCTGGTGGTGCCTAAAATATCAACAAGTTATCACTTTGACGGAATGTGTCGTTCTCTATGGATATCATAATAACATCAAAAACAAGCAGGCACTAAATGTCACTCTCCTCCTCGCCAAATATCACATTTTCGCTACAAGTTCATGCGACGGCAAGCTATCTTTTGAAAGGTTTCTTCTCCACCTCCAAAACCACCTAGAGATTTTAAAACAAAGTTATACAGCTGCAAACAAATCACATCAATTTTTTTCAATATACGGCAATCTGTTGTAATCCTATGTTTCGCTCCTTTTCCATTTTGCGTTAATCTTACTACAATAGACGCATTTGCCTCGGTTTATTTTGCGTTTGTTTGTTGTTATTGTTTTTTTTTTACCCCTATGTTAGGTTAGCGCTGTAAATACAAATAAATACACAAAGAAATAAGTTTCACACTCTTTTGTCAGCCCTTTGGATTGTAGTCATTGTAAAGCTGTGTGCACTGTAGAATGCATTGTGAAGTCGTTAGCATTGTAAAGTAAGGTAGTTATCATAAAGTGGTATGTATCGTAAAAAGTAATGTAGGTTTTTTTTTCGGTTTTAGTAACTAAAAACTAGTAGTGAGATGTGTACTTAAGAGAAAATGTTAATATTTTTCGTTGTAAAAAAAACAAACACAAAAAAGAATCCAAAGAGTCCATCGCCTCGGACGAAACAACATTCGCCGCTTCATTTAGCAAGGCACAGCCCGACAAGCTCATCAGAGATAAATTTTGGCCTGGGCCTGTTGGCAAAGAACTTGAACTGTAAGCATGATTTGTCCATCGTCGTTTGTTTGATTTCTAAATTAAGTTTGATAGATTCGGCCCCCGCTACATTTAGATTTAATATTAGGCGGCTATAAATGGAAAACACGAACAAGGTAACAAATGCAATCTTACTCCTTCGTCAGTCTTCTAATATTATTGTTTTTAAGTGGGCTTATGTGTGTATGTGTATATTTTTGTATTTTTGATTTGTTTTTCCAGCTTATACTGTTAAACTTTATTTCAGCAATGCACTCGGGCGCCTGCTATCAAGTAAGTTATAGCACAAATATATGACAAAAATGCATCTCATAATAGGATTGACTAATACTCGGGGACTGGGAGACAGGTTTAAGAGACGAGAAATTTTAGACTGGCTCAAATGCAAAAAAATGTCGGTATATTTTATCCAAGAAGCCCATTGTATGCGGGACAATACACATGATTGGAAACCTGAGTGGGGTTACCAAGCATTATTCAGCTGTTGTTCTAGTATTATATGTTATATTATTCAACAACAATTTCAGCTTTCAATTCTTGAAAGCTTATACCGATCCCAAGGCTTGAGCAAGTTAACTCGCATGGACTGAATAAATTGTCAATTTGACATTTGCAGCTGTGTGTTTATATCAAAACGTTCGAGCTTTCTTTTAATTCAAGAAACCATAAATCCTCTCCTCTTAGTCTTCTCGAAAATTTTGTTTATCCATTTGTGTCTAAATGTTCTTTCAAAACTTCAGGGAAACGAGAAAACGTTACACTTTTGTTGACCACAGCAAGCCACTGAACACTCATGGCTGATAGTGTGCAATGGCTCAGCAAATCAGATTACAGCATTTGCATTAGTATACTAGTAGAATTCTACTAATATTGAGTAGAATTCTGCTAGTATACCAATGTAAATGCTGTAATCTGATTGCCAATTTACGGTTTCTTGAATTAAAAAAAAGCCCGAACGTTTTGATAGAAACACAAAACTGCAAATGTCAAATTGACAATTTATTCAGTCCATGCGAGTTAACTCCTTAAAGCGTGAAGTTTAATACTACGACCAGAAATAATTGGAGTCGTTATTTGAAGGAAATTTCAGTTAGAATTCTACTAAAAGAGTTAGATTATTTGCTCCCGATTTCTATGAGGCGATAGGTATTCGGCCTTTGGCCTCATCAACTATCACCTCATAGAAATCTCGAGCTCATAATCTAATTGTTAATTAGTAGTATTTTACTAGTATACTAATGCAAATGCTGTAATCTGATTGGCTGAGCCATTGCACACTATCAGCCGTTAGTGTGCAGTGGCTGGAGGTCGCCTACGAAATGGCAACGTTTTTTCCGTTTTTCTCAAGTTTTGGAGGAACATTATGATGTAAATGGAGAATTAAATTCCTAAGAAGACTAAACGAAGGACATTTACATTGTGTGGTTTCTTGAAAGTTGAGATTATTGAAAAACATGATGTGCGCGCACACAACTTCAATGTTCAATGACAATTCAATCCAAGCGCTTTTTTTAAAAGGCGCAAAGTTTAATAATTCGTCGAGAAAAAATTGGAAACCGTTATTTGAAATAAATTTTAGTATCAATTCTACTAAAACAATTAGATTATGAGCTCTCGATCTCTATGAGGTGATAGTTGATTGGGACTTCGGCCTCATCAACTATCACCTCATAGAAGTCTCAAGCTCATAATCTAATTGTTAAATACTTTCTGCATATTTCGTTTTCGTCAATGAATGAATGTTACAGTTTTTACTGGTTTCAACATAACATAACTACATACTGACAAACTTACTAGTAATTCTAATTAATAATACTTTCTCCATATTTTGTGTTAGTCAATTAACTAGTGTTTCAGATGTAATTTGTGTGAACATAACATAAAAACATACTAACAATCTTAATGCCAAAAATAGTCGCGGACTAAATTTCTTACGAAATACAAATTACAAATTTTTGTCTTTCTTCTGTTTTAGCCTTTTCACCGTTGTCCTTTTGCCGTCTTCTTTTCTCTTTCTCTTTTTCTTTTCTTCCACGTTCTTCTCTTTTTCCTTTTCTCCATCTGAGGCATCTTCCTTTTCCGCGCTTGAAATAACTGGGTCTTCTTCTCAAAGCGCTAAATCTGTCTATCCTCTGGCTATAGCCAATTGTAAAGAAAAGAGGTTTGTCAGTAATTATTATTTTTTATATCCTATATATTTAACAAATAGATTTTATTTGGCTCTGCAACCATACTGTAATAATGCATAGATGATGCAAAAATATTATGTGAAGAAAGGAGTACATGCCAAGTGGCATATTTCTTCATTCTTATCTTGTTTTGTCACATTTCTGTCACTATCAGAGAACAGACAGAGATACTAACTTCTGGACTTCTGCCTGAATGTACATTACAATAAGTACCGGCAGCTAGCTAAATACTAGTTGAAAATTATTGACATCTGCCACAGTGTTTCTGATCCAGGTAAAATTGTTGTGACTAAACAGCTTAGAATACACTAGTGGTCGATTGAGTTAACTTGGTGAATTGTGACGTAAAACACAAAGTTAGAAAGAGCAAAAACAATCTGAATTGCTGCTGCAAATCCAAATCCAACAAGCTTAAAAAACAATCTCAGTGCTCATGAATTTTAGACAGTTGTTTTCTGTATTGAAAACTGAATTAGAGTGCAGGTGGTTCTCAATTAATGGATGGAGAAGATTGACATGGGTTGCAAAACAACGATTTTGAAAAGTTTAGCTAAACTTTTCAAAATCATTGTTTGCAGTCCGTGTCAATCTTCTCCATCCTTGACCATTTGTGTTCCTTTATGGTTTATTATCATCTCTTTGAAGATTTTCTATCTTTGTAAAGTATTATTTTTAGGTTTCCTTCAATTTAACAGTAATTTTTAAAATATTGTGACTGAGCCCCTTTAAATATGGCAAACACAGTAGGCTATACATACATTACATGAACAACGACGCACCAACCTATAAGTATTTCATACACATGCATTGTACACTGAGCGCAAAGAAAGGCATGTCCTGCTCAGGGCTGATGGAGTTTCCAGTCAGGCTCAATTCCATCTGTAACTTGCCCAATGGGCGAATGAAGTTTCTTACAAATATTAGGGGAAACTGACACTCAATCGATACTCGATTGACATCTCAGTTGGGAGTCAACTAATTTTCTATCATTGCATATGAGTTGGTAGACACTCGGCTGACTATCGACCGAATGCTGATCGAGTGTCAGTTGACATGTCATTCAAGTGCCAATTGAGTGTTGACCGAGGATTGATTGGGATGTCGATCGTTTGTCGATCGAGATGTTGATCTTGGGCTGATTAAGGCTATTGATCGACACTTGACCACAATGCCTTTAGAAAACATGATTTTCATGGCTTCAGTTGTGTGAAATATCTTGTTATATTCATGACTGCCGATCATGTTTGAAAGATAGCATGAGAGAAATTTTATTATTATTATTATTATTATTATTATTATTATTACTGTATTATTACTATTATGCATGGTTGCATTATAAGTATTTGTGTATGTTGTTATATGAAAATCTCTCTTCACGAGTTGTCCTGACAAGACAACAGACTGCAATTTAAGTCCTTTGGGATAAAAAGTACTTTATAATTTCTACGTAATATCCTTTACTAAAAATGATTTGAGGATGCCTATAATTTCAGCAACTTTTAATGATCTTGAATGTATGCTGTAGAAAGTAGATTAAGACATCAAGATCGATTATATATCAAGCTTAAATCGCTCACATGAAATTAGGGCTACAGCTTATACCTGGACATGGTTAATGTTTTCAGCAGTCATGTCTACTCCAGACAGGTTGCTGAAAGTCATAGTAGCGTGCTGCATAGACCAAAGAAGAAGGCTATCCATCTCCTGGTGACTGAATCGTTCTTTGTGGCACAAGGTCGGCTTGTACTAAAAGACGGAACGCCGGAATGCCAGAATGCCGGAATGCCGGAACGCCGGAATACTAAAACCCGGAACACAAAATTACTAAAACCCGGAACACATGAAAAATAAATAATTTAAAAAATAAAATAAATGAATTAATCAATGAATTCTAAAAACCATAACATACTTCAATTCAAACAGGAAAATTCCCTCGGTATCCCACCCATCCACAACCCACAACCCCTGCCCGCCAAAAAAAAACTTGATTATCTTTGATTGGTAAGAACGTTTTGCAGTGATATTTATCTTTAACTGATAATTATAATGTGTTTTAAGTAACCATCTAATATTTTGTGGCGATCCTTTATTTCCGGACCGAACTTGTGGGGTACACCTTAAGTCACTACTCGCACTCACGAATACTAGACAAATTCTTGGTTTATTTTCTCACGATCTGGTTCACAACGCGTCCTAATTCTCATTCTCTCGAAAAAACTATTACACAATCACTGGCGTCTCCTATTACGAACTCACAACCTCGTGATTCCAGCTGTCAGTTATGACAAATGTCACGCAGTCACGACACTTCGGCAAAGATTTTTGTGATGTTTCCCGCCAAAATGTAATTATGATAATGTATTTCTCAAAGTCACATGTAGTGGTACAGTGTGGGAAAATGGACGCTTCTGCGAGGTACGTGTTGTTACGTTTTTTATTTAAGACTCGTGTCTTTTCGTTTATTACGTTTAAGATTAACAAAGTATTAAATATCAGCTAAGTAATCATTATTTTGTGTTTAGCAGCAGTCCTAAAAGCCCGGAAAAAAAGAGGTAAGCACTTGAGTTTTGGAATGTTTAGATTCAGTGGCTCATCGATTCTTGAAATACTACTGTATTAGAGTTTCATTCTTTTCAACACTATTACAACTGTACGTTTTATTTGATGAAATCAGTGAATCTGGTCAGTTCGAGCGGTCAAACGCAAAAATCCAACGCCTAGTGTTGGTAATCTGGTAGAACAATTTTTTTGGGATCCTAACATCCGAGTTTCGAGTTTTTTATTTTTTAAATTATTTATTTTTCATGTGTTCCGGGTTTTAGTAATCTTGTGTTCCGGGTTTTAGTATTCCGGCGTTCCGGCATTCCGGCTTTCCGGCGTTCCGTCTTTTAGTACAAGCCCACAAGGTCGTATTTAGTGCCTCGGTGAATTTCCTTCCAAATGAAAGTAGTCAAGGCGACTCGCTCGATCGATTGCCACACGCAGTCTTCGCTAAATGGAGTTTCCTTCGTCTTAAGTTCCTTCAAATTCCACTTCTTACCGTTTGTTGAATTACCCAATTAAGAACCCTTGCCTCAAAAACTAAGGTAAGTCCTAGCTGATCGCGACAACGAATTAAAAAAGGTAAACCGTCTTCTACGGATCTTCGCACCTTTCAAATGTGGCGGTAAATCGGCAAAATCAAAGAATTTTGGTCAGGTACGTCATGTATGGGTGCACATTTGGTCTTTCCCTGGCAAAGCCGCTGACATTGATCAATAGCTTATACCAGGAGCATATCACCTATGCTTCTGCTTATACATATGGGTTATTGACCAAGCTTGTTCGGTCAAGATGGCTGGATATTGGCCAAGTTCTTTTTTCACGTGTTTATGGACCGAGACGGAGTCGACCGAGGTCCATAAACTCGCAGAAAACTGGAACGAGGTGACGTGCTTTGTGTCCTCCAGGATTCTATGGCGCCGCGATAAGGTATTCAAGACTCAAATACTCTTATTATTGTCAAAATGGAAGCAAGAGATAATTTCATTTTTCTGCCGCTTGCGATGAACGCCTGAAGAAACGACAGCCGAGAAAAGCAAATGGTCTTGCAATTTTCTGATAGCGAGCTCAGCGCCCCTAAGCAAAGTCTTCATCGCGGATCGTGGCAAAATTAAGTGAAACAAATTCTCTTGTATACGAAATTTTCCATTTAACAAATTTATTTGCTTAGTGTCAAGAAATTTCACTGACAACCCGACTGCAAGAAATATTAGTTCGTAAATTTGTTGAAGGTACTCTATATAATTACACATGCGCTGATGCTTTCGAACTAACAGCGGTAACCACAATGATGGAAAACCACTAGTCTGTCCAGATAAATAGATTTGGCAACACGAAATTCTTTCAAGCTCAAGATTGGCCAGAGGCCTCCTATGAGGGTTTCAAGGTTTGCATCAAATGCGCGGCAGCGTTAAAGGGGTTTGGTGTCCCGGTGCAAGTCCTCCCATGCAACTGATCTTAGGGCATTCCACTCTCGAGCTTTGCAAAATTGGTGAGTCGCGCCACCACGTAGGTCGGTGAGGTGTTAGGAATGGCCCACAGCGCTTTTTTCGCACTTTACATAAACAAGGGCTTCACATTCGGTAGCCAGACTGGTATTTTAGCGTTTTGTTATTGCTACTGTTGTTTTCGTTGTTTGTATGTATTTTTTTCTCACAATTACAGTCAGGATTGAAGAAGCGTAAGGGTGCATCATTGATGCCTTTACGCGATCCCTAAAGCATCGTGAAAGATGCGTTATTGATACATTTATATTACGGGATGCTTACAGGAGAGTTAAGATGCGCTTAAGTGTAAACACCTGTAGGAAATAGAACTATGCATAACGTGAGTCAAAAGAGCTATGGTGAAGATTGGTATAAATTTTAAGACTTATGCCTCCAAGCAAGATTCTAAACAGAATACACTCGATGGCATTAACAAAATGATACAAGTTCAGTATAGATCTTCGCGCCTTGTTAATTTGAACATTCTTAAACGAACAAACTAAACGCACCTCCGAAAATTTTAGTTTTCGAGTACTTGAAGAGAAATGTGCTCCGTGAATTAATTGACTGATTAAACTAAAACCGCGTGCCGTTAAATATCAGAGTCCTGGCTTCCCTTGATACGCCGCACATGACATATCCAGGCCATGACTTATTCTGACAACCTTAATTTGTTCTATACTTTAACATACAAAGTACTGGCTTCAGTATGGCATCGCGTTTCCACTCGGTATTTAAGTATTGCGGTGTTTAGCGATTTCTTTTGCGGTATTGTGATATTTGCCGAGTTTGTCTGCGGTATTGCGGTGTTCAGAACCCGCTCAATGCCCCACTCTGTTAGCAAATATAGCAAGAAAACCTCGCACAAACCGGCGATGGATTCAGTAACTCTGTCAGAAATTGCAGAAATACTTTCAGCGAAATAACGTTGGGAAAACGCTTCAGTTCACCTACTGAAGAAAAATACAGAAAATGCGAAGGAAAACGAGGAGTTCGTTTGAACTTTTTTCGTGCAGAAAAATTACAAGTGTATATACGTTGTGTTTTCCCCATGATTACCATAAACCTCAAGATCTGTAAAACCTCCGATTTATATCATACTGCATTTCCGTCACCAATATACTCGGGAAAATTGCTGATGAACAAGTTTACCTTGTGTTAACCGTCTGTAACAAAAATTGCTAGTCAACGTCAAGTTTTCCAGATTTAACCATCAACATGTGGACCGGAAAACCTTCCGACAATTTCTGCATTTACCTCCTAGGGAAAGCTACGGAAAACGCGTAGGAAAACGAGGTGTTCAGTAGAACTTTTCTAATGCAGGAAAATTGCTAGTGAACGTGTAATTTTCCTGGTGTTTACCGTCAACGTGCACAACTGAATAATCCACGACAAACAGTGCATTTACCCGCCCGGCAAAACTACGGTGAATGCGTATGAAAACAAGGTGTTCAATACACCTTTTCTAAAACAGGAAAACTGCTAGTGAACTTCAAGTTTACCGGAGGTTAACCGTCAGCATTTAGACTTGGAAAACCTCTGACAAACACGGCATTAATCTGCTCGGGAAAACAAAAGAAAACGCAATGGAAAACAAGGTGTTCGCCGGCGTTTGTCGAGAGCAGGAAAACAATGAATTAGCCTCAAATTTTCCTGGCGTTCACACATGGAAAACACCAAATTAACAGAACGTTTTTCGATATCAGAAAACGGGTGGTTAATACAGGATTTTAATGGTATTCACCGTTTGGTAAAATTGACGGTGAACAAGGGTTTTCTTGCCGTGTTCTGTACCAAGAAGAACTCCACAGTGAGCAATTCCTCTTCTCTTTTTATTCAACTAACTTTTCTACATTCATCCAATTCATCCATGAGCTGGCTCATAGGAGCCTTTGATTGGAGTCTGAGCCTACAACTCACTGAATACAATTCCCAACAATAGTGACAGGGATTCCTTTCGGTGAGAACAAAAAGCTCATTGAGGTCGTATTACTGTTGATTGGTTTAGTCAGTCGCGTAAAGTTAGAAATTGAATTAAAAATGGATGTCGCCTCATCTGATAATTTCCTAAATAGGGAATTTAAGCTAATTCCTTAGTATTGCATTGCGGATCCGTACTGCGCACGATTTTCGCGTCATTAGCGCGCACATAAGCGCGTGCGCGACAAAACCTAAGAGATTTCCCTCAAAGTAAGCTCGATAGCGAAATAAGTGCTCCTTTTCTATTAAACGATCTCGGTGACCCCCAATTTTTTGTTTTGGTATTTGCTAAAAACAGTCTAATAAAGAACATATTTGAAGAAGGAAAAAAGTTTGATAGTAGAACATGATTTTTGTTTTGCAAAATAGTTCCATACTGGGTGTATTTTGACCAACGCGAGGACTTCAAGCTAACTACGGACTGTCCGAAAAAGTGCAATATTCCCGGAACAAAGCAATCAAAACTGGCCTAAATGAAGCAATACTACTTATGTGAATATGAGAAGCTTTACTTTCAAGATAAAATTTTGTGTCTTTCAAGTAATCAAGACTTAATTCTGTATGATGATGATTCGAATTTTTAACGCGCAACCAGTAAAAATACCCTATTTTAAGAGCCTGCTGACGCGTAAACAAGAACGATGACCCAATTTTTTTATTTCATTTTTTAATGGCCATATCATGAATGTTAACTATGCCGAGTTTCAAAAAAAGTTTGATAGTAGAACAATTTCAAGGGAATTACCTTAAACAATGCAATTGGAGCATGTTACACACGACTCGACTTTTTCCATTTTCCCCACTTTACCTTGTCGTTCACTAACAAACTTATGACTTTGACAAAGCTATCTGTATCGTAGCAGACTGTTCACGCCGTCAATTTTCTCGTATTTTTATTCGATTGTTGAACGCGCGCATAGAATCGCGAAAAAACTGGACGCCAGCGCAAAACGGGAGACTTGACAGGGTCGTTTGGCTTGCTTCGCTTCGCTCGCTTCGTTCACAGTTCCACTTAGTCTAATGGATAGTAAATCCTAGATGACTAAAATTAATTTAACTAGGACGTTAAAGATTCT
>OZ026598.1:12852515-13005015 GCA_964020085.1 Micromussa lordhowensis | reverse complement strand
CTTTGAAAACTGTACTATTTTTTTATATGTTGTTCTTATTGTATCTGTGGACAGTTTTGGTTAATTGCATTTCAACGTAAAGCAAAGGATAAGGAAAAACTGGTATCTTTGATCAATAATACACATGAAAAAATTACTCGATTCTGATTGGATGAGAACAGTGCAATTCAAGTGTAACACCAGTGCAAAAAGTGTAACACCGGTGCAAAAAGTGTAACACCAGTGCAAATTACACATCGTAATTCTGGATAATGATTGGCAGAAAGACAATGAGAAATTTTTTAGGCCAATGATATCATATAATTAAAGCAGTGACAAAAATTTTGTATGGAAACTCTGAAAAAAGTTTTCTCGAATGCGAAACATCCGGCATTTTTTCTGTGCGAATTTTTTCATGTTTGTATTATTAATAAGTAATCATACGGTTTTTCTCATTCAATTTGGAATTAATTTGCACTTGTGAGTTTTTCAAAAAGCTGAAATTGCAAGAGCCGCTTTGGCCTTTTTGAAAAACTCACTCGTTCAAATTAATTCCAAATTGAACTCGAAACCGTATGATTACCTATACAAGTAGCAATCCGTTTCCTTTTATTACTTCCATCACAGCTGCAGTCACGTTTTTACAGAAAGGTTTTAAAATTACCGTCCATTGACTCTCTTCCCTTTTTTATATTAATTCTAATTTCCTCATCATAATGTTAGTTAACAGGCTTTCAGAATCCTCATTTGAGTTTGGGTTGAAAAAAAAATCTATTTCAGTTAATTTTTTAAGCTGAAATATCTCAAGAACAGTCAGTTAAAGAGTTCATAGAAATGTTTAACTTGTGATAGGTTGCCCTGATTGTTTTGAACTAATTCAGTGTGCGCAGTAACTGATGCTGATAATAATAAGACAGCACTTAGCTCTAGACAATTCTGGTAAAACAAGAAACAGTCAGCCTATTGACTTTAATGTGTTCACTTCTTTCACTTAGTAACTGATCATGAGAAGGATGAATTACTTGCACAAAACCAATGCATGGAGGTGGTGGACATGGAGGTGAGGTTCCCTGAACGTCTAAAAAGTTTGTTTAATCTGAAGCAAAAAAAGGAAAAATATAATATTCAATCCGTGATGAAGGGTATTTTAAAAAAATCCGAGTTCCCAGAATGAGTTGAACCAATAATCGTCTTTATAAAAACTGAATGCTTTATCACTAAGCAACTGGAGACTCCCTGTAGCTGGGCCACAGAACAAAGTTCAGATGTGACGGACTAAAAATGACCAATGGAGACGATTTAAGCTGCTCCCTTGGGGATTAGAGGACTGTGGATTTAATTCAAATTCATTTTATTAGGGGACTGCAGAAGGTTTGGGGGATTAAAATTTATGCTCTAAACAATCTTGACTTGTTAGAAAGTGGAATACTTACAAGTATTACAAGGAGTTCAATATGTATGCCCAATAGACTCTTTCATAAACAGCTGTTAATTTAAAATTCTTTTGTATGCATTTAAATTAGCCTTGTCAACCTAGTTTCAGAGTAAAAATTCTTTTCAAGTGCCTACTTCAAAATGAGGTTGGTAAGGCTAATTTTAATGCTTTCAAAATTTATAACTGGCCGCCATTTATGAAAGTGGTCTATGTTTTCAGGAAAGAAGGAACACTTTGTATGGGAATTTAATTCCCTTCCACAACCCTCTCTAGAAGAGTAGAGGGGTATCAAACTCCCTTGCTCAATTTTCTGCCTTGGTGGAGGGCAGGAATTGCATCAGAAGCCTTTCACCCAGAATGGTATTAACATCATATTATTAGCTTCTGCTTTGATAATGGAGTGCTGATAGAAGTGAACAAAACTTACATAAAAAAGTAGAGAACAAGACAAGTTCATCAGCATTCACTTTTTAGGTTCTGCAGCATATTTGTTTTATTGCTTACATGTTTTAGCTATCATTTATTGAGTTATTTTTTTGTAAAAAAATATCTCTTAGTCGGCGGGACGAGTATGTTGTGGACGGGTCAATGGATCAGTGAGAGATGTATGTATGTCACACCAATCAGATCCTATCTACTATAAACAGCCAATCAAATTTCTTGTTTTAAAAGTAAATGGTATATGAGAAGATTTGATCCCGATACAGTTCAGAACTGCCATATTTATTCTTCTATAAAAGAGGAGGAAGTATTCATATATTGGGTTTACTTCGGCATTTTCTGTGAGTTAGGCTTAGGATTTTAGTTATGGACGAGGTGAGCCTTGAGGTATGAAACAGTGCGTGAGGTAGTTGTATGCAAATGGCGAGATGTTTTTATTTTTAGTTACAAAGGTAACTTGATATTTTTGTTTTTCACAAGGAGTAAATTCAATTAGACGTCACGCATCGTTGCTTCTAGTTCTTACGAAATGTTTTAGAGGAGACGAGACTATTTTGATTTGAAAGAGTTCGAACGTTTACAATAGGTACAGGTAACGGTTGCTGTGTTCTTGTTGCGTGCAAATATAACAAGATATTTTTATTTTTTTGTTACAAAGGGTAATTTGACACTTTTATTTTTCACAAGGGAGTAAATTCAATTAGAGCTGGCAAATCATCACCACTTGTTCCCACGAGATGCTTGCTATTTTTAGTTACAAATGGTAACTTGATATTTTTGTTTTTCACAAGGAGTAAATTCAATTAGACGTCATGCATCGTTGCTTCTAGTTCTTACGAAATGTTTTAGAGGAGACGAGACTATTTTGATTTGAAAGCGTTCGAACGTTTACAATAGGTACAGGTAACGATTGTTTTGTTGTTGTTGCACGGAAATATAACGAGATATTTTATTTTTTAATTACAAAGGGTAATTTGACACCTGTTTTCCACAAGGGAGTAAATTCAATTAGAGCTGGCAAATCATCACCACTTGTTCCCACGAGATGCTTGCTATTTTTAGTTACAAGTGGTAATTTGACACTTTTGTTTTTCATATGGGAATGAATTAAATTAGACTGTCAACGTGTCAGAGGTGTTTTTTTCTCTTTCTTTTTTCGGTAAACTAGTGTTGTTGTGTAAAAAGGGTTAACTAAATTGTCACTGTAAACACTCCCTTAAATGCTCCTATCTTCATAACCTTTTAATTAAAAAAATAACTCTTGCACGCCTTGCGTGCCTATGTTTAAGGAAGGTTTTAAGAGCTAATTATTGGACTCCAGTCTTTTATTTGCTCTTAGGCCCTCCCGTTACATCAGTGAAGTTTACTTTTGTTAACTCAAAAAGTCTTGTTCGTTTTTTCTTTTTCTGTACTTCTTGTACATAATTTTTAATATCATATATATGATCATGCATTGCTATCAGGTTGGAAAGATGAGCAATTGATTTTTTTTTAAGTTTATTGAGTGTTTATCAAAAACGTTTGTGGACTTGTCTTGAAGCTATTTTCTTTTCCTAATGTGCCGTCATTGTTCACATTCTTGACCATTCCTCAGCCTACCTGTTGATAAAATCAAATGTAAACAGTACATTAGAACATGTCTATGGGAATACTATAAGCCAACTTGACTTTGTGCTAGGTAATGCATACCGATTTTCGTTCACTTTTACCTTGTGCAGTGTCAGAAACTCAATAGTAATTTTCCATTTCGATATTCATTCAGTTTCCATCGTCCAGTGCTATATTGATTGTCCAGTGTCAGAAGGTACTGTAACTATTAATTCTCCATACTGATTGTCACTACTTTTTATCTTGCCCAGTATTAGAAATATAGTACTCCTCTACTGCAGTTTTATCTTCTCTAGTGTCAAAACTGAAATAGTAATCCTCCATACTTTTGGTCATTCACTTTTATCTTCTCTGGTGTCAGAACACAAACAGTAATTCCCCATACTGATTGCCATTCAGTTTCATATTGTCCAGTGACAAAAGTGAAATCCTCCATACTGATTGCTGTTCCCTTTTTTTCTTCTGAGTAACAGAACTGAAGTAATTCTCCATATTGCTTGTCATTCCATTTATCTTTTCCAGTGAAATTCTATTTTATTTTGAAGTGTTAATTTCTGCACTTGTCTCATAGCCAGATCAAATATTAATAAGAAGCAAATGTTGATGATACATTACAACAAATCAACATATACATTGATTATTACTTACTTTTAACTTGTTTGATGGTGGAACTGATATCAATAGTAAATCCTCCACACTGATTGCCATTCATTGTGTATCTTGTCCAGTATGGGAACATACTTTGTAATTCTTGTCAACAACTCATATTGTAATCAGTCATATTGTAATCAGCCATACTGGTACACCCAGCATGCACTAGATCTTGCCACTGAAAAAGGCTCGTCTATGTGACTAACGTCACTCCCTCTAAAGGAGATGGGGTTCAACCTGAACAAGAGGGAGTTTAGGGATGGACTCAGCCGATACTTCATGTACATGTCCTTGTGGAGAGCCCTGTACAGTAGATCACGCCATGATTTGTACAAGAGGTGGATTTGTAATTCAGAAACATAACAAGCTCCTGGACCTGGAAGCAGAGCTCCTGAACATGGTTTGCAAAGATCTAGTTACTGAACCGGTACTCCAAGATGTTGAAGGAGAACAGTTGAGAAAAGGGTCGAATAAAGCGCAGGATGCAAGACTGGATATACATGCACATGGGTTTTGGGAGTTTGTCACCCGAATGCTAAATCCTATAGGGACTTCGAGCCGCAGCAAATATATCGTCTACACGAGAACGAGAAAAAGCGTCAATACTCAAGCAGAGTGCTCAATATCGAACATGGAACATGGAACATTCACCCCTCTGATTTTTACGGGTGAAATGGGAAAGGAGTGCTTGAACTACCACAGCAGACTAGCAGAGCTGATTGCTATCAAGAGAGGAGAGGACTACGCCAAATTAATCTCATGGATACGAGCAATAACCTCCTTTGCACTTCTGAGATCCGTATTAATCTGTCTCAGAGGAACAAGATCCACTGTAAGGAAATCATGGGACTTTTGCAATACTGATATAGAAATTGAGAACACTGAAGAAGCTATTTATTGACATATTTTTCACTATGCATTTTTTAATAATTGTAAATAGGTCTTTTTTAAGTACTATCTGATATATATAATTGGAAGATATTTCAATATTTATAGATGAACTTTTGTAAATAGTTTTAAATTATTGATGGATTTAAAAAAACAGTTATTAATTATTATGTAACAAAAAAAGATCATATATTGTAATTTTTAGTTTGTTTGAGAATTTGTTAATAAATTTTTTTTAAAAAAAATTATTATTATTACTTGGCTTCACATCAGAGCTTGTAAGTACAATCTAAGTACACCAGGTACCTACTTTGAGTCTGAAGGGGTAAAATGTACTTACTTGAACTTTACTTAGTAACCAAGGAAGAAGCCGAAGAATGCCGCCAAGTTTGGTCTACACCATACTTGAGAATGCACTTGACCAATAGGAAATTGAAGCTAACTGAAAGTGGCATGCAGTGATGCTGCAATTCCGATGAACGGACAGACAAACTTGCCAGCTGAGATCGATGGAAACATTTAGAATGGATGGCTGGAGTTTAGAAGACTCTATGAAGCATTGTTTTTTGTAAGTAAAAAATAGAAAGGAAAGAAAAGTCGATACAAGTGCATAAGGTAGTAACTTTAATTTGGATTTAATTTTCAGAGACAGCCTAAATCATCGGTTTTCGTTCCATCCCACACCTAGTGCAGTTCTGCCAAATTTCTTTGCACCACAACAGACCCGTCAACAAGTACAGTTTTCTGCACAGAATGATCTAACTGCATACCAAGAGTCATCCAAAGGAAAATCATCAAAAGGAAAGGAAATCCAGAAAACAAAACCAAAAGCTGCAGATTGTTCCGTTCCGGAGACAAAACAACTGCTTCATGCATGGGCTCCTGGCTTTGAAAGATTGGAATGAGCCTCCAACAAAGTACGCACAACGATTTGGAACAAGATTTTCGAAAACTTCAATAGCAGTTGGGTTGAAAGTGAGCATACGTTGCCACAGGTGAAGAAGAGACAGCCAACCTGGAATACGAATTTAAGCTGCTAAAGCAAAAGCAAGTAATGGTGGCGAGGAAAGGGCCTGAATAAAATCAAGTAGGGCTTCCCTTGTTATAGCATTTTTGACCAAACTATGGGCTACCATTACAGCATAGATCCTGCCAAGATGGAAATGGAAGGTTCTTCTTCTTTCATGCCTAGTGCGTCCCTGAATGCTGACAGTACTCCACAAATCATTTCTTCCGGGGCAAAGGAAAGGGAGGAAAGTGCTGCAGGTGCCGCAAGATCGGAAAACGAGGACCAGCCTTCAACAAGTACTGGCGAGAAAGTTCGAATTCGGCAGAGAGTTTTAGCGGTAGACATCCCAATTCCAAATTGCAATCCACAGCTTTTGAAGATATCCCCTGTTGCTAGCCTCCCCAGCGCAACAGCAACTCTTGCTTCGACGCTTACAGGTGAACACATTCTTGTGTGCTGCTTCTGTAGGTCTCCGGGTACCAAATCACACAAAGCGTTGAAGGTCGGAAGAGTCACCTGGAAATGCCTTTTCCAAAGCGGATCCCTGTCTGGGTTAGCTAAAAACAATTTTGCAGCCCAAGCCATAGGGCGATTTCTATGTCGTAAACAGCGTTGATCATGAACCAATCTAGAGAAAAACAAAATTAGCTGCCGCTTGCTTCGTTGTGTAGCTGCCAGGTGCTGGTCAACAAGGAAGAACTTGTGCATTTCTTGTAACGTTACAGTGCTGCGCGCGTTACCGTGAACACCCAGACCGTTTTCTGACATTTTTTTGACATATATTTGACGAGTTGATACCGGCGGGATAGAATTCGGCGGGAAACCAAATGCGACTAAAGCGCTGTACTTTTAAAAGCTCACGGTTGTGAAATATTAAATGAAACATTGATCAAGAGATCTACAATGCTACACACTCGAGTTCGAAGGGCTTGTAAGTTTTTTCTAAAATATTTGAACTCGGGATTGCTTGACGATCCGTGTCTTTTTACGACCTGACAGCTGTCTCGCAAACGAAATTATATTTTTATTCTATTTTACTCTAGCTGATGTTCAACTAAGACTGAACAGGTATGGTGGAAGCTTTGATAATGGAAGAGCCCTACCTGCAATGTACAGAGAACGAGTGTTGGACCTTTATCATGATGGATTTGGCAACCGTCAAATCGCACGGGAAATTCGCTCGAGCCCCGGTTTTGTACAGAAAGTGATAGACCATTACAATGAACAAAATACATCCCTCAGAGGCAGTAGAGTTGGCTTTCCTAGGCCCAAAATCGATGAACAAGTCGTAGAGTATATAGAGGTACAAAAACTAATGAAACCGAGCACTTACTCGACCAAATTACAACAGAGGCTTCTACTTGATGGCGTAGTTCATCCTGCCAATCTGCCGAGCGTATCACAGATCAACAAGGTCCTTCGCAAAGAACTTGTAATGACGAGAAAGAAACTTAATTACAACTATTTCACTCGAATCTACAACCCCTGAAGCAACAACAGCTATTGATGATTTTCTTACTGAAATAGCGAACATCAACCCAATGACGCTGCATTTCTTTGACGAATCCAGTGTAATCAAAACTACAGGGAACATAAACTACGGGAGCGCGCCACTAGGTCAGGCTGCTTTCGAAATTCAGCGCTATGCGTCTAATGCAAATTTTACTATAAATCTTTTGCATTCATTTTCTGGCGTTGATTTTTACAACATACTGGACGGTCCATCTAATGGATTTGAACTGCTAAACGTCTTTGACGAAGTTCTTCAAGAGCATCGAGCTGACGGGAGTGCAGTGCTTGAGCGGGGAGATTGCGTGGTCATGGATAATTGTGGCTTCCACCACGGTCATCGCATTGAACCAGTGCTCAGGGACATGTTAGCCGATTGCGGTGTAAGACTATTATTTCAGCTACCTTACTCACCCCATTTCAACACCTGTGAATATTGCTTCAACGAGATAAAGGCATTTTTACGTCGCCACGAGATGCTAGCTGCCAATGAAACCAAAATCGCAATAGCACAGGCGATGCTCAACATTACTGCCAATAGCTTGTATGCATATTTCAAGCACTGTGGATACTTTTTATGAGAAAGACTTTTTTACCTTTTTGTAACTCAACTAAGAAAAATGTTACATGACATATAATTACAAAGTTTGCCGTTTGTTGACATTGTTGAGTTGTAAAATGACACTTGCAAGATGTAGTAACGCAAGAGGAACCACAAGAGCGAATATAAACGAAGGTTTGTTTAGCTAATGAACTACATATAAAGTTAACCATTTCCAGAAAAATCAACAAATGAACGAGAATCTGAAATTCGCAACGCTATGAAGCAGAGTTATTTGTTATAAATATTCCTCACGTTCAAATAAATCAGTGCGCAGGAGCAGGTGTTGAGTTCACTTTAAGGTTACATGAATTAAACTTTAATCGAGAAAAACAACGCGAGAAATGTAACTCAATCCTACAAACACAACATTACAAGAGGAGAAATGAGATGCCTTCTATCCTGCAAGTGTCGCGACATGCTCCTTTTATAAATCGATGTTTACATTTGAGTTCTCGTATTGGTCTATAATCATCGGAAGTTTCCAGTCTTCGTCTTCACACACGTCGGGAACCTTTTTGAGCGCTCTTTGCAAAATCATCAGATCCCTATCCAACAGGCTTCTGTTCGCATACTTTACTTGGTTTTGTGCCTTCAATCTAGGTCTCATAACAAAGAAAAACGAAGATTTTGCCCGCTCACGTGCGGCCGTGAAACCTTCGAGATGGGTTTCCTCTTCTTGTGCCTTGTTTTCCAGAGATCTAATTTCACGTTGAAGTTGGCTAATTTTCGTTTTGTGTTCGGGATGCTTCTCTATTATTTTACACACAATGATGTCCGTGCAAGGAGGTCTTGAGCATTTTACTTTTGTATAGCCACTGCAATGACAGTTGTTACAGAGTCGAGCTCGGATGTCACTGAGTGACTGAAAATGTCTGGATTCACTGTTCACTTTCTCCAATTTTTCCTTAGCGCTGGTAATTTGTACCTTCAAAACCTGAAAATTTTCTTCCATTTCCTGTCGCTGGCAGTCCAAAGGACTTTTCTCGGTGCTTTTTGGAGCTGTTGTAGTTGCGAGACGCGCACCAGGTGTTGGTGTGAAAGACAAATGCTTCGGTTGCAGCGACTTCAATTCGTTAGAAGCTGAAGAACTCGGCATTTCCACGTCCATTTGTCTCAGTTTTCTCGGTAGCGGTGAATCTACTTCGCTTGCCTGAAGAAAAATCTTTCTGTAGTCCCGATCCTTGACTTCTTTTGCACTCCTTAGCATCTCGCCAAAAGCAAAATCATCTGGATCTTCTGACAGATTGATCATATCGCCATCTTCGTCGCGATAGGTTACACGAATGTTTGAAGCGGGTAGGTGTGCAAGCGGTGAACAGTTTTGCTTTATCGCCTGCATAAGCTTACCAAATGAGATATCCTTGATCAGGAAAGTACTAAATCTCTCCTCCCCGTACTTTACCTTCACCTGGTACGTTGCTATGTTCTTTGTAATGGATATCACGCTGGGAGATCTACTCCGCCTTACAAGAATTGTCTGCTTCCTGATTGGCCAGTTGCCAATTACCAAGCATCAAACTCGTCAAAAATATGTCATAAAAATGTCAAAAAATGTCTGGGTGTTCACGGTACCGCGCGCAGCACTGTAAAACTCTTTAAGTTAAAGTGCTACTGCGACAAAATTTTTGCACTTTATTTTCCCACTTTTCTGGTGTTAACTTCACATTTAGACCCTAAACTACAAGAATAAGCGTAGGTTTCTCAAACTTGACAACGCTATTCCTTGAAAACAGCGCAGCGAAAACGTAAAAAATCAGTTCGCCAGTGCTCGAACAACACACTGGAGAGCCCGCGAAAATCGGTACAGCGGTTTTGGTTGTGACGTCATCGACTCACTTCGCGATCCGAACAACCACAAAACAACAGAGAGAAACAAGCAGTATTTGACATGTCTTCACGCTCAAATTATCCTTCTATTTCTTCCGACGACGACTCGGAGTTAAAAGTTCTCCTTCCCTGAAGATCCATCAGATGATAATGGCGAAGGATATCTTAACGATAACAGTTTGGAGCCCGTTGTGACCGAAGAAGAGGTCGCAGCGTACGAAGAAAGTTCTGCGCGTGAAGAAGAGGATCTTCAGGAGTACCGACGCCGTTTATATATTTTGTGCCTCGAAAGCAAATTCTTGGAGACATATCTTACTTTAGAAATGAGCCTAAACAATGCATAAACACATGGCAAATTACAGAGGTGTTAAACTCAGCAAAGCGACATGCCGATAACAGCGGAAACCAGGCAGACCTATGACCTCTAAAATTTGTTTTTGCACAGTCTAACGGGTCAGCTCTACTAAAAATTCCTCTTTGTAACACAACATGAAGTGCCCTTTATAAACACGAGTGAAGCAACAAAAAGGTCGAGAGACCACACACAAAAACCGTAGGAGTCGTGTAGGCTAGTTAACCTCATTTTACAATTTTACACTGTGCGGATTAATGCCTTTTGTCACGCAGTACAATCCATCAGCGCCCAATCTTAAAAATGTTTTAATGAGCAAGTGGCATGTATTAGAGAATCAACCATTGCTGAGAGAAATATACAGAGCACCACCATTCATTTCTTACAGGGAACGTAAATCTCTAAAAGACATACTTGTTAAAGCTAGACTCTAAAAGGTCGCCGACGTTAACATCACGAAACAGCGAGAGTCGTGTTAAGCCGGTCAACCCCTTGTTTATCTCGCTCCATTTCCAAAATATTCCAATGCAACACCCCAAAACGATTATTCAAATTTGCAATTTATTTATCCCACGTATTATACAGAGCGTTCAAAGAGTAAAACTCTAGAAAACCAAATCAGTTCAGCGCTACTCACCATGCAACGACCTCGCTTCGATCACTGTTTTCCCAGTTTTTTTCCAAATGGTTGGAAAGCAAGCTTTCTTTAACCTTCTAACAGCGCCATCCAAATGGAGTGACCTTTCAAAGGAATCTAGCATAAAATGGTCAGATCAAACAGCGAAGCGACCATCTGGTTTGAAATGTGCACGATGTGTGCCAATGAGAGTTTTCCATTTCGAGCGAAGAGTCTTGTCGATCGGCGACTTATGGACGGAAATTCCGGCCGATATATCAGAAAATTACTGCATCCTTGCACAACACCAACATCGTGAAGGCATGCCTTTACAAGATACTTGCAAAAGACAGCTGGGGAACAATTCTTTCGAATTTTATTCCTTCTTTCCTGCAGAACCACAATAACTCTCTCTCTCTCGGCATACCAAATTAGCCAAATAAAATAAGAGAATGTGATAGCAGTTTTTAAGTAGTTTTTAATAAGTAGTACGATATATTTTAACATCTATTAGAATTTTAGATTCTTAATTTAAATGTATTTAGCATTGATTATAATTAGTTTTTAAAACCCATTTAGTGGAAAACTACTAAATCTTATCTTATCTTCTTTCCCCAAATGAAGATACAAATGGCTTTCAAGGACCATTGCTAGCAAGTCATTAAAGAAGTCCGGCTCTAATTTGTGTGAGGCTTTTGCAACTCTGACCTGCTGATTGTGCACAGAATACATTGATCCTGCGACCATTGAGCCAATTCTGGCAAGTCATCTTATCCCGCTGGGTAAGGGTAACAGTGAAATCAGACCAATACATGTAGGAGTGGGCAAAGTAATTAGAATTGTAAAATGCGTGACAAAGGTCACAAAACAAGATATACGAGAGTCAAGTGGCTTCCTTTAGGTTTGGACTGAACACAAATCTGAGAGTGAGGCAGCAGTGCATGCAATGGACAATTTATTCCAGCATGAGGGAACCGATGCAGTGCTGCTAATGGCTGCGTCAAACCCCTTCAATACAATAAACCAAGCCACTGCCCTTCATAACATCAGGGTTCTTTGTCCAGCGTTGGCTACATTTGCAATCAATACCTAGGAGGTATTACATGTGTGCATGTATGCCCTCAGTGTACAGGCAGCGAGTCAAGCCAAACAATGCTGGTTTGCAGATGATGCAAGAGGGTGTGGATCACTACAGAACATCAGGGTGTGGTGGGACGAGCTGACGTTGGCCAGACCAGACTTATGCTATTCCTAATGCTGGAAAATGCTGGCTTGTTACGAAGCCTGATAATGAGGAGATCACAAGGAGCATTGAAAAAACATTCCCCAACAGTCCCTAGGTCAGTTGCAATTTGAAGATCCACAAGGCGTTACATTGTTACATTTTATGTCCAACAGTCAAGCTGGCCTCTCCTCTTGACTGGGTGAGGAAATATGAACATTTCTGCATCAAATTTTTGACTTGGACACTGGCGAAGAAGCTGGGGGCTGATTATAGGAGATAGATGAAGCAGGTACAAGAATGATGGACCTGAAGGGCAATAAAATTGTGTTTCAATGAAGTAGTCCTGTCAGTACAAGGTCTCGCCCAAGCTTCTGTTGTTAGATACTTCATTTGCAAAAAGGGACCCACTGCACAAGTTTCAGCATGCTGCAATGTGCAGTTTTCAGTCTAAGTCATTTCAAGTTAAATGACTTTTCGAATTTAGTCACCAAATCAAATCATTCTAAAAAGCTTTATGTTAAGTGTTGGAAGGTTAACGCATACAATTACCGTTCTTTACAAGGATAATTAAGTCATGGAACAACCTACCACTTGTCGTTGAAGCAGGCAGTTTGCCAGCTTTCAAGAATAAACTTGTAGTTCAGCTATATATGCAAATTCCCGGCATATGATTTTGATTATATTATTTTATTGCTCTCGCTTTTCTGTCTTTCATTCATTTTTTGTAGTTTAATTAAGGGAAGTTTTCAATTAGGGCCAACCTCAGTAACTTCCTTTTAGGCTACCCATTTTTTTTGGTTATTGTTAATCATTGGGCATTGCTTTGTTTTACTCTGTCACCTTGATATATCTCTTAATTTGCATCCTGAATAACCCTTTATAGTATTATTCGTTTTGTATTGTATTCTTCCAGTATCACAAAAGCCCTATAATTGGTGTGAAGTCTACAAATCTGGATCTAGAAAGAGCTCTAAGTCAAGAACCTATAATTGCTAATATATTTCTAACTGTAATTATAATAGTATTTGTAATTATAATAGTAATACTATTATAATACTTCATTTAGTTGATCAAAATACTTATCAAGTGCTACATTTAATAAAAGATAAAATGATTATAAATATGTCTAAAAAGCGTTTGTATTACAAATTTAAAAAGGGTAAAATGATAAAAAGGTAAGACTATATTGCTAATTTATACTTAAAACATAACCTACCCCCCTGTTGATGAACGTATTTTTAAAACACTCAGTGTTTATATGAAGAAGCCCAGGCTGCTTTTACATCTTTTACATTAGCCTTGGAGATGTTTCTTTTACTCGAGGTCAGAAATTGTGATGGAAATTTAGTTAGTTGTGATATAAATTTAGTAAGTCACACAATACACCATGATCTGATTAGCTCTGATAATTCTGTTAAAAATGGTCGTCAGACCTTGAGAAGACATTTGTTATCTAAGTGACAAATGTCTGAAGTAACTGGAAATTTAGTTATATCCAGCTAAGGCTAAGATAAATGACATTGGCAGTACTGTTTGGGTAAGAGTTGTATTATGCTGTTCAGTTTCATGATACTTCTCCACATATAAGCTAAGAAAACAAAGCAAAAAGACGGTGGGATAGTAGCAACGGAAAAGTTAAAAGAACAACTGATTTTAATATCTGATCCCTATGACCAATCCAAACCAAGACAAGCAGTCATCCCATTGGCAAAAAGGAACAGCATGTTACAGGAGGCTTATGGCACACACTTTGGCCCAATTGGAAAGCAGAAAAAAACAGTGAAAATCGTTAAGCAGATCCTCAAGACTGGAAAATGCAACATGGAAGAAGCTGTTCTCACATATATAGGTAAGGTACATGTAAAGTCTGTATACGAGCCTAGTGGCTCATCAGGCCGGAGCTTATCCCGGTTTCAGTAGCATGAAGCGACTAGGAGTATTTCTACTCCCCCCTGGATGGGATGCTAGTCCATCGCAGGGTTTAGACACACCCCCAAAACATTCTTTGAAGGTTGCATCCAACTGTGCCCCTACCACCAGATGCTCTTGTCCAATGATCTTGCATGAAGCAAGTGACTGTCAACATACTACCCACTGTTGATCACTACCCACAGTAATCAAAGGCTGTGCTGCTCTCCTCCACACCCCAAGGATCTCAGCTAAACAACCTTGGCAATCCAACAGAATCTAGAAACAGCCCTGAACCAAAGGTAGCACCATTCCAAATACATTAGTGTCCAGTCAACCAAGCCCAATGATATTAAATAGTAAAGGAACAGCGACTCGCCTTCAGTCTTGATCAAATACCCAGTTAGGCCTGAAGCATACATAACCTAACCAAGATCATACCAGACTGTATGTCCAAACCATTATTGTGCCTAACCTTTAAACTACTATCTCAGTCATCAGACTTTATATTCCATGGTGACATAACAATGTTTGAGAAAAAAATTAATGTCCTTTGACATCATTGCTCTTTTGTTTATTTACTTCAAAATAATTTGTTGTTTGATATTGCAGACTTGGAACTTTTCATGTTTACTAATGTTATGGCTTCAGGAGAGCAATTTGTGAGCTTTCATATATTGTTGCTGTACTTATTTTGCTCTACAACAATAAATTACTTTTCACCAAAAATACAGGTGTTAGGTGCGCAGTGAATCTTGGTTGTTAAAATATAAGACTGAAAACGTTTTATGCTAAACATCACATCAATTTTGATGAGGCTAAATATCATGTAGGTAAAGCGAGACTTCAACCAGTGCAGCCAGCGGTTTTTCCCTTAACAGTATGTGACCTGTGGGGTGGCTCAGGGGATTTGCAGGGCTCTTTTCTCTCACTGCAGTACAAGAGTAGTTCAGTTAGCTGATCTTTGCGGATCATTTGCACAGCCCATGCTATTCGCTCAAGTTATTTCCAATGATATCTTTCAGTCTGATGGTGCCAGTTAGTGGCCGCTTCTTGGGGTGGTTCCCACTTCCAGGCTTTCCCTGGATACCTCCCTTCAGCATATGGCATTTGGCACTCTGCTAACCTTTTAGGCCCCAGTTCCCAAGGTCATCTATTTGCTGGTTCCCTGTCACTCCAGGAACTTAACTGTAGAGGAATCCATCTTGAAGTTTGTTGTACAATTGACTTTTATATTTTTACTGGTAGACAGCCCATACCAGTAAAAATGTCATCAAAATTTCTCATGTTTGCCAAAGGAGAGGTTCATAATATCTTTATTATTGTTTACTATTCCATGAGCTTAATAGGACTGATCAGGTCCTTATAGAGATCTTTATCCTCGTTTGATGCTTAATGTTCAGCTTAATTGTGGAATCCAAACCTGACACCTTAAAAAAACATGTTTCTGTGGCATAAAATGGTTGCTTAATTGAGGAAGACAGAATCTTCTCATAGTGTTGCTTATATCTGCATCAGTTATAACAGCAATATTCATAACTTTCACACAAGCCAAAGTGCAGCCCAGCCTGTCCAGATTGTACTGGTAACAACATTAATGGCTCATTTTTTTTCATCTACCATGTTTAATCAGAGTAATTTTCAAATTCTATTTTGTCTCTGAATTTGTTTTCTGTTTGGATTTAGGCATAATGTAAGATTGTTGTTTTTCTGAAAAGTAATGTCATCAGGTTATTTGAAAACTACCATTACTTGCACTGAGGCCTTGCATTCATGTATTCAAGCATATAATGTATGGTTAGCTGTACATTTGCATATTCTGTTTGATCCCTTCTTTGCAGAGGACTTTGTACAGCTTTAGACTATGTGGCCTAACCATTCCTCATAATTTAACTTTCATGCAAGCCTGGAAATTTTTTAAAGACCTCAATAAGCAACATTTTAAATGTGGATGTAGAGTCATTTTGAGTCAATAACAGATTCATGATCATGCAGAGAGAATGTTTGCTTGCAAAATAATTCTCTTAAGTAGGCTAGATTGTCTGCCCATGTTTAGAGCTGCAAGAAGAATTTTATTACGGTAATTATTTGAGGTGATTATACCTTCATGTAATTGTGCCTACTTCACTAGGTTGTTACATGTAAATAAATTTTTGTTTGTCTCCAAATGTGTTTTCTTTTTGGATTTAGGCATGATGTAAGATTGTTGTTTTTCTTAAATGTCATCAGGTTATTTGAAATCTACCATTCCTTGCACTGAGGCCTTACTTTCATGTATTTAGGCATGCCTGCAATGTAATGTACATTTGCACACTCTGTGATCCCTGCTTTGCAGAGGACTTTGTACAGTTTTAGACTCTATGGCCAAACCATTCATTCCAATTGTGATCGTTTTCAAAACACTGCATTCATTTTAGAAATACATTCACATGCACTTTGATTCAAACCTTATATCAATGATATTAACTTACAGTTCATTGAATTGCGCTAACCCTTGGATCAGTTTAAGAGCATTACAGTTTGAAGAGCATTGTGTAATGACTCATGACAGACAAAAACAAGACACTGCAAATTGATGACTTGATCATTTAAGGCAAATACACATTAGCAACAAAAATGCAAGAAAATGAATGTCACCAAGTTGCAATTGGTTTTCCCTGCTGGGCAACTAATTGCTCATAAAAGTGAAATGATAACATGGATGATAAAGAACCTTACTTTGAAATAAATACTCTACAGTCTCTCTACACACATTTCAAAAACAAATAGATTATGGGGCATTTTTATCATCCAATCCTTATAATGACCTTGTAAACATATGTTTGTGCCTTTTTAAAGTAACAATTACCTTTTTTGAATGATCAAGTAAAGGGGTGAATTTTAGCACCTGGTGCACTGCAGGTGTTAAAATACATCCCTTAGAAACCTGTTATCAAAGAAAAAGCAAAATGAACTAAACTGACACCATTAACTTCATCTTACTTGCAATGTAATCTACCTCAACCCAAACCATGTATTCACACCCTGTATTCTGACATGATGTTACGATGCTTAGCTCCAAAGGACTAGTGATTCATTTTGTATCAACTTGAAGCTGTTGTACTGTCCTGACAGTCCACAAGCTCCACCACCACTTGTAGTCTTCTTATAACATCGCCACTGATCCCATCCTGTGTAGTTGAATTCCTCAAGCTTCATATAGTTGTCATGAATCATACCTGTTTTAGAATACCTCAAAGAAGACTTCACATTAAGTTCCATGTTCCATACTAAAATGCAAAGTATTAACATGTGTCACAATCAGCAAATGTCTGCAATAAAAAATTAATAACAGCTTTTGACAGGGCAGGGGAGATTATCCATCCTGGTAGCTTTTTTTTTCACTTTTTGAATTTCAAAGCTGGAACAAGTTGAAAGGCAGAACTTTTTCTTTAGCACATGTTGTACGATTATACACTGACAAAATATGTTGACTGAGAAATAGTTATCGTTTCGCTTTTTGAGTAATGCAAAATTCAGGTTGGTATGACATTGCAAGTCATGAGAGGTAGTTAAAGGAACTCCTCAAGATGCAGTAACCACAGAGCTCTGATTTCAAATTGCATTCCTCACTCAACAATATCACCATGTTAAGTGATTAACCTGATCAAGAACAGGCTTTAATTATGAGCAAAGTATCCACCATAACAATACATGTAAATCTGGATTGCGCAAACTTCAAGTTTTAGTGGTTTAGAGATTTTCTGTTTCTCACTGCTATCCATAACGTAAATCCACCCAATGAAGCGAAGATTGCTAAAACGTTGACTTTAAATTTTAGGTACATGTATGACCAACAAAGCTGCTTGGAGACTCTTTAATATGTACATGTATAAGGACATGGCCTATACATGTAAGTTATGTCTTTTTCATATTCATTAATGCTTCCCAAGTGATTTTGTGGTGACAAAATATTGTTTTTAACATGCTCATAATCTAATTAGCATTATGAACTTCTAAAGAGAATTCAAGGTCTAATGGTAAAACGCACGACTATTATTCCGGAAAACAAAATACTTTTCAGAATTTTCAAGGCCTTTTCAAGCATCTTGCTAAAGTACCGTTATTGGGTATACAGTGTACCAGACAAATAAATTGGGAAAGGACTATACTTGCGCCTTCCCTACCCAAGTCCTAAGTCAATTCATTTCCGGCTGAACTAATGTAGCATCAATCAACTACATGTACATAGGCAGCTTAAATTTGGCTGCTTGAATATCCAAATTCATGTATGGCCTGGCTTCATTAAGATATTGAATCAGAATTCTTCTCATGATTTCAAGGTGTCATCACAAGTGTGTACTGTAAACGATACCCTTTTTACCAATGTTCGGTTGGAGAAGTGGCGGGGGGGGGGGGGGGGTGGGGTTGGGGAGGTGATGGCCTATTGGTTGGTCTCTTGGACTCTCCATCAATAGGCCCAAACTGGAGTCCAAGTTAGAGTTGCTGTATCATCTGCTCAGGCAAGACACCCGACTCTTCCAGTACCTCTCCCCTCCAAGGAGTGGAAATGGTACTGGCCGATTGTAAGGGCAACCTGACAAAAGACAAGGGGTAACCTGTGATAGACTAGAATCCCATCCAGAGAGAGATTGACAATACCCCTGGACACTACATGTTACAGAGATCAGAGTTAAGCCCCAACACTTATGAGCCATCTGGCTTCTCCATATCTCTAAGGGGTGGAGCCGACTTCCCTGCCCTGGAGCCAGTGGAATAATCACTAGAGTGTTCTCGTTCTGAGCCACTGAGACCACACTTATGTCCAGGATTGAACGCAGCTACAAATTTTACAACTTTTACGATTTTTCCTTGGAGTACCAAATTTAACAAAATTTGCGATTTTTCGTTCAACTCTACAAGATTTACAAAAACTCACTGCCTCGACGATTTTTCGGCACGTTGTGGCGAAATTTACAATTTTATGCTAATCAACCAGCAAGCGTTGGCTTGCGGATTTTACAAAATTTGCGATTTTTCGCTAACTTAACAATTTCTCGCTAAGTCATTGCGAAATTTGCGATTTTTTGCACTTCTTTGTAATGCAAATTCCACCCTCCAGTGCCGACCTGCGGATTTTACAAAATTTGCGATTTTTCGCAGTTAATTAACATAACACAAAAAGACCGCCAAAGACTACAAGCATGTTTATGTACTCTCTGGAACGGTAAAGCGGGATGAAAATATGCCATTATCGCATACATGTAACAAACAAAACAAGATAACAAGCTGCATGTTTCTCTCGTTCTAAGGCGTTTGTTGTTGACCGAATATCTTATTCAAAACGGGTTAAGGAAAAAGTGAGCGGAGTGATATGAAATTAACATAACGTATCTCAAGCAAAACATAACACGGGATACGCGTTTCTTGTTGCCCGAGTATCTATTCCACCTTCTTCTAAGCGTGTGTGTCCATAGAAAGATAAAACGGGAGGACAATATTCCAGTCCACTGAACACTCTTTGTATTAACCTTGTAGCGAAGAACTCACATTATTAACATAGTTAATAAACTGTATATAAAAACAACGAATACACCTCGTTCTTTCATCCACTTGGCCGAAATGGCAAAGACGCCCGCCTTGGCAGTATTAGAATGCTAAACACGCTCTTTTTTGAAACCCCGACGGCGTAGAATCGGTACATTACCTTCAACAAGAAAGATTCTTGTTCTAAAATGCTTTCAACGATTTTTTATCGTACGCTTGTCTTTTGGATGATAAAGGGCGATAATATTCCACCAATCTACAAACCTAACAAACACGTGCGATTAATGACACGCAGTAAAGGATAAATGCTTCTACCGCAGTCCCACAGTGGTCATGATTAACATAATAACTCTATATAAAAACTACGAATACACCTCGTTCTTTCATCCACTGTGGCCGACATGGTAAAGAACGCCCGCCGTCGTAGTTAATAGAAAGCTAAACAAGGTCTTTTCTGAAACCTTATTTTTTGTTCTGCATAGAACAAAGGGTGACCCGAAAACACTGACCCCCGGTCCACGGACCCCCACTGCGGACCAGTCCGCGGACCACCTACGGACCGGTCCACGGACTACCCCTACGGACCCCTCTACGGACCACCCGCCAAATAAAATAAAAAACAAAAATAAAGATTTCACTTACTGCTTGTCCAATAGATCACTCGTGTCAGCGAAATTTCGCGCGTACGCTGGTCTACGCTGGGTAAATGTGACAGGCCTGGGTTCAGTCTCGGGCGCAAGTTATGTCATTGCAGATCATTACATCTTTGCCATTTTCATTGCTGTGGCTTTGCATGAAAGACCGGCAAACCTAAGAAACTTGTGATTTCTTTTCCTTCGCCATTTTGTTTATATTTGAAATTGTGAAGCCTGGGACGAGTTCATGAACCCGCGGGAGAATAGGCCGAGCAAAATGGCGAAGGAAATGCACTCAAAGCAGCACAAATTTCGAGGCTTCCCGGGGATTTCCCGGTCTTTCATATATACTTATAGCCACAGGAAAGAAAAAATGGCAATGTCGAATGTCAATGATGTAACTTGCGCCCGAGACTAAACTCTGGTCTCTTACATTTTCCAAGCGTAACGCTCGAAATTTCGACACGAGTGATCTATTGCTGTGGACAAGCAGCCGGGACAAGCAGTAAGTGAAATGTTTATTTCTGTTTTTTTTTTTTTATATATTTTATTTTGGGGGTGGTCCGTAGAGGGGTCCGTAGTGGTAGTCCATGGACCGGTCCGTAGGTAGTCCACGGACCCGGTCCGTAGTGGGGGTCCGTGGACCGGGGGTCAGTGTTTTCGGGTCACCCTAGAACAAATGCTTGAGAACGAACCATTACAGTGTGATATCCATTCTTGTGTTTCGTTAATCCCACATCGGTCGTGGCTTATTCTGAAACGCTATCAGCGATATTTTAGCGCATGCCTGTCTTTGGGATGATAAAGCACAAGGAAAATCACCATTCTACAACGACGTGGCGTATTAAATTGTCCTAAAACTCAAAGTAGAATTCATAAAAAATTTAAAGGACATTTCGGACCTCTTACATAACGGCATGTCTGTTGACACAGAAAGGTCAGCGGTCTGACCTTTGGGAGCCATGTTGCTTAGTTCCTTTAATGTTTACCTCCTTTTATCTTCTTTTTGCGCAAAGTGACTGTGTAAATCGGCATACCTATTAAGTGTTTGTGCTAGGGACCATCAGATTGCTTGTAAGTATACGCGTTGTCAATTTATTTCCACTTCGTTGCCTTTGATTTCAATTTCAATTTCCTTCGTGTTTACACCCTCCATATATTTTGTAGTTGCAGAAACATCAACATACCTATCTGTATGCTGCATTCTTTATTGGCAACCGTTATTAAAGGCTATGGAAACTTCAGACAATTCGATATTAAGTGGCTACCCTGCTTTGCGTGGACCTGTGAGTTTAATAGTAAATATTAACACTAAAGTTCGTGTTGGAAAATCTTTGCAAATTTGCAGGAAGCTTCCGTGGAATAACCTTTTATGCACGTTGTAACCCATGAGAACTAAAAAACACAACTTATTTCCACATACAAATGAGTTCTCCCAACGTCCGTACCCCTATTAAAGGACATTCCACTGTTGCAAGCAGTCAATAACCATGAGATGTTCATACTTCAAGTTTAATTAACCTTGCTCATCTCACTAGAGATAGAGGAAATAACTTGAATGGAATTTAAGTTTGATGTGAGGTGAAGGTGAAATGTACTTCACTTTAATGTTCTGGTTTATCTTACATTTACTATTTAGGCCTATCAAAAGATACATAAGATATATAATCCATGCTTTTGCAAATTGAACTGAACATCACAATTTGGGTTATTTTAATCAAGGACTTTCATCTGACTCTTTGAATAATTTCCTTTCATTTCTTTGATGGGCTAGCAAATTTTCGTAAATATCGCAGTTTCCCTAAATTTCATTGATTTTGTCTATGGTCTTGCAGATGTCAGCAGATTTAGCAGTTTTTGTAAATTTCGTAACTTTCGATGGGCCTTCCCTGCAACCCTTCGAATGAATTTCGTTGATCGAATGAATTTCGTTGATTTTGCAAGTGGTGTGGCAAATTATCGTAAATTTGCAGTTTTCGTAAATTTCGTAACTTTCGATGGGTCTGCCCTGCAACTCTTTGAATACATTTCGTTGATATTGTTACAGGTATGGCGAATTATCATAAATTTCGCAGTTTTCGCAAATTTCGTATCTTTCAAAGGGCCTTCCTGGCAACCCTTTGAATGAATTTCATTGATTTTGTAAGTGGCCTGGATATTATCGTAAATTTCGCAGTTTTCGTAAATTTCGTAATTTTCGCAATTCTCGTAACTTTCGATGAGCCTTCCCTGCAACTTTTTGAATAAATTTCGTTGATTTTGTCAATGGTCTTGCGAATTATCGTAAATTTCGCAGTTTTTGTAAAATTCGAAAAATTTCGCAATTCTCGTAACCTTTGATGGATCTGCCCTGCTACTGTTTGAATACATTTTGTTGATATTGTAACAGGTATGGCGAATTCTTGTAAATTTTGCAGTTTTAGCAGTTTTTGTAAATTTCGTAACTTTCGATGGGCCTTCCCTGCAACCCTTCGAATGAATTTCGTTGATTTTGCAAGTGGTGTGGCAAATTATCGTAAATTTTGCAGTTTTCGTAAATTTCGTAATTTTCGTAACTTTCGATGGGTCTGCCCTGCAACTCTTTGAATACATTTCGTTGATATTGTTACAGGTATGGCGAATTATCATAAATTTCGCAGTTTTCGCAAATTTCGTATCTTTCAATTGGCCTTCCTGGCAACCCTTTGAATGAATTTCATTGATTTTGTAAGTGGCCTGGAACAAGTATAAATGAGAAAATGCATTTTTGCACTTACTATTATTTGTTCCAAAATATGCTTTTTGAGGGTTTTGTGAACTAAATATTGTCCAAAATGAGCTACCTAGATTTTACACCAGAAATGGGAAATATAAGGAGATCTAGAATTTGTACATTTTCGGTTTGTCTGACATGAAAGCACAAAGAAGCAGATCGTTAACTCTTGAAACTTAATCATGCATTACTTGAAACAGATTTTGTTATGAATCCTGAAAAGGCCCCTTTTACAAAAAAAATAATACAGGAACTAGATTACTCTACCTTAACTTGATTAACGTATAAGAATTGTGCATTTCTATCTTTTTCTATGTACTGTAAGATATAAAAGATACAACAGAGTAATTCCCTGAGGCAAATCAATCCTTGAAAATATATCCATATCAAAAAAGGAACAAAAACATCCTAAGCATCAAACTTCTCTTTCTGACAAGCAATAAATGTATGGAAATATCCTTCTGCTCTTCAAACAAGTCATAGATTTATGAAATCCTTCTGCTCTACAAACAAGTCATAAATTTATGAAATCCTTCAGCTCTACAAACAAGTCATAAATTTATGAAATCTTTCAGCTCTACAAACAAGTCATAAATTTATGAAATCCTTCAGCTCTACAAACAAGTCATAAATTTATGAAATCTTTCAGCTCTACAAACAAGTCATAAATTTATGAAATCCTTCAGCTCTACAAACAAGTCATAAATTTATGAAATCCTTCTGCTCTACAAACAAGTCATAAATTTATGAAATCCTTCTTCTCTACAAACAAGTCATAAATTTATGAAATCCTTCAGCTCTACAAAAAAAGTCATAAATTTATGAAATCCTTCAGTTCTACAAACAAGTCATAAATTTATGAAATCCTTCAGCTCTACAAACAAGTCATAAATTTATGAAATCGTTCAGCTCTACAAACAAGTCACAAATTTATGAAACCTTTCTGCTCTACAAAAAGTCATAAATTTATGAAATCCTTCAGCTCTACAAACAAGTCATAAATTTATGAAATCTTTCAGCTCTACAAACAAGTCATAAATTTATGAAATCCTTCAGCCCTACAAACAAGTCATAAATTCATGAAATCCTTCAGCTCTACAAACAAGTCATAAATTTATGAAAACCTGCTCTACAAACAAGTTGTAAATTGAAGTCGTAACTAAACTTTATGAAACACTTTTCAAAAATAATAACAGGGTTTTACAAGTAAGGTCGCCAACAACCTGACAGAATGCTTTGCTCGATACCGAAAAACTCTACTCCTTAAAAGAAAAGAAAAACATATTAAACCTAACAACTCCCACTAAATGTTTTGATTCTGTAGTTGAAAAAAACGCTTGATAAATGGAAAGGATTTGGGGCATTTGGCGCCCTCTAGCTTAATTTACTGGTATAAACCTATATAACATGTAGGCCGTTAATGCCTTTTGGCTTAGTACGTTCGTATTTTGAAATTCTGACCGCGTCGCGGGGTGACAAGTTCCTGCCGCCGTACATACGCGCCACGCCGGGAACTGAAACGACTCCATAAAAGAAATGTCTTTTTTTTATTTTCTTTCACAAGCAAGGATATATACAAAATGCACAGCTCTTTCTTCAATTAGAATACTGCCTTAGTCGCAATGTAGAATAATAATGAATACTATTTCATTTTTTCGTTAGCGATTTCATACCGCGCTTTCCCTACAGTGTTTTTATGGATAACCGGTCACGTACGGATACTAAAACGTTTTTTCTCAGTTTGCTCATTTTTGCAACAAAGGTTTTCTTCGATCTCAAGGAATAAAATGCAGCAGAGAAAGGCCTTGGTATCGCCAGTGTAATTTCAATAAATCTCGCCATAGTTAACCTGAACGATGCGAAAGAAAATATCATCAATTCACTGTCACTTACTGCAGCAGTCGGAAGCATTTTTCTTGTATTCGAGTGCATCGTACATGTAACTGTTCCTTCGCCGATTCTGGACATATTTTCTCAGATAATTCTCTTCAAGAGACTCTGGTCTAAACCTTCCACCGAGATTCTTCGCAAATCACAACTTTCTACCAAGTCGGCTTCTCATTGTTAAGAATGATGATGAATCTTGTCGTTTAAGGCCATAAATGTCGAATAATCCTGACGGATACTTTGGATTATAAAAGGATTATATTGAAGAGCTAAGCGCGCTAAACAAAAATGCAGGTTTCGTGGTCGAGCCTCGGGGGCCGCGCGCAATGCATGTCGGCCGCTAGGGTCTTTTGTTGATTTCAATATGACAGCGATTAAGTTGCATTACAATTTTCCTCCCCGAGGTACTTCACAAACGAAATACATCGTTGTACCAAACATGCATCGACTGATTAACTACGCAGTAGTTTAGCAAGCATTAAGAACATGATAATGTAATCTGGAAAAAAAAACTAAGCCCTGTCTGACGTAGTCATGATTTCCACCACTCGAAAATCTCTACCACTCCACTCCACTCGAAAAAGCGTTTATCGCCCTAAATGGTCCTACATCCTTACAGGTGATAACCGGGTCTGATTTCATATATTTACTACATGAGAATACTTTAGAAATGAACTTTTAATCTGTAGTCGCTAAAAACACAACTTACCTCTTACGAATATTCTCCTCGTATGAAGCATGCACATGAAGTATCTTCTGGTCCCTGGATTGCTTCCACGTCGGAATGATTTAGACCTGGCGTTGAAATATGTTGTGCTACAGCTTCGGCCCCACTTTTAGGGCTGAGATAAGAATACGAGCAGTAAATTTCACCTTGCTTCCAGGCTGCTTGAGCTTAAATCAACATTGTAATTAAACAGACGCTGCCGATGAAATGGAACAAATCACTCGAGAAGATTAAGTGGTTTCGGTTGCAATTTCTCCTTCCAGAGAACTTGAAAGTCCCCGGTACCTCTGCAGGCAAAATTACCGGCGGCCAAGGGATAATGGAAACGTTGGGACTTGTGAAACATCTCGCTTGAAAGACTAAAATATCAGATAACCTTGAGGAGCTATCATGTCCGCGAACACGCGTAATCCGGCGGTGTTGAACAACGAAACAATGTCGCTTTAGTCGCCATCTCTTGTCTCCGTCGCAGCGAATCCTTGAAAAGGTTCTTCGTCACTATCTATTTCCACTTTCGGAAAATAACTCATTTCTGGATTGTTAGGCCGTAGTCCGAGAACAGAAACAAATCTACCACGCTGGCGGTGCCCAGTATAACAGCAATACTATATAGTGTGAAAAGATCCCGACGGTGTTTCCTGAACTGTCAGATTGACAAACACAAAAAAGACAATATCCCACAGACTTTCTTTTTATTGTTAAAAACATGCACTTCATATATCAGTGACAAAAACTGGATACTGCAAATATATGTACTGCAAGTTTCCATTGATGAACCGTATTTCCCCACCAATTAAAATGTCATAGGGATTAAAGTTGCATTTTCAGTTCATGACCAGCGTGCCATCACTTCCGGACATTACCAATGTACCGCTCTTGTTGTAAAACTCCAGACCGATTAATTTTTTTCATAATCAACTGCTCAAGAAAAGTCATGCTAAAAAATAAAACCTGCATAGCAAAAGTTTCGGACGCCGGTGGTTACGCGCAAAACTAGACGCAAGATATTTAAAAAAAAATCAGTGGACGAGTTTCGTGCAGGAAACCTACCGGAAAATCACTTCTCTCAAGTACAAGCATGTTTTGTTATCAGACAATTATCTCTGGATAACGCAACGACTTTAGCACATGCTGAATTCAGAGAGCAAGCAAAAACATCTTCAATGGAAAATTGGCATACACAGCTTGTGTTTTTTTTTTTTTGCTCCCCATCTATGAATGGAACGAGTCGAAATATTTGCCTGAGCATATCCACAGTGTTTGAAATTAATAGATTTCTCGAGGCAAACAATACGAGTCGAAAAGCAGCCTAATGGTCCAGCCTCCTGGATTGAGCCAAAATTCATTTGTTTTCCGATGACACGTTATTTAGGCTGGCCGGCATTAGATGGAAACCCTGCATTAAAGAAGATTTTAAATGTTACATTAAAAAATGTTAGGCAGACATGTAAACAAATTTAAAGTGGAAAAGAAACCTGAATATTCCATGCAAGAAAGTAAGATCAAACGACAATGAAAACTAATAAAATACAAAAAAGTCTAAAATTTGCGATCGTGCATTCTTTTGTTACTTGTGGTCGTTGTGTGCCTTCGCATTCTCGTTTTCAAAATATCCTTATTCTGTAGGTTTCGACCCGAGATATTGTCTTCTCTTATAAACGTTATTTCTTGTTTTACTTTAGGCTGTCTGTCACTGTGGCGGCCGCTTAACTTACTCTAAAATCCCTGGTATAGTTTTTCAAATGTGTTTTTTTCCTGAACAAAATTAGAAATATCGTTTTGAAGTGGACTTTTTCTCTACCGTTCCCCATTCCTTCGCTACGAAAAGTCACTTTACCGCTCGTAAGCCCCATTTACCAAGACAACCCTCCCTGCCGCCCTTCCTGCCCACGAGACAAGAAACGTATTTCACCGGCTGAGGCTTAATACGGAGCTGGACGACTTAAGGAAGTTCCCGTTGTCCCTTCTAGCGGATTCAGTCTTGTTAAGAAGCGCTCATTTTGCGGTTTTTCCAGTGACCTTCCTGAGGGTAGGCTAGTCTGAGAAGCGTTGGTACGGGATAAAGTGGAGTAAAGTTGTCTGGGTTACCCAACCTGTTGAGACGTGATGATTCGCTCACCCGAATTTACCTCACGTCTGACCTAAAGAATGTATCGTGATTTGGTTACAAGAATGGCAAACTTCTCTCGCCAGGATAACTTAGGGTTAGGGGATCCTTGATTAACTCACCCCATAAATCATGTGTAGACTGGAAATTAACAGCCATTCTCAATATTAATATATAGGTAAGTTCGACTCCTTTAAAGATAAAGGCATATAGATTGGAACCCATTCTCCTTTTCACTTTCACTTTCACTTTATTGCTTCTATCACCTAAGTACATACGTAAATTTTTCCTTATCATTCATCTCTGTAAATATGTAGGTCATAGTTGTCTAATATCGACAAGAACACGTAGATTGGCCCTCATCAGACATTCCCAACACATCAAGGACAAATAGACTGACCCTTATCGATAAGACATTCTCAACATATCATATCTTCAAGTTGCCTTCTACGCGAGACAGAATCCTGCCATTCGACATTTTATTTGTAAATAGTACTTTTTTAACTTCATAAATACACGACCACATCCGCTCCGCTGTAATTTTTATCGTGGTTAAATAAATGTTGTTTTTATCCTTAAGGCGGGGGTTAACATGGAGGCCGTCTGTTGGCTGGGTACTATAGTTTTGATGTAAATAGCTCGTTTATGTGTTTAGCAATCTGCTCATCTCACATATGTAAATGTTTGGGCGATTTTTGGGTATATTTGGGGAGAAATAGTTTTTCTCAAAGGATTAGTAAGATTTATGGAAATCGGAAATTTGGAAGATCTGATGTTTTAAAATTAGAATTTGAAGTAAACAATTGGAAGACGTACAACAAACATAAAACAGTTACCCATCAAGCTGGGGTGCTCTTTCGGGGGCATTTAACTGTCTGGTGGTATTCCAAAACGTTTTTCTCTTTGCAGTAATCTCTCTTTAAACTTCCTAAAATTTCACTTAAATTCATGTTAACCCCCCCCCCCCCGCGCGCGCCGCTTAATGGGCCTGTCTCCACCCCGGAGTGTCTTCGAGACGGCCTCTTCCGTTTCCTCAGCCAGATTCTCCCCCTTGGCCATCCTTTCCATCTCCTTATCCATTTCATTTCTTTGCTATTTCTTTCTGCGGCGGTCTTTCGCCCTCTCTGATCTTTTTGAATCGATCTTCTCCTTCATCTGTTTCCTTTCTTTGATTTTATCTCGAGTTCCTTTCTGTATCCATTGTCCTCTTTTCCTTCTTCTGAATCTCAGGATCTTCGCTCCCGCTTCTCTCGCTGTCGAATGGAAACTGCTAAGGTCATGTTCTTCCAGTTCTTCCTCAAGGGCTGGAAAGCGGTTTCTAGGTTCTAGCTGAAATGCTGCCTTAGTTTCTTCCACTTGCCTTAAATTCGTCCACTTGCTGTTTATGACGTGATCAATCTGCATGTCTGGGGATGTCCATGTCATCTTGTGGATTTCTTTCCATTGGCCAGGTTGTTCTCCACGCACTGGATGCATAATCTATAACTTGAAATATTTATAACTCGATGCCTTCTGTGAGCGACGTTTTCTTCGCTTTTCTGATTTGTGAATTGTTACCGAAGTACCTCTTGCCTTATTTCAGAATTCTTGGAGTACGCGGGTAGGGCAAATGGTTCCCGCGGCGATGGCCAGGAACCATTTCATCCAGCTGTTGTAGCGATACTCTTAGCCGCCTTTTGCTCTTAAGTGCAGCTAAGCGCCAGTTCTACAACCGATTCCAATTTTACCTCTTATATACTTTGACAGGTACCCTAACTCACTGAGAACCAAAAACCTGTTTATGTCCCAAAGGTTAGAACGATGGCCCATGGGCGGATTGAGAGTTGCTCATGAAGCCTTGCATAGCTAGGTGCAAAGAGAAGTTGAGTCTATGTGGCCCTGTAATATTTGCAACAGATATGATCCACAGTTTGAGTTGAGTTTATGTAGCCCTGTTATATGCCTAACAGATATGATCCACAGTTTGAGATAAGATGATGAAGTCGATTCTATGCCGGTGGCCCTGTTATATGCGTAACTGATATGATCCACAGTTTGAGTTGGGTCTATGTGGCCCTGTTATAAGCGTAACAGATATGATCTACACTTTGAGTTGAGTCTAGGTGGACCAGTTATATGCGTAACAGATATGATCCACAGTTTGAGTTGGGTCTATGTGGCCCTGTTATAAGCGCAACAGATATGATCTACACTTTGAGTTGAGTCTAGGTGGCCCTGTTATATGCGTAACAGATATTATCCACAGTTTGAGTTTGGATGCGTAGCAAACATGATCCACAGTTTGAGTTGAGTCTATGAGGCCCTGTTAGATGCGTAACCAAGTAACAGATATGATCCACAGTTTGAATCAAGTTTAGATGGCCCTGTCATATGTCTAACAGATATGATCCACAGTTTGAGTTGAGTCTAAGTGGCCATGTTGGATGCGTAACAAACATGATCCACAGTTTGAGTTGAGTCTATGTGGCCCTGTTAGATACGTAACCAGGTGACAGATATGATCCACAGTTTGAATCGAGTCTAGATGGCCCTGTCATATGGGTAACAGATATGATCCACAGTTTGAGATAAGATGATGAAGTTGAGTCTATGTGGCCCTGTATATGCGTAACAGATATGATCCACAGTTTGAGATAAGATGATGAAGTCGAGTCTATGTGGCACTGTTATATGGGTAACAGATTTGATCCACAGTTTGAGTTGAGTCTAGGTGGCCCTGTTATATGCGTAGCAGATATGATCCACAGTTTGAGTTGAGTCTAGGTGGCCCTGTTGGATGCGTAACAAACATGATCCACAGTTTGAGAGTTGAGTCTATGCGGCCCTGTTAGACGCGTAACGAGCTAACAGATATGATCCACAGTTTGAATCGAGTTTAGATGGCCCTGTCATATGCTTAACAGATATGATCCACAGTTTGAGCTAAGATGATGAAGTTGAGTCTATGTGGCCCTGTTATCTGCGCTACACATGATCTAGTGATTGAGATTTCCGTTAATTTCGCCTCAGATTCTCGATACTGGCCATGTAAAACTCACGAAGAAATTGAATGAGTGGCTTGAAACAGAAAAAGGAAAAAAGCATTATTTTCTCAGGGTGGAGATCAGGTCTAAGTAGCCTGGTTGCTTAAATCCTACGTTTAGGGGCAATGCCAGAAATACTGCTTGCATTTCAGATTTTTTACACTTGGTGTTAAAATAGATTTTTTTCCTGTTGTCTCGAGAAATTCTCTTCGTTTGTATAATAGATTAGATTAAATTGGGCAATCTTCACTCCTGACTCTATTTTTGGCAGTCTTCTTTGTCTTGCAAGCTTGTCTTGCACACTTCGCCTCCAGGATTGCTTTGGGCGGCCTCTTCTTCTGAACCCTGAGGGTTGCACTCCAGGACGGAACGGGTGATATTATTTTCAGGTTTCTGAAGGGTATGCCCGATCCATTTCCACTTTCTTCTCTTAATGCTTTCCTCTATACGACATTCCCGGTTGACATTGTTGCGCCTTTCCCATAGTTCTCCACCTGAAATGATCTCTGGCCTACGGATATTCAGGATCTTTGTTGAACACTTGTTGATAAATGTTTGCAATTTCTTGATTAGTAGTTTCGTCGACCTCCAGGTTTCCGAACCGTACAGAAGGGCAGATGTCACGTTCGTCTTGAAAATCCTGAGCTTTGTTTGCAATCTGGTACATTTTCCCTCCACACAGGCATAAGCATTGAGAATGTAAATTGCGCTTTCCTTATCCTGGCCGTTATGTTCTCGTCAGTTCCGCCAGTTTCACTGCTGATGTTTCCCAAATACGTGAACCCGGAGACTCCCATGAAGTTCCAGTGATTCTTGTTGCCTCAAGCCAATTCGCATCTCCTTTGTTTTCTGGATATTGATTTGAGCCATACCTGACCACCAGTCCCTTGTAATCTTTCTCCTTTCACTTTCACATCAGCCAGTCGGTGTATTAGCAAGCAAAGATCGTCAGCATAATTCAAGTCTTCTAGACATTGGCTCAGTGCCCACTAGTCCCAAATGTTTACCCTCATATGCGTTCTTGGACAGCCAGTCAAGTACCACAAGGAACAGCAACGGCGAAAGAAGGCATCCCTGTCTCACACCAGTCTTGACCTCGATGGGCTCAGTCAGTTCCTTTATGAAGCAGTCGGCAAGTAAAGCCCTGATACTGAATTGATGACCTAATTAGGTGTACCGCGTAATGACGAAGAACCCTCCACATAACCTCCCTATCCAGAGAATCAAAGGTTTTCTTAAAATCCACCAATAACAAGTACAGTGGGAAGGATGACCATTCCATTGTTTGTTCTATGATAATCTTTAGTGTGGCAATTTGATAGATGCAAGAACGATCCTTTTAAATCCCGCCTGCTCGTCTCTCAGGACTTCGTCAACAATGACCTTCATTCGGTTCAATATAGACCCTTCTCCTAAATGGCTACCAATTTATTTTGTGTGCATTTAAATTAGCCTCACTAAATTCGATTGGGAGTAAAAATTGGTTTGATTGATCAACTCAAAAAGGAGGCTAGTCAGGCTAACTTTAATGCAGCCATTTATGAAAAGGGTCTACGACCCGGGTTTGGCCGACTTTGCTGGGTATTGAGAGCAACGTTATTCCCCTCTAGTTACCACGCAAAGTAAGGTCGCCTTTTTGTCAGCTTTACTAGAAGACCTCTCTTCCAGTCGTCTGGAATCTCTTCTTTCTCCCATCACGAAATAGTGCTTCCACAATTCAAGGACCTCCCTCCTTCAATGCTTCAGGAAGGACGTTATCCAGCCCTGGAGCTTTGGCATTCTTCAGATGAGTGAGGGCTGTTCTAATTTCTCCTCTGGAAATAGGTATTATGTTGTTCTGCAGGTCGAAGATCTGGTAGTTGGCTTGAGGCTGGTCTGTTCAGTACGGATTCAAAATGCCTCTTCCATCGCTGAAGCTGGCCTTCCATTTTCGTCAGGAGAGTTCCATCTTCACTTCCAATTGGGCGGTTCTGATTGCATCTTATCGACAAATACTGTTTTCAGTTTGGATTTGTACACTTGGTGTTTAATATATAAAATATATTTGTACCTGTTGTCTCAAGAAATTATGTTCGTTTGTGCACATAAAGAGAGTTAATTTCCTGTTTCCTTCATTTTTCATTAATTTAAGTCGCGTTGATTTGAAATTCCCAATTCGACCGAAACACAATATTATATTAATTCAGTTTACGTAGCGACAGAAATAAAAATGCAGACACTTCCCCTGATATCTCACCGACCTACGTGGTGGCGCAACTCACCAAATTCGCAAAGCTTGAGCGAGGAATGTCCTAGGATCAGTTGCATGGGAGGACTTGCACCGAGACCCAAACCCTTTAAACGCTGCCGCGCATTGATGCAAACCTTGGAACCCTCTTAAGAGGCCTCTCACCGATCTTGTACTTGATATGTGTCACAAAGTCTATTTATTTGCATCGCCTAGTGGTTTTCCATCATTGTGGTTACTACTAGTAGTCCGAAAGCAACTGCGCATGCTTAGTTACCTTCTTCGAGGAAATTTTTCCAGTCGGGCTGTTACATTTTCTCTACAGAATTCATATAAATTCGTTCGTTTCTTCGACCCCTTAATGGCAAATTTCGCATTCAAAGTTATCCATGATAATTCACAGGTCAAGGACCAGTGAATGGCTAGAACGACGCAGCATTTCATCCAGTCCAAGGGACTAATCGGAGAACTTTAACTCCTTGTGCATCGCGCTGAAATTCCCGTTCGCATAAACATTACGACAATCTGTCTCAGCATTATCACGTATACGTACGAGAAAAAATCTCTGAAGAGTCCCTTTGTCCAGAAGAAACGCTGTGGGAGACTAGATATCTGAACACAAATTTTTCATCACAACTTTTAGTCAGTTTTTCCACCCATGAAAACTAAAATAATTGAAATTTGTTTTCTTGACACTTGCATGTGCGGTCTTAACGAATTTCCTGGAACACCTCGCCCTTTCTTTCAAACAGCTTCACGGCATTATTTCGGAAAATCAATGTTAACTCATGATCCAAAATTAATACGCCACCCAGGGAGAATGGTGAGCAATCAAAAGATGTGTTTGCTACAGAGAAATTCAAAATGCTTTTACGTGCAAGCGAGGGCTTCTGAAAGTAAAAGAGGTATCAAATTGTAAATTGTTACTCTGAAACAGGTAAGTGTTATTTGAGAGGTGAAGGCGCGCCGGAACTTTCAAAACCGTGAGCAGCGAAGCCTCCAGGAGATTCTAGGAGAGAATCAACAACATAGGGCCAAGTCACACTAGAGGACAATCTCAGATTTGTCCTGGACAAATTCGAGTTAAAAAGAGCCAGCAACAAAAAATTTGTCTGGAATGCTACAGCCGCACTTAGGAACAACATCTGTGAACAAAACATCACGCCATGCTGTGAGCGCCGTGCGATTTCCCGAGAAGCCGCCTTTACTGCTGTTTACATCCACAACAAGAAGATTCTCAAAATATGTTACCACGAAGAATTCTTGCAGTAATTTTTTTTCTTCTTTTTTTCTGGTTCTTCAGCAGCAGGCAAATATCAATTTTTAAATTACGTGGCATCGAGTCGGAACTTGTGGTTGAAAATTTCCGCCATCATTAAACATGTGAGGGCTAGGCAAACCGTGAAAGATCCATACTAGTGGATATTGTGGAAATTGTTGCATTTTGTACGAAAATATTGGTCTGCACCGGATTAATGTTGTTGCAACTGAATGAGAACGTAATTATTTTCACCGCGAAGTTAGAGTCTGCTACATATCACCTGCCAAATCATTTCCGAATCAAAATACTCCCGCTTTTGCTATATGACATAACATTTGCGGGCCACAAGTTCAGTGTTCGCTTCGTTCAGAAAAGTGTCTCGTTCAGCCTCATTTGTGCTTCTTACAGTGTAAGAGCGAACCGTCTGCTTGCAGTCAAGTCAATTATAATTTCTTTTGGTAGTTTAAAACGCGGATCGCTTTACACCGGATTACAACATTGCGCTCCCCTACAGCGAATTTTTCGGTGTCGCACTTTAAAAGCAGCCTTGTTATACATGGTGTCTTTGTTGCATCGTCCCCCACGTTTAGAAGAATTTTACTAACAAAAAAATTAGGATAGATGCATTTGTAAATAGCAAATTTGAGCGGTGTGTGGAATGTTGTTCGGGTGTTATTTCCGGAACACCCTCCGCGGAACAAGATTACCATTGTCCTGGAAAGTCTGGAGTCAATCAAACAGCCAAACAACCATTCATTCGGTATTTAATCGACGAGCGAGTCATTTTGAAGCAATCATGCCGCTTGAGATTACAGGTTTCTGGTTTTTCAGATCAAATGATGAAGCAGGATGAATGGATTTTCGTTTCAACGACCTGCGGGTTAAAAATCGCCAAGGACGTTTGATGAAGGATGTAATAGGTGTAAAGAAGGCGGGAAATGCTCAGAAAACGCACATTGTGGTAAGCTTATGTTTGTTTTTTTGTCATAACTGCTTGTCTTCGCGCAGACCAAACGTTTTTTAAAAAAGCTACATTAAATACAAAGGAGTACGTAGCTGCCAATACGAACGTGCTGCATGGGTACAAGCCCGTATTTTTTTGTTTGGATTCGGGAAAATAGGGGCAAATAAATCTGTATCTCCTACGCTTTCGCTACATTTCCAGTAATCTCCAGACACTAAAATCCACGTGCAGAATATACAATAGCTTCCCTGAGCCATGATGTTGTCCAAAGCTTTCCTTTTCTCAAACAGCGTGCTTTTAAAAGAACTGAGAATACGGGCTTACTTCTACTTGTTATCGTAATGTAAACTTGAAGAAATACTGTTACGGATACTAAACTCAATGACAGTATTCCGAGTAGGGTTTCGCATGTTTGTATCTACTGATGGAGGCGGCGAAGCTGAAGAGCGGCATTGAATCTGCCTCAATGGAGTAAGCAATACTCGCAGGCCAAGCTATGTGGCTTTATACTTACAGCCTGAACACACGTGCAGTCATAGTGTCGTACGCTGAAACAAATTTAATGCATTTTTTTGCTCTGTTGTTCATAAGCGGTTTCAGAAGCCTGTGTGCTTCACCAGACGAAGAGAATATTACAGTAGATTTATGACGGTCTTTCAGTTCGTCTATAAGCGAGTGGATTTTTAGATAAAAGGACAGGAAAATAAACTACAGATAAGGTAAAAACACGTTCACTGACATTGTTCACTTGAACATCTTTGATTTCAGCCAAATTTCCTTCTGTTTTACAAAAGGACGTTGAAGTTGCGCCACTCGCGCTGCCCTAGCGAGTGAACAGACGAGACGTGAATTTAATTTTGACAGTCGCATTTACCTCGAGAAACTCAACTAGTCTGTTGTGCAGAACTACGGCCGTTTCTTTTCCTGAGAAATTAGGCATTCTGCCGTAATTCTTTACAATAAACTTTGTTTGGATAATAGCACGCTGCCCAACATATCAACGCTCGCTCATTTGATGAGTGCACGAGCAGATGGTCGCATCTATCGCTCGTAGAAAACTCCAATTGTTTTGGTATAAATTTACAGTGGTCTCGCATAAAAATAGCAAATAAAATAACGTGTAGTAAAGATATGTTTTTGTGTTGCACTCGAGGTGAAACGAGAGCTGCAAGTGAACTCGGGCTTCCTGCCGCAATATCAAATCGTAATTTAGAAGTAAGCTTACTGAAAGCAATAACAAATAAAAGAATCGGGATATTATCACTCGAGTTACGCTTAGAGTTGCTTTGTCGAGTATCCTCTTTGTCCAATTGCATGTTGTTTGCCTCATCTTCGAAGTTCTGCTCACGAAGATTTTTGATTTTTTTCAACATCTGAGGTGTTAGTCCCAGCATCCTAGTTTGTTTTTAAAGCAGTAGTAGTCTTCAGTGTTAAAATTCAGGGCTCGAAATTAAAAAAAAATCCTTAAGTCGCAATTTGACGACTAAGTGGTAAAAAAAAGTCGCCAAATACAAAGATCGTAGAATCAAATAGAAGAGACACAATCCGTAGGCATACATGACATACACAGTGCTAAAGGGTTTACAATGCATTATAGGGCGATTTTGAACAGGGGTAGCCATTTCGAAGTTTTCCAATGTGAGAGAAAATCGTTTACTGAAGCATGCTTTGAAATAATCTAACGTGGCGATGCAGTTGGTGATCAAAGAATCGTGAGAACCGGTCGTTTCGCCTACAAGTCGTTTCGCCTACAAGTCGATTCGCCTACATCGAGGTCGTTTCGCCTACACAACGGAAGTCGTTTCGCCTACACGGTCTTAGTCGATTCGCCTACATTGAAGTCGATTCGCCTACACTAAATATTTATTACTAAATACTTATCTAAAAATTGACAAATAAGTTTACAATAACTATAGTAATGTTTGTCACACAGTCGGATTTTGTTTTGTTATGCACGCGAATCCGCGTATAATGAGTTTTAGTAAATTCTCAGCTCCGACTATTGCATTTCTAGCTTTTTGATTGGCTAAAAGACTCCGACTATGAGCCAATAGTCGGAGTTTTACGTCAGATGGAAAATAGTGCGCCAAGATTAAAAATTTTCCGCACAAAGTTTTCAGCTTCAGCCCTCTATAATGGCCGAAATAAAAATCGGCGGCAAAACCCGGTTTGAGAATTTACTAAGACAATTATTCCATTCGCCCTTGTTGGATATGAAGTGATTATAACCAACTCGCGCTACGCGCTCGTTGGTTGTTTTATCACTTCATATCCAACTCGGGCTCATGGAATAATTGTTATATGGCGACAACAACTTGGGTGCTATAACATTTTCCCGCACACGTCATGTTACAAAGAAAGGTAGCGCAAGCGGTATCTTAGAATAGTTTTTACTCTGTTAACAATAAAAGTGACTTAGGTAATGTTAGTGTGATTTTTTTCTGCTTTGTTGTGAACTTCTCTATTGTTCACGTATTATTCGGACTTGTGACTTTCTGAACAATATCAGCTAATTAGTGTCCCGCGCAAGGTAAGTGTGATTTTTTTTCTTTTTGTGTTTCACAGCAATAAGTAAATTATTTTAACAAAAGATGTAAACAACACTAGAGTCAACCAATCAAATAGCAGGCATGTCGATCCTTATCGAGCAAGGGTCTACCTATAAAAGCCACCCAAAAAGCTAATTCGTCATTCGTTCATTGGAACTGCAAGAAAAATGGTAACTCTGTGCATTGAGTGCAAAAAATTTGTTAACAAGCGCCAAGAAGCCCTTCTGTGCGACGGCTGTAATAAATGGCAGCACAGAACGTGTAGCAGTGGTGTATCCAGAGACATGTATAGAAACGCTGTCAGGTCTGGGGAAGACATTCCTTGGAGATGTAAACCTTGTTCTACCTTGCATCCACCCAGGCCGAACTTTGAGAGCACGAGAAATGAAGGTAACTATCATAATAATTATTATGAATGTCATCTTTACATGGCTACAATTACAGTTAGGCTGTTCAGGATCACGTTAAACAGTTTACTTAATTTATTTTTCGCGAACATTGCTTCCAATTCTCAAAACCATTTAGCATGCCTTAACATACGTCTTACAATCAACAGTTTCCGCTGGCTCACTTGGAACAGTAATGGAGGTGACCATGTATTCGGAACCATCCAGCATCGCCTTCGCAGCACCTACCGCAGTCGAAAACTCATCATTCATGCCAGCCAGCCCTCTGCCCAGTGAAAACTCAATGTTTTCGGATTCCGCTGAAAATGTTACTACTCCAGGTGAGTTTGTTTGTGTCGGTTTGTTGTCGCCGTGAATTCAAGTATTGTAGTTGACTTGTACACGAAGAGGTTCCCCTTTCAATACTTGATGAAAAGTTCGGTTTCCACTGTTTCCATGAGTTTCGCGATTTATAGTGTTCTTCCGTTAGATTAAGGCCTCTTTAGGTGGGTTGTTATATATATTTTTTTATAATTTTCTCTCTACACAAGTAGTTTATTTAACAAATAAAGAAGCCTAAGCCGTGTATTACAATGACGGGCATTTGAGAACACGAGGGGAATGTAGAAAACACGAGCCGCAGGCGAGTGTCTTCTAAAGTTCTCGAATGTTCTCAATATTGTCCGGAGTGTTTTATCACGGTGTAATACACGGCTTAGGCTTCTTTATTTGCTTTATGATATAGATTTTACACGCACATACATAGTTTATAGAGTTTACACGCGCATATAGAATTTCTACGCGCGCTCGGAACTATAGGTCTGATAATTGCCCCTTGGAATTTTGATGTTCTTAAAACTAGCATATATGCCCTCGACGCTTCGCTTCTCGGGCAAATATTTGTTTTAAGAACATAAAATTTCGGCGGGGCAACTATCAGCCGATAGTAGTATTCAAAGCATGAAATGTTGACCTGGCAAGTGTCTCATTTTTTGTGGTTTTATGTTGAAGGTGAGCCCGTGGAAGAATCAATTGCGGACCCACACATTCACCACCAAACTGAGGAAAACGTCCGTAACGAGGTTACCTATCAACTAGTAGAAGCTGGTACCAAACGGGCTAGGACGAAACTTGCTGACAGCGACGGCTATACGTACAACGTGCAGCTTCGCAGAGCCAATGCCACCTACTGGCAATGCACAGTAAGACCAACAGGTAGACACTGTAAAGCCATTGTGATCCAGCGAGGAGATGGGTTCCAACATGGAAAGCACGACCACAATCACCCGCCAGCACTTGGCGCCGCGACGGCAGCGAGAATCATGGCCTCTGTCAAGGAGAAAGCAATTGAGGATCAGTTTAGACCAGCGTCAGCGATCGTCGACGAGGTGAGTTTATTTCTCAGTGTGAAAGATGATTTCTAGTCCGTATTGCGCGATATAAGAAAGAAAGAAACATAACTCTTCGTATTGACTTAATTTCAGTGTCTATGGTATTTAGTTTAAAAAATCTAATTGGGGAAACAAAATATTTCCCCTTTTTGTGTGTGTTGACATTTCTTCGTTACATCATATCATTATACGCCTTTAAGTAAACTGTATAAAATTCTTCCGTTCTCTAAATGGCATAACTGGCCAAAAGACAGCAAAAACAGCACTAGTAATAACAATCTTTAAAACTATCGGTTGATTCAGTTGAATTCTAAATCATTTAGCGCTTAAAACGAAAATTGTGAACTCTCTCTGGGAATGCGTAAAGTAAACTTCCCCCCTCTTTTCATTTTTTGTCTATCAGGTCCTCCTTCATGAAGTCGGGGATGAGCCATGTCCCGCACTTTCTAAACCTGATCACCTGGCCAGGGCCGCCAACAGAGTTCGACAGAGTACGCGACCACAGGATCCATTGGATTTGGATTTCGAGCTATGCCAGGAGCATGTTCCAGATGGTTTCCTCAAAGCGGACATTAAAAAACACGGAAAACGCCACATAATCCTTGCTACAGACCAGCAACTACAACACCTGAGCAAAGCAAAGACCTGGTACATAGATGGCACGTTTAAGTTAGTCAAGCGACCATTCCAGCAGCTGTTTACCATCAACGCGTTTGTGCGCACGGACGATCACGCGAAACAAGTTCCGCTGGTGTTCGTAATGATGTCTGGAAGAAAAAAGAAAGACTATCGTGCGGTAAGTATTATCTCATTGTAATATGTTTTAATGCTCACAGCTAAATCGCTCACTTTGTCTCGAATATGTCTCAGTAACAAATTGCAACTGCAAAGGAATACGCCCTCGATAAGATTGCTTAGGAAATACGATAAACGTCATTGCTAAGATGATCTTGACATGTCCTGAATATCAAATGTAACGCTAAACAGTTGTCACGCACTTATAACGATTGTCACGTTCAATTTATTTCTCCCCATTATTTTACGATGACCTTGAGAGGACAAAGAAAACATAGGAATTATCTTTTCTTTACTTTTAGGTCCTGAAGTCAATTCTGCGGATGCTCTCTGTTGACCCTGAGGTCCGCCAGATAACCATCGATTTTGAAAAGGCTCTCTGGAGTGTTCTTCGGCAGCTCCTTCCTAACGCTAGGATCAAGGGGTGTGCATTCCATTGGACCCAGGCTCTTTGGAGGAAGGTAAGCGGAAAATATTGATCAACTGTTTTCGATTACTCCCTAACGTGATGGTAGGATTCAAAACTTAAAACACACATCGGATGATTCAAAACATAAATTGAAGTTAGTATGTACACAATTCCGCTTGAGCATTTAGAGAGTAGAAAATGTGGGAATCTAGACAAATGTAATAATTTGCTGTTTTTTTTTTTCAGATTCAAGAGCTTGGACTCCAGCACCAATACAGTCATGACAATGGCACGTACCAGTATGTACGTAAACTCATGGCCCTGCCGTTCCTGCCCGAGGCTGAAATCCGTCCAATGTTCGAGCAGTTGCGAGTTCGAGCAGCAACAGACCAGCTGAAGCAATTTGCCGAGTACATCCCGGACACCTGGATCAACAGCATTACCTGGCCGCCCTCTTGCTGGAGCGTTTTCCAGATGACAGTAAGAACAAACAATGACATCGAAGGCTGGCACAATGGCCTGCATCGCCGTGCGTCGGGCAAATGGAGCATGCCATTCTACCTCCTGCTCGACCTTCTCCATCAAGAGGCTCGGTTGACGGCTCTACGAATTCGTTTGGTATCAGAAAAAAAGCTTAAGAGGATTCAAAGAGCAAAATACCGCTCCCTTCAGGCCAAAATATTCGAACATTGGGATGATTTTTCCAATGAAAGATACACTGCTGAACAACTCCTTAAGCAGTGTGCACGTCTGAATGGCCCGTCACGAGTATTCGCTCAGCGCTCCAATTGATAAGTCACTGACCTAAATGTATTTGAAATGTATTTGAAGGTTTTTGGCTAAGCTCCGCGTTATTATTGTACATGTAGTTCCATTACATACTGTAAAATGATTTAAAAGGGCGCGTGACCACCAGGGTCACGCAAATGTCCCCATTGTGACTAGCTAGCTAGAGAGTAAGCGATTAAATTTGTTTGCTTACGATACAACTATTGTTGCGTGATTTTCCTTTCGATATCGGTGTGTTGTTGATCGGTATGTTGTTGATTCAAGTACAGGTTACTCTACGTGATCAAACTAGAATCAACATTTCTCGAACCTTCCGTTAACTCTCAGTCAAAAGCTGTAATATCTCGGAATTTAACTGGAAATACGGTCAAATACGAATTCTCTGTTAACTGTGGGCAGTGATGTTTATCTATTTTCACAAAATATTTCAACTTATAAGTGTAGGCGAAACGACTTTAATGTAGGCGAATCGACTCAAACCGTGTAGGCGAAACGACTTGATCGTGTAGGCGAAACGACCTCGATGTAGGCGAATCGACTTGTAGGCGAAACGACTTGTAGGCGAAACGACTGACATCCGTGTGTTCATTATGTCTGTTCGAATAAATCGTATCTTTCATCCACAACTAATGCCGTTTTTCTTTGATGTTAAAAGGTTGAGGAAAGAAAAGATGAATCGCCCATTGGCGGTCGACCAGTTCTTAAAATCTGGTCGCCAACACTCGATGTTTGGTCGCATTGGCGACCAGTGAGTCGCAATTTCGAGCCCTCGTTTCCGTAGTTTGAACTAGTACATGGCTCATTTGTTTTCTCGTGAGTTGCTTATTTTGCAGGCTTTCAAGCAAGATAATTCGTGGACCGTCCCGTTCCGAAAATTATCGGCATTTTTTGTATGTGAGCTGAACGTATAAGGCGCGATTCTTTCCAAAACTTACCCACTTCACACGTCGCTCACGAAAGCGATCACAATTCGCACCCCCCAGTTTCCACTCTTTACGTAAGGAATGCCCGGGACCATGACCCCCATTTTGGCGACCAAGAACAGCTTGCATTTTATGACTTGGGCTTTCCAGCAAAAGCCCAAGTAATGATATTAACTTGTTTTCAAAGTGTTGATCACAAATTTATGACTTGTTTGTAGAGCAGAAAGATTACATAAATTTATGACTTGTTTGTAGAGCTGAAGGATTTCATAAATTTATGACTTGTTTGTAGAGCAGAAAGATTACATAAATTTATGACTTGTTTGTAGAGCAGAAGGATTTCATAAATTTATGACTTGTTTGTAGAGCTGAAGGATTTCATAAATTTATGACTTGTTTGTAGAGCAGAAGGATTTCATAAATTTATGACTTGTTTGTAGAGCTGAAGGATTTCATAAATTTATGACTTGTTTGTAGAGCAGAAGGATTTCATAAATTTATGACTTATTTGTAGAGCTGAAGGATTTCATAAATGTATGACTTGTTTGTAGAGCAGAAGGATTTCATAAATTTATGACTTGTTTGTAGAGCTGAAGGATTTCATAAATTTATGACTTGTTTGTAGAGAAGAAGGATTTCATAAATTTATGACTTGTTTGTAGAGCTGAAGGATTTCATAAATTTATGACTTGTTTGTAGAGCAGATGGATTTCATAAATTTATGACTTGTTTGTAGAGCTGAAGGATTTCATAAATTTATGACTTGTTTGTAGAGAAGAAGGATTTCATAAATTTATGACTTGTTTGTAGAGCTGAAGGATTTCATAAATTTATGACTTGTTTGTAGAGCAGATGGATTTCATAAATTTATGACTTATTTGTAGAGCTGAAGGATTTCATAAATTTATGACTTGTTTGTAGAGCAGAAGGATTTCATAAATTTATGACTTGTTTGTAGAGCTGAAGGATTTCATAAATTTATGACTTGTTTGTAGAGCTGAAGGATTTCATAAATTTATGACTTGTTTATAGGTCAAAAATTTCATAATTTTATGACTTCTTTAGAATTTTGTAAGTGTAGGACCTGTTGTGAAGCTGTAACTCGTGCAGGATCCCACAAATACAGAATCAATGCTTTGTATGATCCAAAAGTTACAGTTTGAAGAGATATGACGGCAAACAAGGGCACATCCTGGCCAGTTATGTACTTTTGTTGTTACATGAGACACAGTTTACATAGCTAAAACCAAATTCAGTGATTTTATTCGATTTACATATAACAACGAATATCAAACAACAAAATTTGAAACAATTTGGGCAAACTACAGTTTCATGACCTCACATTAATAATTTGGTATCAAAGGAATCAATAATTCATTGCTCATTACACTGATTTCATTTGGAATGTATCAGGATTTCATTGCTGAACATTATGTCATAAAAAAGTGATGTTTGTTGTAAGAAAATGTTCAAAACTGAACGCAAAATGTGGTTAAAATATACATCCATCTATAACTTAGATAAAAGGGACCAATATTGCCTGAAAAAAAGAAATAGTTCAATTCCACTGTTTCTGTTTTGTGCAGAACTGGGTATTTTCTTAAACAATAAAGGACTTGAAATACTCGGTACCTCTACAAAATGCAAAAGTGGGCAATATTTACACAGTGTTTTTTCATAAATAAAGGAACAAAAAGGTAAAGACTGAACATTTCTCAATACTAAAATATTATCTCAATTTTGAAAATTGTGCAAACCGGTCAATTTGTTAACAACATTCTGTAAAATTGGTCAGTATTGGACAAATATGCAGGGGATTTTGAATAGTGCAAAAATGCATTTTCACAGTTATACTTGTTTGGATATTATCGTAAATTTCGCAGTTTTCGTAAATTTCGTAATTTTCGCAATTCTCGTAACTTTCGATGAGCCTTCCCTGCAACTTTTTTAATAAATTTCGTTGATTTTGTCAATGGTCTTGCGAATTATCGTAAATTTCGCAGTTTTCGTAAAATTCGAAAAATTTCGCAATTCTCGTAACTTTTGATGGGTCTGCCCTGCTACTGTTTGAATACATTTCGTTGATATTGTAACAGGTATGGCAAATTCTTGTAAATTTTGCAGTTTTCGCAAATTTTGTAATTTTTGTAAGTATCTTATCTTTTGATGGGCCTTCCCTGCAACTATTTGAATAAATGTCATGATTTTGTAGGTGGCCTGGCGAATTATCGTAAATTTCACAGTTTTCGTAAATTTCGTAATTTTCGTAATATTCGCAATTCTCGTAACTTTCGATGGGTATTTCCCAGCAACTTTTGGAATAAATTTCGTTGATTTTGTCAATGGTCTTGCGAATTATCGTAAATTTCGCAGTTTTCGTAAATTTTGTAATTTTCGTACCTTTCGATGGTCCTTCCCTGCAACCCTTTGAATGAATTTCGTTGATTTCGTAAGTGGCCTGGCGAATTATCGTAAATTTCGCAGTTTTCGTAAATGTCGTAATTTTCGTAATATTCGCAATTCTCGTAACTTTTGATGGGCCTTCCCTGCAACTTTTTGAATAAATTTCGTTGATTTTGTCAATGGTCTTGCGAAGTATCGTAAATTTCGCAGTTTTCGTAAATTTCGTAACTTTCGATAGGCCTTCCCTGCAACCCTTTGAATGAATTTCGTTGATTTTGTAAGTGGCCTGGCGAATTATCGTAAATTTCGCAGTTTTCGTAAATGTCGTAATTTTCGTAATATTCGCAATTCTCGTAGCTTTCGATGGACCTTCCCAGCAACTTTTTGAATAAATTTCGTTGATTTTGTCAATGGTCTTGCGAATTATCGTAAATTTCGCAGTTTTCGTAAATTTTGTAATTTTCGTACCTTTCGATGGTCCTTCCCTGCAACCCTTTGAATGAATTTCGTTGATTTTGTAAGTGGCCTGGCGAATTATCGTAAATTTCGCAGTTTTCGTAAATTTCGTAATTTTCGTAATATTCGCAATTCTCGTAACTTTTGATGGGCCTTCCCTGCAACTTTTTGAATAAATTTCGTTGAGTTTGTCAATGGTCTTGCGAAGTATCGTAAATTTCGCAGTTTTCGTAAATTTCGTAACTTTCGATGGGCCTTCCCTGCAACCCTTTGAATGAATTTCGTTGATTTTGTAAGTGGCCTGGCGAATTATCGTAAATTTCGCAGTTTTCGTAAATGTCGTAATTTTTGTAATATTTGCAATAGCACATTTGCACGATGACGTCATGCGCGCACTGCATTCTGGTAGTTGTAGTCAGCAAAAACAAAATGGCGTCTCATAGCGGAGGCGGGTTCACTTGCTGTGTTCCAGGGTGTTTTAGCAACAGTAAAAGAGACGTGAATCTCTCGTTCTATGGTTTCCCAAAAGAAAAGAATTTGCGGAAACGCTGGTTGCACAAAATATTGAGGAAGAATTTCTCCCCGAGCACTGGACACCGGGTATGTAGCTTGCATTTCGAAGGAGGCCAAAAAAACTACATGAACAATGTTCCTGTTATTTCTCGTTTGGCAAAGTCCCATCCAAGACCCTCACCCAAACCAAGGAGAAAGGTCATTTTACACGGGCCTTCAACATCTAGTCAAGAGACACCGGCTACATTCAGTTCAGCAGCTTCAAGCACAACAGAAAATGACGAGTCGGAGCGTGATAATGTTACAAGAGAGATTGCATCTGTACGCATACATGTTGAAAGGGCTATTGAAAGAGTTAAAAACTGTAACATTCTCAAACAGATATTACCAAATTCTATGTCTGAAGATATTGGCAAAATCTGGAAAGTCTGCTGTTTACTGGCCAATTTTAAGGGGCCACTAGTTGTATAGCAATTATTTGTAATTTTGGGTACATGTAGTAGGGATGATGCAGTGATGAGAGTGCTCTATTTCTAGCAATGTGATGTGGCTTGATTTACAGCCCTCTGCCATATGTGGGTCAAGTTTGCACTCTCTTACTTGCTCCATGGGTTTTCGCAGGGGTTCTCTAGTTTTCTTCCCTCCTCAAAAACTAACACTTCAAATTGCAATGTTCTACCTGGATAGAGACCTACATGAAAACCAGTTAACTTAAAGCTGATGTGACTCCCTCTCTAAATACTAGCTACATAATTTTCTTTTGCGTCCAACCCCTTCTCATTTTTTTTTATGTTGGAAACCCTTATATACACTTGATTTTTATTATAACAAGCTACTTTGATTTGTTATTATTGGTAGTAGAGGGGACTTTGACAGAAATCATGAAAATCAATTTTCTGTGGAAATGCTTAAATACAACAGGCTTAATATATGAATATCATGAACTCAAACAAACAACGGTTTAGTGGTTATATGTATATCTGTTGGCACTGAATTAACTGTACTCATACTAGTGTAACTCTATATCTTGTAGACACAATTTCTTTTCCAAAAAATTCAGTCATTTATAGGAAAAGATCTTTGGGTACATAGGGATTCCTCTCTTCACCCGGCCAGTAAGTAGTTCAGGAACCATGGCATAGAGATAAAAGTCAAGAAGCTTCTTCTTGAGTCCTTCCCAGAATGTTGGGTCAAAGTAAATTCTCTCAATGTGTATGTCCTCATGGTTCATGAAAGTAGTACACACCACAAAATCACACCAGGACTGCCTAGTTATTGCCATACCCCCCTGAACTTGTATATAGTATGAATGTTTTTTTTTAGTTTGAGTTTCGAGTCTGTAATCTCCAAGCAGAAATTCCTGGTGTGCTGTGCAAGAGTTTTTAATAATGGAACTCTTTCATCCACCTGTTCCTTTAACTTTGATGGGAATCGGAATCGGATCAGTTACTTCACCATCAACACTTGCGGCCAGAACAGGATTTTCCTTATCAATAACAAGGCCTTTCTCTTTCACAGTGATACCACCATGGCCATTGATGTTTTGATATTCAATATACTTACTTATATTGACTGGTTACATTTCCAACCCAACTTTACACTGATATGGTACACTTGGCCTAACTTTGTACTGAAACAGATCCCTTACAAGCCTATCAGGTGGTGTAGTTACTCTTCTATTACTGATTTCACCAAATTTGGATGCAGTCAGTCTCCCATTTCTGTATTTGAACCACTCTGAGTTGCTAGATTGCCCCCTTGTTTTCTCCTCAACAGTGCTGATACCATCTTCGTTTATTTTGATGGATTTCATGCACTCTTTACAGACCATTGTAAAGTTTTCCTCAGTTAAATCCAAGTCATCGGGGTAACTCTGTGAGGGATTGGGTATTGTAAAGTCATCATTACTTTGAACACTAGCAACCTCCAAGTTTTTTTCATTAATCATAGCAATGCCAGTTTGTACAGCCATGCACGTTTCCATAGCTGGTTCAGGTAAGTTGGAAATTATTACTCATTTCCCTCAGAACAGTGAATTGAATGTTTCATGAACAGGTGATTTAATTCACATTCAGAAGCTTCTGTTTCCGTCTGAGTTGCATCTCTCTTACGTTTTCCAGGAACATAGTCATGATCAGCATCGACAGCATGTTTGGCAAAGTTATCTTCTACCTTTTTCACAGTTACAGGTTCGCAATCATTGCCTTCTAACAAATTGATAATCACTGCATTTGATTCCTTTGGCAACTTTTTTAATTCGTTACACAGGTCCATTACCTGCTCCCTTGTAACACGTTGAGCAAAGGATGGACACGATGAATATGCTTCTTTATCATTTTTTCTTTGAATTCTTTTATCAGTCTTCTGTCGTTTGTCTGCATCATAATCATGCTTGATCATCAGTATATCCTTGAAAAGAATCGGAACGTTGGAAGTTCGTTGGGTGGGTTTATGCCATTGCTGAGGCTTCTCTGTGCAGGAAGTATTTGTAGGAATTTGCTTGAGGTCACTTTCAGAGAAGTCAAGTATGGTATATAATAATGCTCCAACATGTTTACAATATCCGTTAGCACCAGCTTTACAGGTGCATTGAGCTGACATCACTTCGCCCGTCTTATTCTGTCGAACTTTTGTTCTATATACCTTATTCCTGGTCATAGAAGCCTTAACCCTTGCTTCAAAAAAACAGAAATCGTCATGTGAGCTATTAAATTTAACATCGACGACATGGGAAGCCTTAAACAAAGCGTATCCCTCTCGTTTACTTTTAAACGCCCCTCGTCTTTTTTCTTCGCTGTTTCTCCCTCCAGAGAGGTAAGAAATGATAAAACAATGTTGAAACTCCGGAGCTTTGTCTAGGCTTAAGGTCCAGCCTTCCTTGGGTCACTCAACTGCTTTGTTAACACCATCATTGCCATTATTCTCGAATTGCTTTTTATTGGAGTGAATTCCCCCATCAGGATCAATTACCTTGTTATGTAGTCCGCTAGAAATATAATCTTTAACCCTAGAAATAAAATATGAATAGAAAATTCAATGACGGAGAAGCAGGAATGGAAAAGCACTGCACACTTTTGAAGTTTACCTTTGAAGTAGTTGCATACGAGTTCCAGATACACTCGCCCCTCTACATTTCAACCAACGCTTCAACTCATCGTTTTTTAACTGTTCAGCTTTCCTTCCCTTTAAAGATGCCCCAGGAACATCGTCCTCTGTTAAGATTGTTCGAAAACGCTTGTTGTTTGAATATTATTGACATCCGCTTCGCACACTTCGTTTGCCGCCATCATTCGAACTTCCCGGGAGTTTGACTACAACTACCAGAATGCAGTGCGCGCATGACGTCATCATGCAAATGTGCTATTCTCGTAACTTTCGATGGACCTTCCCTGTATCGTAAATTTCGCAGTTTTCGCAAGTTTCATAATTTTCGTATCTTTCGTTGGGCCTTCCCTACAACCCTTTCAACCCTTTGAATGAATTTCGTTGATTTTGTAAGTGGCCTGGCGAATTATCGTAAATTTTGCAGTTTTCGTAAATGTCGTAATTTTCGTAATATTCGCAATTCTCGTAGCTTTCGATGGACCTTCCCAGCAACTTTTTGAATAAATTTTGTTGATTTTGTCAATGGTCTTGCGAATTATCGTAAATTTCGCAGTTTTCGTAAATTTTGTAATTTTCGTACCTTTCGATGGTCCTTCCCTGCAACCCTTTGAATGAATTTCGTTGATTTTGTAAGTGGCCTGGCGAATTATCGTAAATTTCGCAGTTTTCGTAAATTTCGTAATATTCGCAATTCTCGTAACTTTTGATGGGCCTTCCCTGCAACTTTTTGAATAAATTTCGTTGATTTTGTCAATGGTCTTGCGAAGTATCGTAAATTTCGCAGTTTTTGTAAATTTCGTAACTTTCGATGGGCCTTCCCTGCAACCCTTTGAATGAATTTCGTTGATTTTGTAAGTGGCCTGGCGAATTATCGTAAATTTCGCAGTTTTCGTAAATGTCGTAATTTTTGTAATATTTGCAATTCTCGTAACTTTCGATGGACCTTCCCTGTATCGTAAATTTCACAGTTTTCGCAAGTTTCGTAATTTTCGTATCTTTCGTTGGGCCTTCCCTACAACCCTTTCAACCCTTTGAATGAATTTCGTTGATTTTGTAAGTGGCCTGGCGAATTATTGTAAATTTCGCAGTTTTCGCAAATTTCGTAAGTTTCGTATCTTTCGATGGGCCTTCCCTGCAACCCTTTGAATAAATTTCGTAAATATTGTAATTGCTCTGGCGAGTTATCTTAAATTTCGCAGTTTTCGTAAATTTCGTAATTTTTCCAATTGTCGTAACTTTCGATGGGCCTTCCCAACCCTCTGAATAAATTACATAGACTCTGTCAATGGTCTTGCGAATTATCGTAAATTTCGCAGTTTTCGTAGCTGTGTTCAATCCTGGACATTACTCTGAGACCAGAAGAGGAATTCAATGTCCTGTGTAAAACAAACCTTTTGCCATAAAAGTTTAACCCCCTTGACTGGATGTACCATCGAAATTTCAAGTGAGGGAGGGACAAGGTCATCCGTTGACATGCACTTTAAACAGACAGCTACACAGCAGATGGCTGGAAATGTAGAATGACAGGTTGGAACTAGGGCAATGGTGCATCATGGAATGAGGAGGGGAAATTGGAGAGTAATGCTCCTCGAGGTTGTACAGTTAAGATGATTCAAAGAACCCACAATGAAGGACAATCCCCCGGTGGTGATGTGCTCAGCATGTGGTGTTGCGGTAACCAAGGCTGCGATTCAGATTTCTGAAGGAGTCATTTTTTATTATAGGAAAAAGACAGGCAGCCTTTGTAACAACAGCTATTCCTTTTGATATTTAAATGACACATCTGATAGGGATGAAACTCAACTTTTGATTTTTGTTGAAAATTAGGAAAATAATGCCTTCCATGCCCAGTAGAAATAATGTTACATATTCCAGGCCATAATGACAGTAGGTGGAATGGAGAGCAAGTCATGGTAAGTGATCTTTCCTTCATCTCAGAGACATTTCTGTCCTTCAGGCATTCAGTTCAAGATGCTCAAGTGTATCTCTTGCAGGAACAACAGTGCAAGAATTTTCTGGCTGTGGTGAAGCAAAATTGTCCATGCATTCAGGAGAAGTACCAGGTGATGAGCTGACACATCTTGATGAAGAAGCGGCTAACAGCAATTGCATGAACTGAGGAGGATTCAGGTTGTCTGCCCAAAAGTGTCATGGCAACAAAGATGTCGCACATGCACCCCTGCCCCGCGCGCCACAACCTTTGCCTCCAACCATGCGCTCCGCCGCGCCATCACCACACCTGCATTGCCTCCACCTTTGCTACTGCTACACCTTTGTGCAAAAGCGTGGTGAATCCTCTCCAGCTCATGCAACTTATGTAAGCTGCTTCTTCGTCAAGGTGTGACAGTTCAGTGCTTGAGACATCTCCTAAATACATGGAAGATGAAGCTTCGTCTCAACTAGAAAATCCTTACATTGTAGTCCTGCAAGAAATACACTTAAACACCTTGGGCTAAATGCCAAAAGGATGGAGAAGTCTCTGAAATGAGAAACGGATCGCCAACCATGACTTACTTTCCACCCCATTTGCTGATCTGTTATGGCATAAAACATGTGACATCATTTCAACTAAGCAAGCAATGCATCATTTTCCCAATTTTCAACAGTCAATCAGAAGCTGGGCATCATCCAAATAAGGTGTGTCACCAGAATATCAAGCACAAATACCTGTTGTTATATAACCCATCTTTTTCCTATAACAAAACAATTCATTCAGAGGTCTGAATCCTAACCTTGGTGACCACTAACATGTGCTAACCATATCACTACTGAAGAATTGTCCTTCTGACAGTGGATTCCTGAATTAACCTTACTGTACAACCAAACTCAAGGGGTACCATTCCCTGATTTTCCCACCCCATTACATAATCCACTATTGCCCGGGTCCCATTCTGCCATTCCACATTTTCAGTCATCTATTGCATAACTGCTTGCTAGAAGTGCTTGTTGACAAATGCCCTTTCCCTCCCTCACTTAAAAGGTTGGTGGTATATCCAGTGAAGGGTGTTGGACTTAAATGGTGAAAGGTTTGTTTCAAACAAGACACCAAATCCCCCCTCCAGTCTTTGTGGCTAAGAGTGGGCACATTCCAGTGATGTTTCACTGGCTACTGGGCAAGCAAGTCAGTTCCATTCCTAAGGGATCAGAGAAGCCAAATGGTTCATCAGTACTGGTGCTCAACTCCAGTTTCTGTGACATAACGTGTCCAGGAGTGTTGTCCCTCCCCTTTGATGAGATGCTAGTCCATTGCAGGTGACCCCCAGCAATTGTCAGGTTGCCCTCACTAATTGGCCAGTACCATTTACACTCTTGGCTAGAGAGAGACATTGCGAGGGTAAGGTGCTGTGCCTGAGAACATGACACAGCGACCCCAGTTTGGCTCCATTTTGGACCAATTGATGCAGAGTCTAACAGACTAACCATGACACCATCAACTCTCCACCTCAACACAACATCCCACTAACCCCTCCCAACATTGGCAAAAAAGGTATCGTTAACAGCACAGGATTAGGGTTAGGGTTAGCGTTAGGTTTACACACCTGCAATGAGACCCTCAACTTATGAAGAAGTCTGATTTAGCATATCAAAGACAAGGCATACATCAATTTGGACATTCAAGCATCCAAATTAAACCTGCCTTGATGCATGTAGTTGATTAATATTAGCAGTGAGTGAACTTAGGACTTACTGGTAAGTAATGCATGTGGATTATTCTTGTTTCTCGTTTTTGCTGCATGGTTAATTTTTGGCAGAATAACCAGTAACATGTTCTTTCTAGAGAGAAGAACTTGTTAGCCTCGTATAGCAAAGATATCAGTGACGTCACATATTGGCTGGTGAAACAAATAATTCTTTTGTTTAACGTTTTGAACATTTAAATAAACAAAAAAAATGTCTGTAAACAAATATCTTCCCTATACAGCCACGTGTAGTATACACCAACAGGTATTCTAAATCAAGGTTTACGTGTACTTCAGAGCGAACAAAGTATACTATTAAACAAATCGTCTTTCTTCTGAAAACCCTCTTTCACCTTTACCTATCTCTTTAGTGACTAGGTGTCATACAAGGCCTCACCCCTCTTCATTGCTGTAACTTGCGTACAAAAAAAAAAATTACTCTGTTCCGCAACATATGGCTCTATAACTTACATGCAGTATTCACTACCTGTTAGGTAAACTAGTAATAATAGATAAATTATCCAATATCCAACAATCAGTGTGCACGTGCAAAGGACAACAAACATGCACACACACTCGAGGCAGGAGACAATGTTTTGCAAATCCACGAAAATGCAAGCAACAGCAGTGAAATGCAGCAAGAGAACTAGGAACTTTAGAAAAAAAAACATTGAGGCACTGGCAAAACAAATATCTACTGTCCATGATGGATACTTCACTGAGACTAAAGTTTGCCTTTCACTCAAGTTTACCGAATTGAAGAGACTAACTCACCATTTAGTCGACAGTTTATCATGGGAACATAATTTTCAAAGGAATGAAGCACGGCTTTTTTGCACACGTATCCGTTTTCACTAGTTTATAGCCATAGCGTACACAACTAGCAACACCAGTTTGTGAGTTTACCTTGAAATACCAAGCACCACGTGGGCTTCTCTCTGCTTTTTTCCGACGAGCGTTGCAAGCGCTGTAAACAAGTCTAACAGGCTTCAACAGAAGCTAGTGACCTGGCGAAACGCAGACATCAAAGCTTGACTCCGTCAAATTTACCGTAAACTAAATATTAGCAAAATGTTTGGCCAAAAGCACGATTTAAACGGAACTGTAGCTTCAAAAAGTCCCGCACAGCATGGAGGCATTTTGCCTGCGCATGCTCCGCGGAAGCTACTGTTAATACACTTTTAATGGACTGTTAATGAGAAAAACCGCTGGTATGCGCCGGCTTCGCGCGTACGCATCCATTTTCCCGCCAATTTTCGAGCACCCGAAATTTAAGGCAGAAATAACAGAATGGCGTTTTTCGCGAGAAATCCTCTTGGGATAACAGTAGTCTTTTCTTTTTGTGCTTTATAACTTAGGTGAAAGCGTCGAAAAATCGAAATATGGTTGCTCAGTGTGTAAAAAGAAGTCGCAACCAAGCCCATTTCAGAAGGCCAAAGCCTACACGAACGACTTCGAGTCTTGTTTTGGTATTCGAATAGCGATCAACGATGACAAGCTTATTTGTGAAGGATGCTGAAGAGCTGTCCAAGAACAGAGACGGACTGGAAAGTCGTTTCATCATGTTAGTGCTGTCTCCAGTTATTTTTGAACTTCGTCTTTCCAAATATGCAAACGCTTTTCTATGATATGGCTTCACCTTCAAGTGCAGTGATGCTATAGCAGCCTTACATGTTATTGAGAAATAAAATTTAACAGATTTATCTTATTTGTTTAAAAGTTTGTGGACATGAATCTCGACCAGCGTGAAAGAACAGTGAAAAAGAAAACACAAATGTCAAATAGAGGAATGTCAGACAGTGGTAGAACTAGGGAGATGGTACATATGAATGTTGTGCCGCGTAGCACTGTGGACACAAATGGTGAAACAGAGAATTAACTCTGAAGTGTAAGTTTAAGTGCTAATTGAACCCATGAATAACCCACTGGGCGTTAGCCCTAGTAAAGAGAATCAGGGAACCACAGGAGGTAAAGAAAAAATATTTTGACCTCGGTGGGAATCGAATCCACTACCTCCGGATTAGATCTACGGTTACTCTGCCGACTGAGCTACGAAATCGGACAGAGAAAGTCGGGGACGATTTAGGTGGTGAATCGCGGCGAAGAGAAAGTAAGGGTACATATGAATGTTGTGCCGCGTAGCACTGTGCACACAAATTGTGAAACAGAGAATTAACTCTGAAGTGTAAATTTAAGTGCTAATTAAACCCATGAATAACCCACTGGGCGTTAGCCCTAGTAAAGGGAATCAGGGAACCACACGAGGTCAGGAGCCCATCACTAGGAGCTTGCAACTCCAATACTAAGCCTATGTCACGGCATTTTTACAGACCGGTCTATTTTTAGACTTCTTTTCCCGCAAAATAGGTCAGTTCCGTTCTACACGAGCGCGCATCGGTAAGGGAAACAATGGCGGCTTTTCCTTTTAATCTTCCAGTGAAAATGCCGACGTCAATTAAAGAATCAAGTCCGTGCTTATGATTTGTCACTGTTGTCCCTGTGCGAGTCTGAATTCGCGGTAAATTCAAGCTGAAAATAGAAAAGTCTGTGAAAACGCCGTGACAGGAATATGGGGTAGTTGCTGGCTCCTAGTGATGGGCTCCTGATCATAAAATCTGATGAGAAAATAAAAATTTTGACTTTAAGGCGGGGGTAAACATGAATAGGTGTGAAATTTGAAGTGATAGAAAAAAGGAAATTGTTAGGACTAAGATGGGTTGGAAACACTACCAGACAGTTGACCCCCGCAAAAGAGAGCCCCAGGTTGCTAGGGGACTGTTTGGTATCCGTCTACTAATTCTTCACGTCAAATTTCAATTTAACCTATCCTTTGAGAAAAAATATCTCTTTCCCAAAATGCCCAAAAATCACCCAAAAATTTACACAAAACCGCCAAACAGTGGTTAATGAGATAAGCAGAGAGATTTAGTGTCGCTTGAAACGTGACTGAGATATTGGCAGAAAGGCCGTGTTAAGCAACCTCAAAACAGCCTTCACGTTTACCCCCGCCTTAAGGGCACTTTGAACGCTCGAGCTTTCATACGATTACCCATTTACAATCTGACTCAGAAAATTACGAACGAGCGCCGCCTTCATTTGCACTGCTGTACAAATTAAAAATTAACGATAACTTAGTCTCTCACAGTCAAGTATATTTTTAAATTTTTGCTAGTGACAATCTTAAAAAAAAATAAAAATAAAACCTTTATTTTAAAACGGGTGATCAATGCGAGGAAAATGTTGTAGTCAAAAAATGTATTAATAGGTGATAAGCTTCTGGCAGCAGTTAATGTTGAACTTGAAAAAGTCACTTGGCCATTGGCAGAGCACGTTTTCATTTCAGTCCTGAGCCATCTCCTTCAGACACACGCAAGGATAGCGGTTTGGCGGCAATAGCGAGAGCGTGTTACACCGAGTCAAGTTCTTCCAAATAGACCATATTCGTATTCTTGGTATTGGACTGGAACTAGCTTGCAACTGAGGCTAATGCGGGGAGTGTTTTCAAATGCAAATGACATCAATCTGTTGTCAATGATATTCCCCTGCATGAGCCTCCATTGCAATTTGCAAGCTAGTCCCACCAATACTGGGAATACCAATATGGTCTATTGTCTTCCATCCACTGCAGAAAAAAACGTGTTTTAGGAACTAACCATGTCGAGCGAACAATAGCTGACCTTGGTCCATAGTTGATCACTAAACTTTCTGTATGCTGACGACATACCTGAACAGAGCACACCTTGTTGCAGTCCTGAGCCATTTCTTTTAAACCCACTGCCCAGCCTCAGTTCACTGGAGAAAAATAATAATTAATAATATTATTATTTTAGCAGCTCACCAAGCCTTTTTATTAACCTGTGAGAGCCTTGTCTTGAAGTTTGGACTCTGCCTAAATAACGAAGCTAGAACCACGTGTGACTGTACTCTTACTCGCATTTAAAGAGTACCTACTAGATGCAGTCGCCGGACTACTTGCGCACTAGAAACATTTCGAACCTCCAAGATGTAAGCGATTTCGTAGAACCAACCAAACATACGCACAAAAAACAAAGGCTACACTTCAATGCAATAGCAAATTGCAATGTAAACCTTTACGTTCCTTGGTATTTCAGTATATGTTTCGTAAACGAAAGAAACTTAGAAAAAGGAAGCGAATACGCAAGAGATGCTTATAAAAACAGACTGAAGAGAAAATGAAAATAAAAGTCAAGTTTGCTCATTTTCTTTGTTTGTTTTTTTCTTTATTCTCAAAGTAAATTCGCCACCAAATTCCAAGTTGAATTTTATTTTTCATTTTTAAGCATGCGACCTTTGTTGTGAACAAAGTGATATGTTAAAACAAGAGATGACATCAAACTAAATCCTGTATGTTACGATTAAAATATGTATGGAACGCTTTTGGTGATCAGCCATAAAATCCTAACACGCTCAAAATCTTGGCGTTAAACTGTGTTAATGATAGCGATAGTAACGGGATATCGTGATGAAAAAAAAAAAAACGTTTTTGCGCTTGTTAGGCTCGTTTCAAAATTTTAAAAGCTGATTTAAATTGAAACATTCGGATTTCATATATCTTATTAGACTACACACCAAAACGTCTAATAAGAGATTTATTATCCAACGATGTCTTTTCCCAAAATTCTGACTTGCCAAGGTTTTGAACTTCACGCGGCCGGGAGGAATGAGACGAGTACAAATATCTGTTATTTGTACTCGTTTCGCGCGTTATTTGTACTCCAGGAAGCAGAGTTGGATAATAATAACCATTACTGTACAGTAGTTAGTTACGCGTGAGTTGGCTTGGTGGGTGGGGGGGGGGGTTAGCCGTTTAGTTTCGTGTTTGACCACATTTCCAAACACCAAGAAGAGAGTTGTTTGGAAATGGGGTCAAACACGGTCTTTCGTGTTTGATATATCTTCTCAATCGAAACTTAAACCAAGGAGAAAACGGAGAGATAAAATCGTAAAAAGATCAGATATCCAAACGCGGTCATGGTCGTGATTTCCCTTGTTTAAACTTGATGAATTATTAATGAGTTTGAGAAATTGTTATACTGTACCATTGTTACTTGATAGTAACATTCCACGGTTTCCTGCTTTTCTAGCAATATATCAAACTTTGCGGGAGCATGCGAGCAGTACATTTATTTTTGCGAGTACACATGGCGAGCAGCGAGCACTTCGTAAATTTTCCTCTTAATTCTCTTTCATTAAAGGGAAACGTTGTTTTGCGCTCAGTAATTTGATTGAAACCTCCAAGCTAGAGGCAACATGTTAGGATTGTATCGCGGCTCAACAAATCTCAGCCGCTTACAGCCAGTATGCCTTGTTTGAGGCGTCGCGTAGCTTCACGTGAGTCATTGGAAGTGTATAACAAAAAAGTTATTGGAAGTGTATTACCTTACAGCATAATTTCTTTCCTTGCAAGTTTTCGAGTCAACAAGACAATCGATTGTAAGATAATGGTTTGACACTGACTAGTTTTTTTGATGTTCATTCAAGACGTTTCGGCTGGTGCTTAAGCCTTCATCAGTTGGAAAAAATAACGTTAGCACGCGTGATTCAAAAACAGCACGTCGACCGCGCGCTGAGGAAAAATTCCGCGTGAAGTTTCTTGAAAAACGTAGAAATGCAGAAATACAGGCCTTAAGTACTTGAGACTGCGACTAACAGAATGTCACCAGAGCATACGCAAGTTACAGGCGAAGATACAAGAGCTCACGCAAAACCTTGAAAACCACCTTTCTCGTGAGAATATGCTCGCTCTCCAAAATGTTGTGAGGCAAACAGCTGAAACAATTTCAGAACAGTTAGCAGAAACACACACGAGAAAAATCAGCAAGCTAATAGGCAAAACAACGCAACGATCAACCGTGGTTGACCAGGAGAAATGGGTTGTCAACATATCCAAACGGGATTTGACTCCTGTTGAGATTACCGCCCTTAGAAAGGACTGAATTTCTCTATCACTCCAAACAAAGTTCCTGTTTCAAAAATACTCTCCTCCATTGAAACGGGTATACACAATCTGAGTCAGTCAGCCAAAGACACGATACGTGTTTCACTCGCTAGCACCTTGAAAACTTGCAACTTGCCCGCAACGGTTAACATAACAAGAGGAGAGGAAAGGGTATTGCATGACCTGACAAACAATGAGGAGGTAACAATTGTTCCTGCCGACAAAGGGAGATCCGTAGTGGTAATGGATAAAGATCGTTTCCCAAATGTCCCCGTTCCTGTAGTGTGTTTTAGAATAAATTTTAATATTTATAAGTTATACTTACAGTAATACAGAGAGGAATACGTAGTTAACATATTCATATCTGCTTGAAACCCTAAAATCTGCCGTGCAGATAAAGTAATTTAGTCCACCACAATATAACGGAGTAATAATCAAGTCTGTGGTTCTAAAGGAAAAGGTCTTAAATAAGAGAAACGTCTGCCAAATCCGTGAAATACGTTGTTCCGTCCTTCAAATAAACAAATAGTTATGATTATATGATGACAAAACAAACTATTCCCAACACCCACTGCAATTTCAAACCGAAGAAGTCATCTACCTTAGGGTGGATACTACGGATTTCATGGATTTAATGGAAAATAAAAATCAATACTCACTCTTTACATAGATAAATAAATATATAAATACATAAATTTATTAATAAATTAATATAAAATAATAATAATATAATAATAATAACAATAATAATAATAATAATAATAATAATAATAATATATTTCATATTAATATATTATATATATATATATATATATTTATTTACTTGTTTAGTCATTCATTTCTCCGCAAATTCCGTGAAAACTGTCATATCCATCACTACTGGGAAAGTCTCTGACTGTCTCATTGGAGTTCACGTTTCCGTTAATTCCGTGAAATCCGTAATATCCACCCTCACTGAGAAAGACTTTGGCAAAGTATAATTTTGATACCAATTTTCCGTAAATTCCGTGAGAACCGCTATAACCACCCATAACACAGGACTTTCCGCAGAGTCGAACTTGCAGCTGCTGTGGATTTCAGAAGCTGGAATATATCGTGAACAAATCTTTGTGTATGTTGACGGATTTTACGGAGTTTGCGGATTTTATGGAAACAGAGATTGTTGTCAGACACTAATGCTGCTCAAATTCCACTCATCAAATTGTTAACACCTTTTGGTTATGTAACTCCCGCTGGAGTGGTTTGATTTGTGTATAAATCAAGTGATTAACGGCCCATTTCAACCTTATGTGTTTTTTATACTAATTTTAACATCCACCTGGTATCATTTAAGCAAATATAGGTGTTAAGGTGTGTGTGCTGGGGTTTTTTCATTCCTGCATTAATATTCAAAAGTGATCTAAAAAAAAGCAGAACACTTTTGCAAGGCCAGATCAGACTGAACATGATGCGGAGAGCAAACTATCCCAGCAGACAACTCAACAGCGAGAAAATTAAGGGAGCAACATTATGCTATTTAAGTCCGATAATTGTTGATAAGTGCAGCGTAGTAAGTGCTAAGTGTGTTTGCAATATAGACGATGGTTTACAAAAGGCATGGAACGAGGTGTGTAAGACGAGAGATGCCTGTGACAAAGCATTACAAGGTTAGTACTGTTTGCAGACTTTCAATTTCAAGAAGCTCTGTCTAAGCATCTGGTGGATGATAAAAGCGTAGCCTTTTTCTTTAGCGCCATAAGTACGCAAGGGCCGAGAAAGAAAGCTCAGAAGGATAAAGACAAAACTGATGATGAGAACGGTGCTGAAAGCGATGGCGAGCCTTTTACAGAGAGCCAAGTTTCCAGCACATCGAGTCAGACATGGATTTCAACTCATTAAGCCATAATTAATAAAAGCCGAGGCCACCTTTAAGTTATTGGATTGCACTGACAACACCGAATGGCGCTCCAGCAAACCCAATAACGGTTCACCGCGCGCTACTGGAATGTGGAGTTGATGCAACTGCAAGTCAGGTTTGTTTCTCTTTTGATGTTTTGTCAATTTCAACAAGGTAGAGAGAATCGAAAGAGGCATAAACTGCTTATAAAGAATAAGTTTGAAAGAAATTTACATTTACTCTCCAGCAAATTGATAGAACTGCGATAACACTCTTGTATTTATATGGCCCTTAAATGTTGGTGGTTTGTTCTAGAATTAAAGCAATTGTGTCTCTTTTCATCTTCTTAATAAGGTCCCCTGTGGAGAGGGCAAGGAATCAGTCGCCACGAAGGAGCTGTTCAAAGTCATGAAAGATCACAGCAATGGGTTCATGCAAGATCTTGTAACATCATCCTATCAGCAACTGTTTTATATCAGAAGCCCGGAAGTTTTTAGAAGATCCTGATGACATGGGTGTCGAGTGGAACATGAAAGAGCGTCAGAAAACAATATTAGTGTGGTTAATTTACATTCTGTAAAATTGAATAAAATGAATCTCTCAGTTGAAGTGGTGGGATTGCCATTTAGAATTATAAGAAATGTTTTAGGCCCCTCTTTGAGTCGCTGGAGCTTTGATATATGTTAATGCCGATAAATGTTCCAGAGTTCCATATAAGATATAGTTCATAAGAAACAGAAAATCTAAGTGTTTTTAAATGTCTTATGCTAACGGCATTTTGATTCCAGCCCTTTTCTTTAGTGAGTCCGCCGTTCTTCCATCTTGAAATTGGAAATCAGCATCTCTCAAAATAGCAGTCCACTGTCCAAACACGTGCTTAGTTATCCCTTTCTTTAGAAAATCGTCCTCTTCTGTTGTGAATTTCAGAACATGACGAATGTTCCTCTGAGAGCGTAGGATTCTTTTCGGCAGGGCGTCCTTTTTGGGGGAGGAGCTGATATTTTGCACTGTTTCAACTGAAGGCCCGGCGTCGGATGTTGAATCTCCGAGTCTTGCGCAAACGTCCTCGTCCACTTCTGAACCCTTGGCACCTTGAAGTTTTTGTAGGCACTCGTGACCCTTCAACGCAACTTCTCGGGATCGTTGCTTTTGATAGTGAACTTTAGCAACAGCAGAGCTGTGTTTTAGGTCTTCTGACAAAACCCTTTGCTCCTCACTAGTGAGCTGATTGAGGCTCTGCGTTTCCACAATTTGGCGATAACGTGTGGGATGGAGGTACCTTCCAATTGCATCAAATACCAGCTCATGATCTCGCCCAATTTACCATGTTGGCCTCCATTTCTGTTGACGAGAACGAAATCGCACTGGGGTTTAAGCAAAGGTCTAACGTACGAGATGTAGCCATTGAGCACTTGCATGTTTGCGTCGGTCAGAATCAAAGAATCGAATCCATACTTTCCAGCAGTCTTGAACGTTTTCTGATCAATGAATCCACCCTTTTCCTTAGCTGTAGCAATCATGTCCACCGTCAAATATTGATAAGTCACGGGACGCGACCCCTTCACTTTGATGAACAGATACATGGCTACAAATTTCGTGGCGAATGTCAAGTCTGAGGGGTTAACCTGAGCTGGACTCGATTTGCAAATCTTTACGTATTTTCGTAGCGCGGCAGATGAAATTTCACGATCTCCAACAACTCCTCCACTGTTGCCCAGTGGCCTCTTGCTTCCCGTGTCTCAATGTCCAAATCTTGTGTCCACTGCAATCTCATCATCTTTGCAACTGTCTTTCGTGCTCTTTTAAGGTACAATTCTGTTGCAGAGAACTTTCGAAGTACCGCCTCTGATGCGCCATGAAGTTTTCTGAAGTCGATCATTTCAGAAATAGCATCTATGTAGCCCAAGCGCCCACCATGTCCGAGCTTGCATTCGTCTTGTAAGTAGTCGACAAACTTGAACAACAGATTTGGAGAACACAGACTAAAGTGTACCACGTCAAAGGTCAACTCTTTCTCGTCTTCACAACAAAATCTAAGAAACTTAAAGTGCCTATGAAGTAAAAAATAATTGCTGCTGATTTGAAATGATTTTCAGCGTAAAGTAGAATGGCGTTTTCCTTTTTGGAATACCTTTTTTCGTTTTAGAGATATTCACGTTTTTGTATCATGAGTGATGACGTCATAGGTGGTTCCACTAAAACAGTCCAACACTTAATCAAGCATATCTCTAGAAATATTAAAGCAGTGGCCTTCAAACTTGGCACCAGAAATGTACAGCGTAAAAGAAACAAAACGAGACCCATTGTGCCGTTGCCATGACAACGGTTATGCCGCTGGTCGTGTTTTAATTTAAACTAAAATTCTCAGATTTTATCTTAAACAACGATCATCCACTCTCAACAATCTAATGGGGAGAGTTAAAACAATATGGGAACCATGTGTGTTCCGAGCAAGGCCCTCTGTCCCTTTTCAAAGAGTTGCAAATGGGCATATTTGGTTTTTCACAGAGAGACACTGGAGCCAAGAGTGTTGTCATGGTAACAAAATGGTAGGTGTCATTCTGTTCCTTTTGTGATGTATATTTCTGGTGCCAAGTTTGAAGAACACTGCTCCGATATTTCTGGAGATATTAATGATTCAGTGTTTTACTTTTCAAGTGAAACGATTTATGACGTCATCACTTCCCTCATTTGCATAATACATCGAAAAAACATAGAACGAAAAAAGATATTTCAAAAAGGAAAACGCCATTCTTCTTTACTTTAAAAAGCCTTTCAAATAAGCAACAATAATTTTTTACTTCATAGGCACTTTAAAGCATCTTGTCACTATTTGTTGAGCTGCACGATCTTTCTTGCAACCGCCACCACTTCCAGTCAACCATTTTGGTGAGTACCTCGCCGATCTCACACGATAATGAAAACGAGGGAAGTAACTTTACGGCATCACTTGTATGATCTCAAATTGCGTTTTCCAATGGAAACGTTCTTGCAACCTTTAACGAACCTGTGATTTCTTTCGAATTGGGCTTTTCGTCAAAGTAAAAGAACCAACTGTGCTTGGTATTAACATGTTTTCTGCACCCTCTTTGACTTTGAAATCCATCATGCTCACACTCTTGTACCGGGCAGTGATACAAACTGTCGGGTTCATCCTTTTCCAAGTGAAGCCGTTTTGGTTTGGGTGATGCTCCACCGGCATCACCCAACAACTTTGCACTTCTTGCTCATTTTGCCTTTGAAAGAACATTTGGCAAACGCAATCTCCTTTAAATCTAAACTAAAAGCAAGGAACCAATGACAAATAAGGGAACTTCACGCCTGTTTGAACTTGCCAAAGCATGCCCTTACTTGCCTGCCCTCATTACTATTGTGCAAAATTCATGACAGTGAGATGCAACCAAACTTGCCCGAGCAGTTCTTTGCACGCCCTACTGCTTATCTTTGTTCAACAAAATAGGAATGCGAAACAAAATAGTCCTAAATTTGTTCCTAAATGACCTATTCGGAACAATAGGTTCCATTCACATAAAGGAACTCGGAACAAAATGTTCCCAAATTATCAATTTGGGAACGACGTGTTCCACGCACTGTTGGCAACATGTTCACGAACCCCGACAAACCACACATTTTCTGAAAGCTTAATAATTTCAGATTATGGCTCATTCCTTTAAAAATCTCAAAATCGTAAGAGAGAGCGTAATTGAGACGTTTTTTGCGAAAGCATAGGTCTGTGTAAATTCAACTCCAGTCCCGCTAAGAATGAGCGGAAGAGAACGATAAACATCGCATTTGCTTCTTGACACGTTCTACTGAAAAACCGTGTCTCAGATTTTTGACACGAGCATTCGTTCTTTTGTGAAAATAGGAGAAAGTTCGAGGGGACAAATCATCAGCACTTCCTTTGAAAAAATGATTATTCAAAAACGGAAAAAGAAAACAAAAATCGCCGACACGATTTTCAAGGAAAACTATCTGACAATAAGCTGGCCAAATTTCAGTTAAATCGGTTCAGGGACTGCCAACTTGGAGTTAAAAACGTACGCTTAACTTTACGAAATTTTCGTCCCGAGAAAACAAGAAAAATACATATTTTTTGCGGCATCTTACCCGCAATAGGATTATAACACCTAATCATCCATGTTGATGTTTACCACAGAGGGATCATCTTGCATCAACAATAGGCGTTTGACAGGTACGTGGCGGGAATACACTGTATTTTTCCGGTGGGATACAAATCTGTTCTGCCCTAGAGTTCTTGTTTATCGGCGATAGACCGCCACCGATAGCTCGAACGCCAGGAACCGATGCACGATTTATCGTCAATGTCCTGCTTTTTTCCGTCGTCGGAAGATTGGTTTCGTGCGACGCACAGCTTTGTTCTGGCACTGAAACATCCATGTGGAACCAAGTCCGTTTTTACTTCGTAAATTTGATCTGAAGAGGTTCTTCAACCGCAATTTTTGATCGGCTTGCGCTAAATGTTCATGTGATTTTCGGGTGGTTGTCTCTTTTTTTAGAAAATTCCATAACCCCTAAGAGATGTATACGAAATGAACAGCGGTGAGAAAGAAAGTGAATAAAGATGCGTTAAGCGATACAGAGGAGAAGGCCCTGGAGATGAGGATGAGCCGAAGCCAGAACATACCACGTGACTATCAGTTGTGACTATTTGGCGCGAATCTTTGCACGCTCGATCGCATGCAGCTCCAGTGTGTACTGTCTCAAAATCTTTTGTAAAGTTTAAACCTGTTATATATCAAGTAAGCGTCCATCCATGCAGACAAAGATATAAACCCAGTTTTATCGGCGGTAAGTTGTTTCATTTGATATGTAGAGGTGTGTTACGTAAGTGTTCCATGCGATTGTGTTCGTTCGCTGTCAAGTCGCTGAAGGTACTACTGACTCCTTGCATGTGTTAAATCTGGATAGTTGTGACCTTGCAACTGACGACCCTCCAAAGAAGCGACCTCGAAATAATTTGAATTTGACGTTTTGGAAATAAGTGAGGTGAAATACCGGGGGAAATATGGACAAGCTTCCAAGGCACAGTACACTTCTACTGTTCTATCCAAACTCGGTCGTGGAAGAAAATGAGGGCGTTTGGTGCTATTTTCGAGATTTCGTCACGGCTCAGATTATCGAGGATTTAACCGAAACCAAAAATTTTTCGCGGAACTATTTTAAATAATCAGTAGATTTGTGTTAGCGAAAAATAAATTTTGGGGTTAGGTGCACTTTAAGCTAAATTAATGTTAACGCTTCTATCCTTTTGGTCTCTTAAGTACTATAATTTTCTCTAAAGAAAACAAATAATTGTTTTTAACACGTTCTATGTGGGGATGATGTGCATGTGTACATTTTACAAGTTTGACGAATTACTGGAAGAGGCTCTTCGGGAGAATTAAAGAATACAAGCGAGCGAATAATGTTAAATATTTGTGGGATCATGTTCAAAGTGAATGACATGTCTCCCACTCAAGTCTTCGCTACTCATGAGGAATTTGAAGATTATCTTGACCAGTTAAGTAATAGCTAATAATTACATTTATGTTATGTATTGATCAATAGCTTCCAAATTTTTATAAATTCGATGCCATGGATACACTCCAATTATTACCTTTTTGTGATTTAGATGATAGGGAATTCATCTTTGTTAATAATATCTCGTCTATTAAATTTCATGAGGTAATGGAGTCTGATTTCTATAACCTACTACCTAACCCTGATAAAAATGATGAGGCTGATCCTGATCTTATGTTTATCAACCCACAGTCTGATTACTATAGTATATCTAAGATGAACAATGTTTTAACAAGTAGAGAGGGCAAAGGTATCTCTCTTTTTCATTGTAATATAAGAAGTCTGACAAAAAACTTGAATTTACTGAATGATATGTTATACTCATTAGACTCAGGGTTTGATGTTATAGTATTACTGAAACCCGGCTGAGCCCAAACTCTATTTCTAATACAGAATTACTCAATTACAACCTTTTTCACATTGACTCACCCACTCTTGCAGGTGGTGTGGCTATTTATGCCAATAAGGCTCTTAAAACCATTCCTCGGCCTGATTTGAAAATTGATTTACCATTAGTTGAATCCTGCTGGATTGAAATTGACCCTTGTAATAATAATAGGCATATTCTAATTGGATGCATCTACAGACACCCATCTGCAGGTATGGATGAGTTTACAGTTAAACTTGAAGAACTTATAAAAGAACCTAATTTTAATAAATATGATACATATATCTTAGGGGATATGAATATTGATCTACTAAAATGCCACACGCACCAGCAAACAGGCCAATGTATTGACACGCTCTATTCTTATGATCTCCTGCCAGTAATTACAAAGCCCACCAGAATCACTAGTCATACTGCAACATTAATTGACCATATTTATAATAATACAATTAACAATCTGGTCTCTGGGATTGTAACTGTTGATATCTCAGATCATCTGCCAATTTTCTGTGTGGCTGGGGCATCACCCAAAAGGCAGTGTAGGAAACTATTCTTTAGGGATTATAGTAAATTTAACCCGGATCTATATCTTCATGACATCTATGCAATTGACTGGAATGCTATCACTGGCCATTGCAGAGATTTACATGATGTAACAACCTGCACTATTGATGCACTTAAATCAATTGTTGCTAAACATGCACCTATAAAGCAAGTGTCATGTAATAAAGAAAGGCTTTTTAAAAAACCTTGGATATCTTGGGGGATCCTAAAATCTATTATAAAACTCATTTTTTATCTAAAGACCCTGCGAAAGTCAATGAATTTAAGAAATATTCAAATAGATTAAATTATCTTAAAAGTATAAGTAAGAAAGCTTATTTTTGTAAGCACTTTGACTTGTGTAAAGGTAATCTAAAGGCTACCTGGAAGCTTATTGGTACACTAATAAAAAGGAAGACTAAGGGCCAGACCACCCCACTAAGAATAGTCAGGAATAACAAGACTTACACTAATAATGGTGATATTGCTGACCAGTTTAATAAGCATTTTATCAATGTTGGCCCATGTCTAGCTAGTAAAATTGCTAATAGTAGTGCAAATCCTACTCGGTATATCTCATTTTCTCTAAGCAGCAGTTTTGTTATGTCCACCGTAACTGAATCCCAGGTTTCCTCTTTATTTAAAGCCTTGGATGTAAACAAATCATCAATTGATATACCTAACAAACTAATCAAACTAGCTGCTGAGCCACTATCAGTACCTTTTACAAAAATTTATAATCGGTCAATTGAAATTGGAATAGTCCCTAATATTCTGAAAGTGTCTCAGGTAACCCCAGTTTACAAAAATGGTGATGTCACTGACCCAGGTAACTACAGGCCTATTTCAACTCTCTCGCCTTTTAGTAAAGTGCTTGAAAGACTAATCTATAATCAACTTAACAGCTTCTTAGAAAAGCATGATATCATGTATAAATATCAGTTTGGATTTAGGAAAGGATACTCAACTGAGCAGGCTATTTTAGAACTCACTGATACACTTAAGAAGGCCATGGATAAAAGATTAGTTACCTGTGGCCTTTTTCTTGACTTTTCCAAGGCATTTGACACTGTAAATCATAACATTCTGTTGTCTAAGCTTTACCATTATGGAATACGCGGAACTCCTTTTAAGTGGTTTGAAAACTATCTATGTAATCGGACTCAATTTGTCAAAATTGGTAATACCAAATCTAATTGTGAAACTATCACTTGTGGAATACCACAAGGATCAACCTTAGGTCCACTATTATTTCTGCTATATATTAATGACTTGCTTAACTGCTCTAATAAGCTATCTTTTAGAATCTTTGCTGATGATACAAATATGTTTTATACAAGTGCTAATTTACACCACCTTGAATCTGTTATGAATGAGGAATTGAAATTAGTTTTTGACTATTGTACCACTAACAAACTCTCCATTAACTTAACCAAGACAAATTAGATGGTAATTTCATCCTCAAGATTAGGTGGACACATACATATACATAAAATTGAGCGTAAAAGTGAGATAAAATATTTGGGTGTTTTTATTGATCAAAATTTACATCGGGGACCCCAAATCCAGCATATCAACAATAAATTAATGAGGAATATAGGAATTATTAATAAATTACAATATTATGTGGATATCCATACTCTAAAACAGCTGTATTATTCATTTATTTATCCATATCTAACTTATGGTATTACTAGTTGGGGTAGTGCCTGTAAAACTAGGTTACAGAAGATCAAAATGAAACAGAATAGGTGTGTACGTAGCATTTTCTTTGCTCATAGCAGGGATAGTGCTATGTCCTACCTCAATCTTTTGCGAATCCTTACACTTGATAACATTTACAAATTTAAATTAGCTCTTTTTGTACATAAAATTAAAAATGACCCCGCAAACATCCCAACAATATTTTCTGGATCTCTTACATTAGCTTCTGAGGTCCATAGCTATAATACCAGATTTGCAACTAACTTTAATATCTATAGACCAAATGTAAATAACAATTATGGTGCCACTACATTTTCTTTTTTAGCATCCAAAATCTGGGAATCTATCCCCTTTGATTTTAAAAAACTCTCCTATAACCGTTTCTATAAACAATACAAAATGTATCTTTTAAATACTCAATCTGTCTCTTAAGTGTAGTTTGCCCATAGCCTTCTTATAGTTTTTATCATCAAGCACTATTAATTTATGTATTTCTTTCTGTCTTTATGATGTAACATATGTATCTTATACCTATTTTGTACTTTATTTTCCTGTAATGTAATTAATGTACTTGTTCATGCCAATTAATTGTCTGTGGCAGTAAACAACTCGAAAGCTTAAGCTACTTTGGTCACTGCGCACATTCTGCTTTTGGCTGTTAGTATAATTTCATTTAATAATGTCTTTCTTTTTTGTAATGTACCTTATTGAAGGAACATTGTTGTAAATAGTGCAAAATAATAATAAACCTAAACCTAAACAAGATACCTTGAGATCATGATCAGTGTTGCAGAAGGCATCAAGAGACAATGTGTTTGTTGTTCGAGAAAATATCAAAACCCCTCCCATGGAAGGGTTTTTGTTTTGAACCCTCTCATTCCTCTGGAAATTCCAATTTAGCTTCATACTTTTCTTTAACAAAAATTACCTTTTGACCCCCCTCCCCCCATCAAAAATTCTTATAACCTTCCTTGGTAGGGGAATGTATACTTTCTGAAACTTGATATATGCTGTAACTCAAAAATAATACCTTCGAAGTCTTGAACAGTGTTTGAAGTAGGGCTTGAGTTTTAGCTAGAAAACCTCGCGGCAAGCTGGTCTGTTTTCATATTTGGTCACCAGCACAAGTATTTTAGTCACCAAGGTCAGTGTTATTGTAATCAAGTTGACCTGTCGATACCCTTGTCCAATTTCTGTGTGGTAGTGCTGGTGATAAGTGAGGCTTTAGAAGTTCATGCAAATTAAAGCCACTTCCCTTGCCAACAACAGGGCTGTGTCCCCACCCCCCACATTTTGCCAAAATAATGTGTTGTCCTTGTATGTGCCATAGTAATAATGTCAAAGTAAGCCGTCACCAAGAAGGAACATTAACTGCCGGTTTGTACTTTTTACTGGTTAGTTTCTGCTCCTGCAGTGTATTTGTGAGCAGTGCAGTATAAATTAGAACCAACGATACCGAAATGTAGAATTTGTCTGAGCAAATCAACACTGTGCCAACATGGAAGAATGACTAAAAATGTTCTGTCATCCACTATTGTAGTTTGTACACCTTCCTCTTCTGATGATCAAGCTAATTCCAGTGAAGAACAGGAAATAGTGGAATCAAGGGTTCAGAAGGTTAGAATATATGTGCAGATACTGTAGCTGATAACATTTTTAAAGTAACTTAACATTCGTTCCAATTGAAGGTTAGGCTCAGGGAAAACAAACCCAACACTCGCCCTGTAACCCTAGACCCATGATGTAAGACCACCCACATGGCAGGTACTGCCTCCAACTCAGCCATGAGCCCCCCACAACCGCAGAGGCACCATTCACACTAATAATGTATTGTACGCAAGCCAGCAAGCTTTCAGCTCTCATAGACAGTGTGTATAAATAAAGGCAACCTGCCTACCTACCTACCTACCTACCTACACTGAAATGAGAATTTCAGTGGAAAAGTAAAATAATAGCCAAATCTAATAAAAAATCTCCAAGAAAGGGTTGGGAGGGGACAAAGCAAAGAACACAGAAACACCCACCTGGTACAATGCAATGCACAAGTTAAACTGCACTACAAGGACAATGCAGTGAGAGTAAGCAAGTGTCAGCCACAGAGAAGACCATTGACTGTTGCTAAGACTGGGAACCCAGTAACTGAAACTGCTGACAGTGGTGGAATGTGCCCAGATGGGTCACAAACCACAGGATACATACTGAGACAAGCCTGGAAAACCCAACTGCTGAAAGACACTTTAAACAATAACCACTGACGACAGCGGAATGCTATAAAACGCTTACAAAAGCTAACAAATGCCTCTTGCTCCTCGTAGTGAACTATGTTAAATGATATTTGACTACATTACAGTGAATGTAGTGTGTATGTTGACTTGTGTGCATGTCACTCATAAATTACAACAAAGACTTAAGAAACACATCAACAGCAGCTATACTAAGGAATGAAGGAAATGATAAACCCTACTAACCACATACACAATGCAGCGTTGTTCTCAGTATGATAGTTACCATACTGCCGTACACTGGCATTTCTTGTCAAATTCATCTAAGTCACCCTTTTTTGTGGCTACTGGCCTCAAACAGGTGTAGCCAGTAATGTCATTATCTTTGTAAGTGACAATAACCAAAATCTTTGGATAGTTTTCATAGCCCATCCATGTAACCTTATTCTTCAAATAGTTTTTGTAGCCAATCAGAGTGTATTCATACACCCATAATCCTTGAATAGTGTTCGGTGGCCAATCAGAGAATCCATGGTCCTATTCAGTCAATGGGTCATAAACAATTGTCTCAAGTGATAGGCTGTCAAACTTGTGAACTGGTCTTTTGTGTTTTGAGTCGAGCAAGTGCTCCCAAATTAAAGGCTATTTGGTATACAACAGAGGTGGGTGTATCATACGATCCATCGGCAGCTTTGTTAGTGGCTTTTAACTGAAACTTTCACGCTTGAGAAGTGTTTTTCTTCCTCGATTGTTTCAAAGTTCAATACCATCTCATTTTCTTTTGTAATTACATTGATTCATGGCTTGAACATTTTTCCTTTCCCAAATGTGTCCTGTAAAACCATGAACACCAGAGAAAACTCTGGAATGTTTATTGTTTCATGACCACTCAGGTGTGAGATGAAACGGCAAAAGATAACCATCAAAACGCAACTTGGGTTAGTCACGACTTCACACGAAACAACGAGCTGACTTTTTCTTCCACAACTAATCCTCAATTTTACCGTTTTCAATTACTGAAATTGTTCTTTATCTATTTCAGCTTATGTATAAGCAAAGAATAGATATGAACGATATATTACGGAAAAGCTGTTGAATGTAGCCGACACCTTGCCTTTAAATACTGGCATTCATGTACTATGACCGGTCAGTCTTCTGACCAACGTACATTATGTAATTCAATTGCAAAGTCAATGTACAAACATGTACACTGAATTATTACAAGATAACAAACCAATTATGGTAAAATCTAAATACAATTTGCATTTTCCAGAAATCTGAAGGTGACAGCACTAGTATGTCACAACATGTGAGTCAGACAAATTTAGACCTCAACAACAATGGAAACACAGATTCTACTAAAGAAACAAACATGGTAAGTTAGCTTACTATAACCAATGGCAATTTGCAATAATGTAAATCAAGAGTTTTCATTGGCTTAGCTATCATGGTATATAAACTGTTAAACATGGTATGATTTGGATATGCAAAATCCTAGGGGGGAGGGGGGTAGGACTCCCATATAAAAAGGATGGCAGTGCTTGTCGTACCTTTCAGTGGTTAATAAAGTGGTTTTGGTACCTCTCAGGGTGTTCAGCCTCAAAGAGTCTACAGTAGGAGTTTTGCAGTACCTTTTAGGATATTTACAGATTGTTTTGTTTTAGACTTGGTACCTCTTAGGGGTGAAAAAATTTGCAAGCCATGCCCACAAAACAGGATCTTGGGACCTCTTTTCGAAATTTCTGACAAGCACCCCTGTCCTTTACTATATTGGAGTTTCCTCCCCCGCCCCCCCCCCCCCCCCGGGGCATAATCAGGGCTGTAGCTAGTAAGAGGAAAACCAAGGTGCTTGCCTCTTGGGTTTTTTCTTTTTCATTTTTCCTGTTTCTAAAAAAAACGTTTTTTCTTTTTTGTTGCAAAACTACTGTACATTACCATTTTTAACTCGTGAATTGCGCATGCGCAACACGAGTTATCGTGGATAATGGGGACAATGTGTCGCTCGATCGATGGGCTGTAAACTTTATGCAAATGAGGTGCGCTCGCGGCTTACTTTTAAATTGCCGTCCATGTTTAACGAAGATAAGTTGTTCTAAAGATTTAAAGAAATTTCGGCTACCGAAAATGAGAACATCAAGAATCGTAAAATCGGTGAAGAGAACAAATTTTCAGTTCATGTAGACTTGATATTGATTCTACCGAAACGGAGGTCATTGAAGCACGGTTACGGTGCGGTAAATGTGCATGTAACGAGCGAAACGATAAAAATACAAAGCATTCATTTATTGTATCGTTTAAAACAAAGAAAGGAAATAATGGTAAAAAAAAATTTAAGGCCTCCAGCAAGAGTCGAACTCCCGTCTGATGGTTTGTTCAGCTTGGCAAAGGTCCTACTGTTTATCGAATGTGCTATGTCGACATCACGTGATATATACTGGAAAAATAAACTATTAAACAATAAATTGAACCGCTGATAACACAGCGGGCTCGATTCCGTACGATCTCGAAGTTGTCCTTCACCGAACAATTGCCAGTGAGGTAGTTGTTAGTGAGTATTATTCGTGGAATTTTCAGATACTCGACATTACCTTTTTTAAAACTTAGAGCTCACACTGTGTTCATTCATCTGCAAATGGAGCCACAAGCTGAAGGTCATCATGAGTCGATCGTTTTGCACCGGGGCTTTTCGCAAGCTACATGTACACAGAACACAGGTAAGAAGCTGAAACAAGATGTTTATGTAAGCGTATCTCGAAACACTGTTCCTTTAATTTTTAAAATATAACTACTTTTCTTTAGAGCTTACTAGATTTGACTTGTTTATTAATATTCGGTTGAAAGTGGGAGTTTGGTTGTCTTCGGTAACCACTCGTAAAATCACATGACAAATTCGAAGCACATGTACACAGGTTTAACCTTTGCGAACCGTCAATTTGAGGAGGTTGGGGTATTCTCTTTCATATTAAGTGCAATGCATAGCTGTGTGAATGGAAGTGTTCATGATCAGTCTCGTGTATACTTGTATTCAGGAGCAGAGAGGTCGAGAAAAGCCTTCACTTGCAGGGGTAATCCGAAAGGCGAGGAGACAGCAAATCAAAGCCAAATGTCGGCAAATCAAAGCTAAGTACCAGGAAGTCATTGTCAAATACAATCAAATCTTTGCTGAGTCAATTACATGTAGATACGAGCATATTAAACATGACCAAACGTGCGAGTGCAACAGTTCTATGAATGATCAGCATACCAAAAATAAAACTGAATGTATCGATCAGGATAATCCGATGACCACTCATGCTTTGTATACAGCAGAAATTAAATGTGTGATGTCGAGGGGCAGGCGTGTTTCTAAGTGTACGTTACCTTGTAGTAGAAACCGTGAAAGGGAACCCTCCAGGATTCCTTACAGAAAAGTTATCAGCCTATTCAGAAAGGCCAGAATTGCTCGAAATCTTGCCAAATCATACCTTAAGAAGTACATTCAATATTCTTCTAAGCTAAAACTTATGTTGTATGAGTATAATCATCATCATTTCAGTGAACGATTTGGAAGATCAAAGTGTGTGTTTTCCTCAAAAAAGTGCTTTGTCAGGCAAAACTTGTACAGATCTGTTGTGCGACTAAGAACATTTAAGCACAAGAAGTCACCTTTGTTTTGCATGTATGTTGATGAGAGAATGCTGAAGGTTTTGAAACAGTGTCAGTTACAAACCTATCATGTTGCCGATAGGGTTCTCTCTCTAAGTGGTGACATTGAAAAGAACCCAGGTCCATCACATCAATGCAGTGTCAATACTAATTCATCAGTTACCAGTTCAGCTGTTTCACTACTAGAATCTCGGTTGTCCTCATTAAATAGAACTGCACTTGATGTCGGAGGAGGAGGTGATTGCTTTTTTCGAGCTGTATCACATCAACTCTTTGGCAATCCCAATAACCATTTTCATGTGCGCACCCTTGGTGTTCAGTATTAGAACAATGCCCTGAACAGTTTATAGAGAGTAATACAGAGTCTTCTTGGCAGTATTATTTGAATAACATGTCATGTCAGGGAACATGGGCTGATGCAATTATTATTCAAGCAGTGGCAAATTGTCTCAATTTATCAATTCACATTGCTGAATCAAATGAAACTTTCGTTCCTATTACTGTTGTTCAACCAGTGAATATGACACGAGGATGCACAAACATATACATTGGGCACATTGGTGAAATGCATTATGTGTCTACAGTAGAAAAAAGAAGTTCTGAGTTGAATGATCAACAGTGTAGTCAAATTTCAGTGGGAGACAAGGTTGTTATTGATAAAAATGAAAAACGCAGGGCTTATATCAAGGAGTATATGAAAAAGAGAAGAGCTGATGCAGAATTCAGAAAAAAAGAGAATGAAAGTCTCAGACAAAAAAGATACTGCAACAATATTGAAAAAACTAGGGAGGAAAAGAGAAGAGCTGCTAAAAAAAGAAAAATGGCCAACCCAGAACATGTAAGGGAAATTGGCAAACAGTCCTTTAAGAAAAGGAAAGAACAGAATCCAGAACACATCAAGGAAATTAACAAAAAGTCCTTTAGAAAATGGAAAGCAGAGAATCCAGAGCACATAAGGGAAATTCAAAAACAAACTAAACGAAAGCAGAGAGCAAAAAATCCAGAACACACATGTAGCAAACAGACAAATAAAAATGCTAAAACAAGGAAAACAGTTGCCAATTTACATGCAACTGCACCACCTGCTGAAATGCTATTTCAAAATGTGCAAAATCCATCGAAACCACAAAAAATGAAGACAATGTAATTTCCATGATAAAGTTATTTCACAATAACATTAAATGTGGCCCAGAATACATTTGTACCTGTTGTGACCAGTTGTGGTACAGGTCCTCCGTAGTGAAATGTGACTCTACCAAGTACAAGGCATGTTCACAAGATGTTGTCAAGTCTTGTGTCACTGGCTTAAAAAGTGTAAACAATACTGAATGGATTTGCACAACTTGTGACTCAAATCTAAAGAAAGGCAAGTTGCCCATCTGTTTTAAAAGCAATAAAATGAATTTTCCTGAGAAACCTGAATTGTTAAATTTGACACCATTAGAAGAACGGCTGATATCTCCTCGTATCCCATTCATGCAAATCCGTGAACTACCAAGAGGTGGCCAGTTGTCTATTCATGGAAATATTGTCAATGTACCAAGGGATGTAAATTCAACAGTGCACTGCCTGCCAAGGCTCATGAATGAATCACAGACCATTCCAATAAAACTTAAAAGACGTCTCAGCTATACGCATCATTATCAGTTTCAGAATGTTAGACCTAAGAAAGTGTTAGATGCAGCCAAATATCTTGTAGACACAAGTGATTTATTTAAAAGTGAAGGTATAGAAGTGCAAAATGCATGGCTAGATAACATACGTTTGCAGTCTAGTACCCATGAAGAATGGAGTGAGTTTTTCCAAAACCCTGACACGTCAAGTGGTGATTTGCAAACTTATGAAGCTGTTGAAAAAGATGAAACACAAGATTGCCAAAGCAGTGTTTCCACTACTCATGTAGATAATACGGGCAATGAAAAAGGTGATAGTGATGGCTGGTGTGAAGTTGATGAACGCCCTTCAGGGGTTACAGACACACTATTACAGGAAGCAGACATAGCAGAAAATGCAGATAGAATTATCTCTTTTGCATCAGGAGAAGGAAACAAACCATTAGGAGTTTTTATGGATAAATACTCTGAATATCTATCACTCCCGACAATATTCTGTGGTAAACGAAGACCTGACAATAAGGAAAGAAAGATCCCTGTACCTTATAGTACAGTTTGCAAATGGGAGTTAAGGTGTCAGGATAGAAGAGTTGCAATGTCTGTGCCAAACATATTTTATAAGCTAAAAAAACTGCAAATCAAGCAAATTCAAGGTACTGCTTCTATTTCTCTCAGAAAGTGTAAAACAAAGGGGAAAAACTATACTGCTGGTGACTTGAAGTCAGAGGATTATCTTAACAAGCTTGTTCATCTTGATGAAGGTTTCAGAGTTTTAAAAAATGTTAGAGGGTCACCACCTTATTTTGAAAAGTGCAAAAAAGACTTGTTTGCTATGATTCGTCAACTAGGCAACCCTACATGGTTTTGCTCTTTTTCGGCTGCTGAAACAAGGTGGACTCATCTTCTCAAAACGTTAGGTAAAATTGTAGAGAAAAAAGATTACACTGATGATGAGATCAAACAAATGATGTGGGAACAAAAATCAGATCTTATACAAAAAGATCCTGTCACTTGTGCAAGAAACTTTGACCACATGGTCCAGTTGTTTAGTCGTGACGTCTTAAAAAGCAGTGTAATGCCAGTAGGAGAAATAGTGGATTATTTTTATAGAGTTGAGTTTCAACAAAGAGGAAGCCCACATATTCATGGTTTATTTTGGGTTAAGCAAGCTCCACAGTATGAAAAAAATCCAAATGAAGAAATTGTCGCTTTTGTTGATGAGTATACAGTGTATCACCTGCCAAAAACCAGACAGTTCAAGTGAAATGGAAGATCTTGTAAACTTGTAAATGCACAGGCATGCCAAAACATGTAAGAGAGCAGGGCATAAAATATGTAGATTTAACTTCCCACTGCCACCAATGCCAAGGACAATGATTTTAACACCTGTTGAAAATTCCTGCTTTGATGAAGAAATACCGAAAAAGGTAAAACAAAATGCTGAAAAAATAAGAGAGGTTTTAGACAGCATGAAGTATGGAGAAGACATCACATTTGAAGATTTTCTTAACAAATTACACCTAACTGAAGAAAGTTACATCTTAGCTATAAGAAATACTTTAAAGCGTGACACATTATTTTTGAAAAGGGCACCATCAGAAATAAGAATTAACAGTTATAACACTAATTTGCTCAAAGCCTGGCAAGCCAACATGGACATTCCTTATGCATGTGCTACATACATTCTCTCTTACATTACAAAAGGCCAAAGAGGTATGAGCAGACTTCTAGAAAAAGCAAGTGAAGAAGCAAAATCTGGTAACAATGATATTACAAATAGAGTCAGGCATATTGGAAACAAATTTCTAAATGCAGTTGAAATCAGTGCTCAAGAAGCTGTGTATCTTGTATTACAAATGCCAATGAGAAGATCCACGCGTGATTTTCAGTTTATCAGCACCTCACCTCTTGATGAAAGGACCTTCTTGTTGAAAAAAAAGGATAAACTTAAGGAGTTGCCTGACAATTCACCTGACATAGAAGCTGACAACATCATTAAATGCTATCAAAGGAGGCCAAAACAATTAGAAAAGCTGTGTTTGCCTGACTTTGTTGCATGGTTTAACTATGTTAAAGATGAACATGCAGGTAGCACACATTCTAGTGAACCATCAGTTACACGTCTTGATGACTTCATGCCAGAAACTATATGTAATTTTGATGACAACACTGATGATGACCCTAATAATATTGATGTCACCGACTCTGAAACTGAATATGAGCCAAGTGAATACAAACTAAAAGGTGGTATGAAACTAGTAAAACGAAAGAAACCTAAAATTATCCGATCTGTCAGGTACCATAAAGATAAGGACCCACAAAACCATGATAGAGAGCAACTTATGCTTTATACATCATGGCGAAAAGAAACCACTGATTTAATAAGAGATTGTCAAATTTACCAAGAACGATTCAAACAGGTTAAGGATGATATCCTCAGTAACAGGCAGCAGTATGAATACCATTCAGAAATACTAGATAAAGCAGTGGAGGATATGCATAATTCTGAATGGGAGAACTTTGACACTGTTGCTCCAAATACCAAGCACATCAATAAGCAGGATTGTGCTGTTAAAAACCAGCCTAGTGAATGTTTTGGTTGCTTTGACCCTGGTAAAAGCAAGCAGCATAGCCAGTATGATTTGCTTGATGATATTGGGATCTTCCCTAGAAATAGTGATGAGGAGAATCTTGTTATAAAACGTATGTCTGATGATGATTATTATGCACTTGTTCGCTCATTGAATGAAAAACAAAGGCAGTTTTTTTTATCATGTCTTGCATTCAATTAAAACTAAAGATGACCCTCTAAGATTGTTCTTAAGTGGAGGTGCTGGAGTTGGCAAAAGTACGGTAACCAATGGGTTATTTGAAGCACTGATAAGATATCTGAATAGTGTTGCAGGAGAAAATCCAGATGATGTCAAAGTTGTAAAAACAGCTCCCACTGGGAAAGCAGCATTCAATATAAAAGGCAATACATTACATGCTGCTTTTAAGATACCTGCCAATAGAGGTTTTGAGTACTGTGCACTGGACAGCGATAGATTAAACACCATTAGAACACAAATAAAGAAGCTAAAGGTTATATTCATTGATGAGATCTCTATGGTACGAAGTGGCATGTTCAACTTTTTGAATTTAAGATTACAACAAATAATGGGAAATAAAGAGCCATTTGGTGGAGTAAGCTTGATAACAGTTGGAGATCTTTTCCAGTTAAAACCAGTTTTTGATAAGTGGATCTTTGAAAATTGTCAAATGAGCTACAATGTTCTGGCAAGTAACATTTGGACAGAGTACTTCACCGTGTTTGAACTGACAGAAATAATGCGACAGAAAGATGACAAAGAATTTGCTGAACTACTCAATCGCTTGAGAGAGGGAAAGCACTCTGAAGAAGATATAGCTATTTTAAAGCAAAGACTTCTGAATATAGGGCCTGAAGAAGATACTTATCCTATGAACATGACACATTTATTTACAACTAATGCATCGGTAGATGCTCACAATTATGCTCTGTATACAATCTCAAAAACTGATAAAGCTCAGATCAAGGCTGTAGACATTATAGTTGGGGACATTTCTGATGATCTTAAGAAACAAATGAAAAACAAAATCCCAGATGATCCAACTAAGACATTGGGTTTACATTCACTAGTGTCAGTAGCAACAAAAGCAAAATATGATCTGACAACTAATATTGATGTGACTGATGGACTCACTAATGGTGCAGAGTGTGTAATAGAGAATATTGACTACAGAGTGCAAAATTCCACCAGACCAAGTATTATTTGGGTATCTTTTCCACATCCTGATATAGGGAGAAAACAGCGTAGGGAAAATGCACATTTGTACAGAACAAACATAAATAAAAGCTGGACACCAGTCTTAGAAGTAACAAGACAATTCCAAATCAATAAAAAAAAATAAAGTGCAAGTTCTTTGGCGACAATTTCCACTTAGGTCTGCTGCTGCTAAGACTATTCACCGTTGTCAAGGTGACACATTAGATGAAGCAGTTGTTAACTTTCCAGCATCCACAAGGGAGCACATGCATTATGTTGGCTTGAGCCGAGTAAGAAACAGTTCTGCACTACATGTTCTAATGTTAAATGAAAACAAAATAAAGGTTAGTGAGAAAGTTAAAAAGGAAATGATCAGATTGAGAACGGAAAGGAGCCTTGTGCCATTAGCACTAATGCAGACTGTGGATTCACCCCAAACAAAGGTAATTTTGTTTCAGAATGTTAGATCTCTCCACCTACACATAGATGATGTACGAAGTGATTACAACATTCAGAAAGCTGATGTGAACATTTTTGTTGAAACAAAGCTTTGCTTGTCTGATAGGGATGATACATATAGCCTTAGTGGATTTACACTTTATAGAAATGACTTCAATCAGTCTCGCATAAGAAATTGCTATGGAACTGCTGTATATACATTAAGAATGATTTGAATGGTATTGAAATTCCAAAGAGGTTCAACTTAAAAAGTGTAGAAATTACTGTTATGGTTCTAAACCATCCAATTCCAAATATTCATGTTGATGGTATCTACCGCTCAAAAACTAATACTACAATTTCAGAGTTAATTGATGCCCTTACTCATCTGCATAACTCAGTACTGACAGAAGCTACTGTTCCTACTGTCCTGCTTGGGGATTTCAATGTTAATCTAATGCAGGATACTACCGAAAAAAGGGCTCTCAACAAATATCTGATAACAGACAGAGGATACACACAGTTGATTAACCAGTATACTACTGACTATCGAACACTAATAGATCACATTTATACCAATGTACCACAACTTGTGCAATGTGCGGGTACCCTAGAGGCCTACTACAGTGATCATAAGCCTATCTTTATTTCCCTTAAGGCTGACTGAATATATTACTGATATGTATCTTCAGTGCCAGTTAATTTTTCCAGTGTACAACAGTAATGCATCATATGAGTCATTTAAAACGATACAGTCACTACTAAATGTATTTACATGTAGCAACTACAGGTTTAAATCACACAGAAAACAACTTTTGTTACTAAGCACAGACACATACAGTGTGTACTGTACAACAATTTGTTGACAACCTAAGATAAATTCTTACTTGTAATGCTATTGTTATGATTCTTAGTGATAATTTAACATTAACTACCTGAACAAAGGTTAAATGAAAATACCATATGTAAATACAGCGATGGACACATTTTAATTACACAGATTGTGGAAAGCCCTACTTTTGTTCAGTATCAGCTAGAGGTTTGCTAGATCAAATCATCATCAATGCCCTGATGTTTAATGTTCTTCAGAATTTTTCATAAGACAGTGTTAAATAAATACTATACATTAATTAACAAATATATGATGCATTTCATGATTTCCACTAACAGTCACAGTACAACGTACCAACACTATGGCTACAAATGTGTACTTAAACATCAGATAACAGCATTGCTGCTTTTGATATTCTAGAGGATTCAAAGCGATACATTTATGAATAATTATTATTGTGATTAGTGGAGGTCAATATATTTAGTTTGCTTCCAATTTAAATGTAACATTTTTTTTTTTTAATTTTTTTTTTTTAAATTACATTTTGTCATTTACGAAAACATAATGTTACAATAGCAATAGAGAAAAAGAAAAAAATACAGTACAGAAAAAAAAAAAAATAAAATAACAAACTACCTAAACTACTTGCACTTACGTACATTTGCAAAACTACACTTAACATCCGTTTACTGCCTAACATTAATAAAATTAGGTACTTTGGGTCGAGCCGATTACAACATTCAAGATACAAAACTTGAATTTTGTATTGTTACTAGTGTGTAACGGTGTGACTAATATGAAAAAAATACAGAAATAAACAGAAAGGCTCAAAACAAAGAAAAATTGTACGTCTACATCTTTATGCAAGGCATCAAGACAGCCAAGAAAGAAAGTTTTCCCACTTTTTGTAATGGTTTTGTAAAATACCCTTTTCTTTTGCAATATATAATTCTACTTTATAAGTTGCTTTTAACTTAGCTTTGAAAACTAAAAGCGATGGGATAACTTTATGAAGCTTACACTTATAAATGAAGTATTTAGCAAGCAAGAAAATATGATTCACTAATAGAAAATCTTTCTCAAGGTCAAATTTCCCAAAAAGAATATCCAAAAGTGAAGCGTTTAGTACAATATTGGCATCCACTGCTATCCAAGATAACAGTTCTTTCCAAAAGAAACTCGATGACTTACAGAAATATAATAAATGCTCCAGGGATTCTTCCTCTGCATTGCAAAAGGCACATAAAGGGGAATCCACCAAATTGAACCGGTGAAGTTTTTTGTTAGTGAAAATAATCATGTTTAAAATTTTATATTGAAATTCTCTTAGTTTGGTGTCCAACGTAGTTTCAAAAGCTAAAGAATACAACTTTTTCCAGTCTATGGCAAGATAAGGGTACTTGTTCATAATTTTAGCTTTCGCCGTAGCAGGAGTTTGCTTCAATGAACGGAATTCGTTGTAGACCAACTTCGATGTAACATTGGAAAGGTCAATCACTTTACCCGCAATTTTTAATTCAAAGTAAGTTTGATCCATGGGAGAGGGAGCACAAAATGGGTTTGTTTTAATTATAGAACGCCATTCCTTTGGGATAGCATCAAAAACACCCATTAGGGAAAAGGAGTAACAAGGGGAAAAAAAGGAATTCAGAATTTTGTCACTTTTAAGAAAAACACCTTCCTTAGAAACCAGGTCACCAACCTTAAGAATTCCTAGATTATAGAAAGCCAACTGAAAAATAGATTTCCCCTCGCTTAAAATATACTTGTTGTTCCAAATAATTTGATTCATTATCCCTTCATACGATGACGAGTCGGAATTCGTCATTGAAGACCAGGCTTGTAAACACTCTCTGTAGAAAATAGGAAGAGTAATGGATAATGTCCGATATTCAAAGTTGCATTGAAACAAAAATTTTCCACCCACTTTCATGAGATAAAAATCCAAAACATACTTCCAGGGACTTTAATAATTTTCAACATATTTATTTACACACATGACTCTTTGAGCAGAGATCATAGATTCAAGATCTAGCATTTTCAATCCGCCATCTTCAATATCATTTATTAAAGCTGAACGTTTAACCTTGTCCTTGCCTTTCAAAATAAACGAATAAAGTTCTTTATTAACTTCTTTAATGAGTTCGCTGGACACTGGAATTAAAGATGCCTTGGACATAATTTTCGGTATGGCAAATGATTTCACTATTTGAATTCTACCAATGAGCGTCAGGCCCCTCCATTTCCACATATTCAGTACCTTTTTGATCGATTTCAGGACAGAATCGAAGTTGGCTTTCTTTCTCCTTACGTTATTGTAATCAAAAAGCACTCCCAGAATTTTAATAGAAGGTTTAAATTCACAAGGGAACCTCTCGTACTCCGGATCCCACGTGCCTAGCCTAAACAGTTCAGTCTTCTCCTCATTTACTTTGAGACCAGAACATTCTGAGAATTTACCAAGGCAATCTTGCAAAGAAACATACGAGGATCTGTTACGGAGAAAGCAAGTCATATCATCTGCAAAAAGTGTCACTTTAACCTCAGAATTGCCAATTTGAATACCCTGAATGTTTTTATTTTCTCGAATACTGCACGCCAAAATTTCTAATCCTAATATGAAAAGAACAGGTGAGAGCGGATCTCCTTGCCTCACACCTCTACCAACTGCAAAATAATCTGATGTAAAACCATTGTTGATAATACAACTTGATATATTTGAATACAAAGTACGTATCCATTGAATGAAAGATGGCCCAAAATTGAATGCGTTGAGAACTTTAAAAAGATAAGTATGGTCAACAGAGTCAAACGCTTTTTCAAAGTCAATAGCAACAAGAATGCCTGACCTTTTCATATGTCTGGTGTATTCCAAAATATCATCAATAGTTCTTACAGCGTCAAAAATTGACCTTCCTTTTACATACGCATTTTGACTGCACTGAATTAACTCAGGTAAGATTAGTTCCAAACATTTGGCTAAAGTTTTAGAAGCTATTTTAGCGTCCACATTGATTAGTGAAATTGGACGCCAATTTTTTATTAACCTTTTGTCCTTGCCTTTCTTTTTCAGCAAAGTAATTACTGCTTGTTTTTGAGAATTGGAGAGCTCGCCATGATCATGTGCATAATTAAAGCAATCAATCAAATGCTTGCCTACTATTGGCCAAAACACTAAACAAAATTCCACCATAAGCCCGTCATTCCCTGGAGTTTTATTCTTTTGAAATGTTTTTAAAGTGTTAAAACATTCTCCTACCGATAATTTTTCATCACATCTTTCCCTTTGATCCGAGGTCAATTTCGGAAGATGTAAATCTCTTATAAATAAATCTGTCAAAATTTCACTATTCTCATTTACACCTTTTTTATAAAGATTCGAATAGAAGGAACGAAGTTCTTTCATAATCACTTGAGGATTTGATGTTGAGGATTCATCTTCCATAAATATCTTCTGAATTGAACTTTTCTTACCTCTGGAATTTTCTAAATTCAAAAAATATTTGTTGCTTTTTTCTCCTTGCTCGTACCAGGTGGCTCGGGTTCGAATTATCGCCCCTTGGGTGATGTAGTCATTTTGGAGCTCAAACTCTGTCTTCAAAACCTCAAACGTGTTCATATTTTCTGGGGAAGGATCATGATCACACCTTTTTTGACAGTCGTTGAGCTTAGACTCTAATGCTGCCATTTTTGACCGTCGCTCTTTGGCTTTTAGTTTACTGTAAGAAATACTTTCTTGGCGAATTCTATACTTCATCAGATCCCAGAAAAGCCTCGGATCAGAAACTTCTTTGAATTTAAATGTAACATGACCATTACACTTTTGATTGGCAGCTGTGTAAAATGCAATGACAACTACATGTAATGTGGTCTTTCAATCAACTTGAGGGTTCATATGCTATAGAAAGACTAAGTAAAAAGTAACTTTATCAAAAATAATTTAAGCTTTAGTTTGCACGAGATGTTTCCTTTTGCCTTCTCCACAACCTGTTAGTTTTCTGATGTTGCTGTAACTAATTAAGGGAACAGATTTGTAAAACAGTAATATAATAAAAACCATCAACTGGGTATAGTTCACTCTATGTATGCATCAATGAATTATTGTGTGATCTAAAATAAGTTTTTAACGATATTTGTTAAAGTTTTTCTAGTTTCCTATATTATTTGTTATTTGTTCAGTGTTGTATAAAGGGGTTCCACCATTGCAGACATAATACATGCATTCAGACTCAATTTTAATGAAACTTTAATTTAGCGTCTAGACATTGGATAAAAAGGAGTTCTCAAGTTTTCCAAATGAACATGTCTGTGCCTACTGACATGTTAACTGGGCTGTACTCAATTTTTCCAGTTGACTGATTTATGATATATTAGAGATATAGAGCAAAAAACACTGTCACAGACACAGCATAAAAAAACAACCACCATATTCAGTGAATTAGTATTTATTCAGAATTCCTGTGAAGTATCAGGGGGTTTGTATGAACTGTTGCAAGTTGTGTGACCTAAAATTAAGCTTATTTCATTTGAACTTACATTCACAGTTTTGCAAGGGCACTAGAGCTTGAACTTTATTGTCACAGGCATTGCAACCAGTGTCAAATGTTTTGCTGTGTGAATCATTGCCAAGTATAGACAACTAATCAGCTTTTCTGTATGGCTCTCAGTCATATAAGGTAAGATAAACAAATATTTTATGTTATTATGAATGAAACCAATATGCAATTCATGTAAAACTCCTGAAATCGCACAGCTCAGTTTGGGGGACAAAACATGCTTTTTACATCAAGTATAATCTGCACTTGAGCCTGCTTTTGGCATTCTGAGCCTGGAAACTTATGTTGGTCACCAGAATAGTATCTTCTTTTCCAGAGAATAAAAAAAAAACACTAGCAGTTTTGGTCAATTCAAGGTTTCTTTAGAGAGTTGGCACAACTACTTGTCATTGGCCTAGACAAGGGAAAACAAAAAGATCCAGTTTTGAAACATTTTTTCTACTTCCAGTGTTGTTCCTCACTTTATCAATGGACCAACTAGCTGTGAAAAACACTCTTGAAAGTATTGGGAAATGAAAAAGGGTTTAACAACTCGTAGAATTGTCTATGTTTATCAGAATGGCAGAACCTCCTCTACTGTTGAAATTCACAATTGTTTACAGCCCACTTGAAAGCTGCTGTCACAATCAAAATGTTTGTTGCGTGAAACTAGAGCACATCCAGAAGGACATATGGTCTTGTGGTTTAATGATTTGGCTTTTAAGAACCATCTCAAAGTATTTTTACTTAACTTCAAGAACTGCAATGTCCGCAACCTCTTTTCAAAAGTCGGGATTCTTGACACCACTCATGTATAATTGTCCATAAGTATTAACCTTTTGATATTCATGCTGAAAAGCCCTTTTCAGGAATGCTATGTTAAGTGAACACAACATGTATGTACTGTATGTATGTAGCTAAAACTCTTCAAATCAGGACTCTCTCTCTTGAGTCCTTGTGACCCCTTGGGGCACAAATATTCCATGCAGCATACTTGGTAAGTAATTTTTCTGCAGCTCCACTATTGCATAACCAACAGTAAGAGCAACTTAACATACATGTACTTAAATGATCGTACATGTATGCTTTGGGACAGGTCCCTCATGCTAACTCTGTAATCTACATGTAGCTCAGTTAGCAGTGTTTGAATCACTCACTACATGTATATGACTTATTAATTTGTAGTCTTGTCTTGTTGCAGAACTGACTCACAAGGATACAACAAGAAAATGAACAAGATAAACACTCCACAGAGATATAAATTGTGGACAACTTGTATTGCCATGTGATATATTCCTACTTCCTTCTTAACAAGAGTTATGATCTTTTAATGTCTCTTTCCAGATTGAAATAAGTTACCCCAGTTAGCACATATGTGCTAGAATAATGCAATGACACATAACTACATAAAGATAAAGTTTTCCATTTTTTTTTGTCATTGTTATGTTCATGAAAAATAACACCAACTATTTTGTAAAGTGTGTAAGTGCATAATAAAACACAACCAATTCACTGCCTCCATCATGAAAATAACTTAATTAGTTAAAAAATGCTACATGTATCTGTACCAGAAGCCATCACCAAAATCAAAGCAAACGCATTACTGCACAGAATTTATTGCATTAAGTAAACCCTTCAACTCTCCTCATACCAAGAGGCTGCAGTCCATTCAGTCAGCACTAAGAATCGGGGCCTCTGGCCTGACCTGATTTCTTAAGCATGCACAGAGTATTCATTTGTATTCTCAGCCAATCAGTTATGAACATCAGTATGAGAACTACAGCCTTCTGGTTTGAGACTGACCACAGGGTAAAATTCATGGTGCTAACTAAAAGCATCACCTTTGGGGTGCCACAGGGGAGTATTTTGGCACCACTTCTCTTCCTGGTTTATATTAATGATCTTCCTCTGGCTATAACGAATTGTGAGGTGACTTTCTATGCTGATGACACAGTCCTGTACTACTTTGCTAAGGAGCCACACCTGTTAGAAGAGGCACTGAATGATGATCTCTTGAGAGTCGCCCATTGGCTACATGGAAACAAACTGACTTTGAATCTTACTAAGACGAAATCCATGATCATAGGCAGTAATAGGAAACTTATTGGTATTTCCTCTCTCTCAGTGTCTATTTTTGACACTGATATAAATTCTGTATCTAGTTTTAAATATTTGGGAGTAATGTTGTCCTCAACTTTTACATGGTCCGACCATGTTGAGTATATTTCATTTAAGATTAATAAGAATCTTGGTCTTTTACGTAGAATTAAGTACTATTTACCTTACAATGCCAGGCTACTTTTTTATAACAGCTTAGTGCTACCTATTTTTGATTATGTGGATTTAGTCTGGGGTGACAAGGACAATGTCTCTTTAATGAAGGAACTGCAAATTCTGCAAAACAAAGCAGCTAAGTTGATATTAGACAGACCACTTCACTCCTCATCAACCAATGCTTTAACAGTCCTAAGATGGATGAATCTCGAAGAACGTAGGAAATGTCATCGATGTATATATGCATACAAATGTATTAATGGACAATTAGAACATTCTTTGGACATTGTAAGAAAGAGTGACATGCACTCCTACAATACTCGCAACAAAGATACTATAACGCTCCCCAAAATCAAACACAATTGGGGAAAACATCGTTCGCGGTATCACTGTTTTAAAGACTTTAATGAGTTAAAGCAAACTATAAGAAAATCAGCAAGTTTGCCAGTTTTTAAGAAGTGTCTTTTTTCTACCTTTTATAATTTAATTTAATTTTTATTATTTTGTTTCTAATTTTTAATTTTTTAACTTTTTAATTTTAATTTGTTTTTTTTGCAGTGCATATACTGTGAATATTGCTGTAAATATTTTATATATTCCGACTTTGCTTTATATTACTAGATTTTAATTGTATTCTAACGTAATATATATCTAATATTAGGACCTCTATGTAAACCACTTTTAGTGATGGAGCCTCCTAATAAAAGATTGTTATTATTTATTATCACAGCCTCTTGGGATGAGAATACCCTTTCACTCCCAATATCCAATGTTAATTCTGACTTCTCACTGCCATACATGTCTTCTAACAATAGTTACAAGAATTTGATGTTACATCAACACACGATCCCTTTCTTGGTATTTTATTTTTATTGCTCCTGTCCTCTCCCTGTTTCATAATGTATTGATATTGGAAAGAGAACTTACTGAACAGAACTTAAGATTTATTTCAGGGTGGAGATTCTGACTGAGAAAAGCTTTTTCCAGTGGAAACCAGAAGGAATAATAACTTTGGATTTTGTTAGCCATTCATTATTTATGGGATGGGGATTGCTAAGAAATTCCTTAATAATAATAATAATATAATAATGATAATGATAATAGTAACTTTAAGTCTCAATTCATTCTAGCTGAGCACGAGTGCTCTACTAATTGGGGAGATTGTAAAGCGAATAAATCAAATCAAATCATTAAATGAAATAAATCATATATATCAAACCAATTTAAATTAAATGTTGGTTTTTGAGGAGAGGGGAAAACTGGAGCAGAGTAGAGAACCAACAAACTCAGTCCACATATGATGCCGGGTCTGGGAATGGAACCCGGGACACATTGGTGGAAGGCGAGCGCTCTCACTACTGTGCCAACCCTGCTCCTCTATTTCTTTTTTTTTTCTAAAAAAAAACCTTTGCAAAAGTGTTTAGTAACTTCCTCTTTCAGGACAAAAACTGTCCCTCCAAGACCATGATAAAAGTCATACTACTCTTTCGCTTTGTTCATATTAAAAACAAGACAGCCACTTATTCAATTTATCTGCATTAATTTTGCAACAACTGTTGAAACGCCATTAATGAGCTGTTCTTGCCTTTTGTTTGTTTTTTGTTTTACCATATCTACCCTAAAAACCACTGGGCACTAAGCCCGAAAGACCGTGTCTGGGGGCACAATTTTTCAAATATTATTTAGTTCAGAAATGCATTAAGGCTTGGGCAAAATTTTCACTGATTATAAACATCCAAAACGCACAAATTATTTACTACTGCACCTACCAAAATAGCATGCGAAGCCAAATTTACGTTAACGTGAAAAACCAAAACAAACAAACCGGATCGTAATCCACCAATCACGACATGTGTTTAGAAACGCAGCACTGCGTGGCTAGTTAGTTAAAATAATAGGAAATGCTTTCTGTTTACTGTATGCTCATTACTAAAGAGACAGCCTTGAATTCAATTCTGCAAGCAAATTTCTGGTGTCCTGCTGTCCTGCTAGAACAGTCATATAGGTTCACTGGTTGTCAGATCAGACAGGATCAAACCTACAAAAACAGTCATATATTCCCTGGTTGTGACACAGGATCCAACAGCTCTTCAGTATGCCTGTTCCCTCAGAGGAACGCCTAGAAAATTGTCCAATCAAAACGCGACGATTTCGATCCGAGTAGGTGGTATAAAAAGACAGAATTTTCTAACACGTGCTTATTCTGTTCAATGTTCATAAAACATAGCTCTCTATCGTGTTTTTTGTTTTCTTTTTTTTTTAATCATGTCGCGTCAAGCAAAATCCAAGAAACCAAAGGTTCCGCAAAGTGCAGTCTCCTCACAAACCCAAAGTTCTTTTATGAGTCAAACTCGTCAGAATAAAGATGTCTTCGCAACTGCGTCGGTCAGCCAACACCAAGCTCCGCTTCAACGAACTTCGCCCTGTGACAACACCTTGAAGATCCAACAGACACAGAAAAATGAGTCCGATACGTCGACTCCTACGAGTCCAACAAAACGACCAAGTTCACCACTAATCGCCTATGTACAAAGCCTGTCCCCTGTTAAGCGCAGTAAGAAAGGATCTCTGCTCTACTTCAATCTAAAGCTCCAGTCGGCATCAGCAACTCATCCTGCCGTGTGCTTCTCGCGCTCCAAACGAAGCTTTTTAGATGACAGAGCTGCTACCAAAACCGCACTGAAACTCGAACGGTACAATATTTCGGAGGATGGCCGAACGATCTTCATAAACGACATGACTAAACTGTCTTCCCCAGCAACGTCTGAGTATAACTTCCAGTTCACTGACATCCAGAAAACCGGCAATTCGACATTGCAGTCGATGTTGCAGAATGCGGCGGATATGGATATCGTTGATGTGACAGCTAAAGTTGTATACAAAGACAATGAACCGCAAATCGTTGGAGCTTCTAAGCTAAAGAAAAGCAACTGTCACATTTCTGATCAAACTACCCAGTTAAAACTGATACTCTGGGAAAACAACATCGACGAAGTAAACGTGGAAGAGGTGTACTCGTTTAAGCAAGTCAGACTACGTAGAGATGGTCAAACCACTGTACTTAACACTACTGTAGATACAGTAATTGAAAAGAAACTTGACTCCAACTTACAGCAGCTTGTAGTGGAAGGCGCTACACCCGAAGAGGAGTCGGAACTTAACATTAAGGTAGATTCTATTTATTCCATAGAAGAATTGTCTCGTTTCAAGCAGTGCTTGCGGATGTCAGTCGTTTCGCCTACAAGTCGTTTCGCCTACAAGTCGATTCGCCTACATCGAGGTCGTTTCGCCTACACGATCAAGTCGTTTCGCCTACACGGTTTGAGTCGATTCGCCTACATTAAAGTCGTTTCGCCTACACTTATAAGTTGAAATATTTTGTGAAAATAGATAAACATCACTGCCCACAGTTAACAGAGAATTCGTATTTGACCGTATTTCCAGTTAAATTCCGAGATATTACAGCTTTTGACTGAGAGTTAACGGAAGGTTCGAGAAATGTTGATTCTAGTTTGATCACGTAGAGTAACCTGTACTTGAATCAACAACATACCGATCAACAACACACCGATATCGAAAGGAAAATCACGCAACAATAGTTGTATCGTAAGCAAACAAATTTAATCGCTTACTCTCTAGCTAGCTAGTCACAATGGGGACATTTGCGTGACCCTGGTGGTCACGCGCCCTTTTAAATCATTTTACAGTATGTAATGGAACTACATGTACAATAATAACGCGGAGCTTAGCCAAAAACCTTCAAATACATTTCAAATACATTTAGGTCAGTGACTTATCAATTGGAGCGCTGAGCGAATACTTGTGACGGGCCATTCAGACGTGCACACTGCTTAAGGAGTTGTTCAGCAGTGTATCTTTCATTGGAAAAATCATCCCAATGTTCGAATATTTTGGCCTGAAGGGAGCGGTATTTTGCTCTTTGAATCCTCTTAAGCTTTTTTTCTGATACCAAACGAATTCGTAGAGCCGTCAACCGAGCCTCTTGATGGAGAAGGTCGAGCAGGAGGTAGAATGGCATGCTCCATTTGCCCGACGCACGGCGATGCAGGCCATTGTGCCAGCCTTCGATGTCATTGTTTGTTCTTACTGTCATCTGGAAAACGCTCCAGCAAGAGGGCGGCCAGGTAATGCTGTTGATCCAGGTGTCCGCGATGTACTCGGCAAATTGCTTCAGCTGGTCTGTTGCTGCTCGAACTCGCAACTGCTCGAACATTGGACGGATTTCAGCCTCGGGCAGGAACGGCAGGGCCATGAGTTTACGTACATACTGGTACGTGCCATTGTCATGACTGTATTGGTGCTGGAGTCCAAGCTCTTGAATCTGAAAAAAAAAAAACAGCAAATTATTACATTTGTCTAGATTCCCACATTTTCTACTCTCTAAATGCTCAAGCGGAATTGTGTACATACTAACTTCAATTTATGTTTTGAATCATCCGATGTGTGTTTTAAGTTTTGAATCCTACCATCACGTTAGGGAGTAATCGAAAACAGTTGATCAATATTTTCCGCTTACCTTCCTCCAAAGAGCCTGGGTCCAATGGAATGCACACCCCTTGATCCTAGCGTTAGGAAGGAGCTGCCGAAGAACACTCCAGAGAGCCTTTTCAAAATCGATGGTTATCTGGCGGACCTCAGGGTCAACAGAGAGCATCCGCAGAATTGACTTCAGGACCTAAAAGTAAAGAAAAGATAATTCCTATGTTTTCTTTGTCCTCTCAAGGTCATCGTAAAATAATGGGGAGAAATAAATTGAACGTGACAATCGTTATAAGTGCGTGACAACTGTTTAGCGTTACATTTGATATTCAGGACATGTCAAGATCATCTTAGCAATGACGTTTATCGTATTTCCTAAGCAATCTTATCGAGGGCGTATTCCTTTGCAGTTGCAATTTGTTACTGAGACATATTCGAGACAAAGTGAGCGATTTAGCTGTGAGCATTAAAACATATTACAATGAGATAATACTTACCGCACGATAGTCTTTCTTTTTTCTTCCAGACATCATTACGAACACCAGCGGAACTTGTTTCGCGTGATCGTCCGTGCGCACAAACGCGTTGATGGTAAACAGCTGCTGGAATGGTCGCTTGACTAACTTAAACGTGCCATCTATGTACCAGGTCTTTGCTTTGCTCAGGTGTTGTAGTTGCTGGTCTGTAGCAAGGATTATGTGGCGTTTTCCGTGTTTTTTAATGTCCGCTTTGAGGAAACCATCTGGAACATGCTCCTGGCATAGCTCGAAATCCAAATCCAATGGATCCTGTGGTCGCGTACTCTGTCGAACTCTGTTGGCGGCCCTGGCCAGGTGATCAGGTTTAGAAAGTGCGGGACATGGCTCATCCCCGACTTCATGAAGGAGGACCTGATAGACAAAAAATGAAAAGAGGGGGGAAGTTTACTTTACGCATTCCCAGAGAGAGTTCACAATTTTCGTTTTAAGCGCTAAATGATTTAGAATTCAACTGAATCAACCGATAGTTTTAAAGATTGTTATTACTAGTGCTGTTTTTGCTGTCTTTTGGCCAGTTATGCCATTTAGAGAACGGAAGAATTTTATACAGTTTACTTAAAGGCGTATAATGATATGATGTAACGAAGAAATGTCAACACACACAAAAAGGGGAAATATTTTGTTTCCCCAATTAGATTTTTTAAACTAAATACCATAGACACTGAAATTAAGTCAATACGAAGAGTTATGTTTCTTTCTTTCTTATATCGCGCAATACGGACTAGAAATCATCTTTCACACTGAGAAATAAACTCACCTCGTCGACGATCGCTGACGCTGGTCTAAACTGATCCTCAATTGCTTTCTCCTTGACAGAGGCCATGATTCTCGCTGCCGTCGCGGCGCCAAGTGCTGGCGGGTGATTGTGGTCGTGCTTTCCATGTTGGAACCCATCTCCTCGCTGGATCACAATGGCTTTACAGTGTCTACCTGTTGGTCTTACTGTGCATTGCCAGTAGGTGGCATTGGCTCTGCGAAGCTGCACGTTGTACGTATAGCCGTCGCTGTCAGCAAGTTTCGTCCTAGCCCGTTTGGTACCAGCTTCTACTAGTTGATAGGTAACCTCGTTACGGACGTTTTCCTCAGTTTGGTGGTGAATGTGTGGGTCCGCAATTGATTCTTCCACGGGCTCACCTTCAACATAAAACCACAAAAAATGAGACACTTGCCAGGTCAACATTTCATGCTTTGAATACTACTATCGGCTGATAGTTGCCCCGCCGAAATTTTATGTTCTTAAAACAAATATTTGCCCGAGAAGCGAAGCGTCGAGGGCATATATGCTAGTTTTAAGAACATCAAAATTCCAAGGGGCAATTATCAGACCTATAGTTCCGAGCGCGCGTAGAAATTCTATATGCGCGTGTAAACTCTATAAACTATGTATGTGCGTGTAAAATCTATATCATAAAGCAAATAAAGAAGCCTAAGCCGTGTATTACACCGTGATAAAACACTCCGGACAATATTGAGAACATTCGAGAACTTTAGAAGACACTCGCCTGCGGCTCGTGTTTTCTACATTCCCCTCGTGTTCTCAAATGCCCGTCATTGTAATACACGGCTTAGGCTTCTTTATTTGTTAAATAAACTACTTGTGTAGAGAGAAAATTATAAAAAAATATATATAACAACCCACCTAAAGAGGCCTTAATCTAACGGAAGAACACTATAAATCGCGAAACTCATGGAAACAGTGGAAACCGAACTTTTCATCAAGTATTGAAAGGGGAACCTCTTCGTGTACAAGTCAACTACAATACTTGAATTCACGGCGACAACAAACCGACACAAACAAACTCACCTGGAGTAGTAACATTTTCAGCGGAATCCGAAAACATTGAGTTTTCACTGGGCAGAGGGCTGGCTGGCATGAATGATGAGTTTTCGACTGCGGTAGGTGCTGCGAAGGCGATGCTGGATGGTTCCGAATACATGGTCACCTCCATTACTGTTCCAAGTGAGCCAGCGGAAACTGTTGATTGTAAGACGTATGTTAAGGCATGCTAAATGGTTTTGAGAATTGGAAGCAATGTTCGCGAAAAATAAATTAAGTAAACTGTTTAACGTGATCCTGAACAGCCTAACTGTAATTGTAGCCATGTAAAGATGACATTCATAATAATTATTATGATAGTTACCTTCATTTCTCGTGCTCTCAAAGTTCGGCCTGGGTGGATGCAAGGTAGAACAAGGTTTACATCTCCAAGGAATGTCTTCCCCAGACCTGACAGCGTTTCTATACATGTCTCTGGATACACCACTGCTACACGTTCTGTGCTGCCATTTATTACAGCCGTCGCACAGAAGGGCTTCTTGGCGCTTGTTAACAAATTTTTTGCACTCAATGCACAGAGTTACCATTTTTCTTGCAGTTCCAATGAACGAATGACGAATTAGCTTTTTGGGTGGCTTTTATAGGTAGACCCTTGCTCGATAAGGATCGACATGCCTGCTATTTGATTGGTTGACTCTAGTGTTGTTTACATCTTTTGTTAAAATAATTTACTTATTGCTGTGAAACACAAAAAGAAAAAAAATCACACTTACCTTGCGCGGGACACTAATTAGCTGATGTTGTTCAGAAAGTCACAAGTCCGAATAATACGTGAACAATAGAGAAGTTCACAACAAAGCAGAAAAAAATCACACTAACATTACCTAAGTCACTTTTATTGTTAACAGAGTAAAAACTATTCTAAGATACCGCTTGCGCTACCTTTCTTTGTAACATGACGTGTGCGGGAAAATGTTATAGCACCCAAGTTGTTGTCGCCATATAACAATTATTCCATGAGCCCGAGTTGGATATGAAGTGATAAAACAACCAACGAGCGCGTAGCGCGAGTTGGTTATAATCACTTCATATCCAACAAGGGCGAATGGAATAATTGTCTTAGTAAATTCTCAAACCGGGTTTTGCCGCCGATTTTTATTTCGGCCATTATAGAGGGCTGAAGCTGAAAACTTTGTGCGGAAAATTTTTAATCTTGGCGCACTATTTTCCATCTGACGTAAAACTCCGACTATTGGCTCATAGTCGGAGTCTTTTAGCCAATCAAAAAGCTAGAAATGCAATAGTCGGAGCTGAGAATTTACTAAAACTCATTATACGCGGATTCGCGTGCATAACAAAACAAAATCCGACTGTGTGACAAACATTACTATAGTTATTGTAAACTTATTTGTCAATTTTTAGATAAGTATTTAGTAATAAATATTTAGTGTAGGCGAATCGACTTCAATGTAGGCGAATCGACTAAGACCGTGTAGGCGAAACGACTTCCGTTGTGTAGGCGAAACGACCTCGATGTAGGCAAATCGACTTGTAGGCGAAACGACTTGTAGGCGAAACGACCGGTTACCAATGGTACCATGCTTGCATTGCAACAAAAAGATCAAACAGGTTACTGCTTCTACAATCGTCAAGTGTGATCACTGCGGTCACGTTGTAAGAAATTCTCTTTGTAAAGAAAACTTGATGGTTAAGTTTCTGATCCAAAACAACGACAATTCTGATGAAAGGTTCCATCATTTTGTAGTATTTCAAGAAGTTCTGCAACAAATGATCGGCAGCTCTCTCCAAACCATGACAGATGACATGATTTTTGAAAAGTTACTGCTATTAAATGAATTTACCATTTATTGCAACAACCAAAACATCGTTAAACATGTCGCGATGCAGTAAACAATTACTCGCTACTTGTCATTTTTGTTGTAGTTTAAATTGTTTCTACTCGTTATAATTTTTCATTTCATTTGTCGTTGCTTACACAATTTATGTAAAACCGTTCTTAGTGGGAAATAATTCTGTAGTAAATCTAACAGAGAATTACTCAGTGCAACTCTAAACTTATCCACGTTTGCCGCTTATTCCAATTCTGTTGTAGTTCTTGCATTATTTCAGCTCGCTTATAGTCGGTTTCTGTCATTTTTTGCAAATCATGTAAAACAAATTCTTGATGTGAAATAAATATTGTTGAGTTTAAAATGGCTGATTCATTAACTTAAGTCAGTATACCTTAACAATTGTCTGAACTAGCCCTTCCATTGTTTTTCGCATGATTTTGCAAGATCTAAGCTTCAAAAATGCAAGTGAATAGCACGCTAGCCCAATAAACAGCAAGCGATTACAAAAAAACTGTTTGACCCAAGTTCAATCTAAGCAACTATGTCATACCTTCCCTTTTTATACCGTGTTCGCCGTTTTATAATACACGCTATCACCAGTCCATGGTTCACATGGGTCTTTTAAAGACCTGGATTTTTCCCAGTAGTACTTCAAACTTACTAAATGCCCCTTGAATACGTCACACCTAAACTCAAAACAGTCTTATTTTGGGGACAGAAAATGTCTAAAACCTCGGCCATGCAAACATTTTCTGTGCAAAATTCCACGCAGTTGTTCAACTTCAATTGACACTGCGTGTAAGGAAGCAAAACATTCACCGTGTAGCAGTTGCAAAGCTGGAGTGCATCGCAAACAAAATCCATCACATGTGAAGCGAAAAAGGTGCCGGCAACTGACGGAATTAGTGTAGACACGAAAATGGCCTTGCCTTTTTTCCTGTATGAAGCGACAAAAGGCGCTGCCGACTGACGAAATTAAATGTAGACACAAAAGTGGTTATCCATTACATTTATCCATTACATTTCTGATCCTGTTGCATCAAAGTCTCATGTTAAATTCGCCGTTTAAAACTCTTATCCGGCACCATTTTCGCGGGAAAAGAATTAAGAACCCAGCGCTCATCTAAAATATGTTTTTTTCACTAGAAAGTCATCTCGGAGTATATATAAATTTATATTCGTTTGAATCGATAAAATGACCTTATCGGGATATTTTTTTCCTCAGGGTCAAAAAAATTCTCAGATTACAAAGTCACGCGAAACCAATGCTTTGCACACAAATCTCTTCAAAACCCTGATTTCGAAGCCATATATCTCTTTAGTGTCTATAGCTGCCACACAACGGTGTCGAAAAATCTGTTCCTTAACAATTCAACTTCATCATGTTAAAATTTCGGCAAAATCGAACAAAACCAGAATTAATTTTTTTTTGTCAACTCGCTTCATTGCTTTACGCAACAGAGGAAGCGACGGTCGCCCATAGCAACGCAAAAACACAAAGATAACATTGATCAATGTTTCGGTCAAAAATAGCTAGTCTTTTTGCTTGAGAGCTGAAAATTGAATGGGGACATCTTTATCGAACTTTTCTTAGGTGATTTAGATCAAAAAATGACCGCGACGGGCCAAATAAGAGAATGAAGCGGAAAACAGATGCTGACAGTGCGAGACACTGCCGATAATTTATTCCATTTGAACACAGCGCTTGATCGCCTACAACCTAAAAAAAGCTTCTGTCTGGATAATTTCAGCTTTAGAAGCTAGCAACTGGTCCCAAATCACTTCCCTTATCCTTATCAATGGCCTGACCTCCATCTCCCAAAGATTAAGCGGCAACTTTTGAGCAAATAAACATTTCACCGAGGGCAAGCCCCACTACGGCAGTTACGGAAAACTCTCCCAAGTTCGGGGTAGTGACGGGAAAGAATTGAAAAAATGGCCGGAAATAATGGTAATTCCCTAAGCTTCCGGTGAGACAAATTAGCCGGAAATCGGCTCAAAACCGATTTTTTTTTCGATTTTTTTTTTCAAGCGGGCACTCATGCCCTGCTTTTATGACATGTGCCGGAAATGAGTTTTAATTAACCCAAAGTGTGGGGAATTTGCTCACCAAATGAGAGTGACCGAGTTTCTCTTTGAATCGGTATTTTGAAATACTCGAAAGAACAAGATTTAAACAGTGAAATTAAGGTTGTGAACATCGTACAAGTTTCAACACACCGTAAATCCTCGAATATTAGCGCTCGGGGCGCTTATTTCAAATTCGGGAGACTGAGACGGGGGCGCTTATTTCATTTTTCCAAGTCGTGGCCTTACAATCATTTTTTTAAATACGTCATCTCCGAGTAAACACTAGAGTTGCCACAAGTCGACCTTTTCGAAGCGAGAAAGTAATTTCGAGCGACGAAGTCGCAAGGGTGAGCGCGAACGACGTAAGTCGCGAGAGGTCGACAAGGAATGTCAGTCACACGTAATCTTTTGGCGCGAAAAACATGATTGACATTTCTGACTTTTCATGTGCTTCGCGCGCGATCGTCACGAAATCGGAAAAATGATTCCCAACAAACCGTTTACGACTACTGTTCTCTAACTCAAATTAATTTATTTGTATACAGTGCAGTTTGTAGTCGGCATTATTGACAAACGACGAACCGTGTTTAAACCGATAGGGAATTATTTTATCGACCTACAAATGCTATAAACTTGGGTAGATCTACCTTGCACCGACAAGAATCCAAATTTACTAAAGAACAAGGAACTAGTCGGGGAGAACTTTAATTCTGTAAAGCTCTGTTGATTAAATAACATTGAGAACCGAAGTCGAAACCAACGGCAGAGAATAAAAGTGCTGTTCTTAAAAGTCCTTCATCGATCGACGACTGCTTTCAACACTGGCCGATGCAAATTTGCTGCGATGCCCTTTCTTTGCCGAGTCCAATTTGCTGTGATGTCCATTCTTTGTAGAAAAGAAACTTGGTCATTCTGTTCTTCTTCCAAAGGTCCAAAAGTACTTTTCTCAAACGATCCGGATCACGCAGGACCTCAGATCACCTCCGTAAGTAAACAAACACGTATTCCTTCAACTGCTTTTCCCTGTCCTCCTTTCAACAACTTGAAATTAACTTGGATAGACTATATTCAATTGCTTCCGTAAAGTTCATATCTTTAAATAGAACAATAGGAAGATGAAAAAGATTTTTACACTACTTGACTTCAGCAGGCATTTGCTCTACGAATTGAGTTGATCGCGCGCGACGTATTGACGTATAATCAGTACTTGTTTGTTCCTTAGTTAACGTGTACTTTACGTTACCGGTGGAAAAATCCACTAGTAAAATTGGGCGCGCTGCAAGTGGGAAAAGTCCTTTCCAACGGCAAAACCAAGAACTATTGGAAAGCACTTTTAGGAAGTCTGAAAAAACACCAACAGAAGCTGTTTACTGACAATTAACTCACCTGACAACACCGTTAGTACTTAACGCGTTCAACTGGTTCACTAAACGTGTTCACAAACTGCAAAAATGTACATATCTAATACCACATGACGAAAACTATAATCCTTTGTTGTCTCATTACTCAGCTAAAGATTGATTTGAACTCCGATTCGAAGTCCAGAAATATCGGACATCCGATTAAATTGCGCCTAGCTCACAAACACATGCCTCAATCGACTCACTTCTGTTTTTCTTTAGCCTATGAGAGCAACATGGTTTTTCGGCACTTGTTTCATACCCTGCACAAAAATACAAGATCCGAAATAGCGAGCTGGCTTTCCCCTGCCTAGTTGGGATTTTTAATAAAGTTACGTTAAATCTGAATTCTTTGTTTCAGTTGTTTGCTCGGCCCCCACTATAGCCTTACTGCTATAAACATTGTCGAGGGTAACAAAACATGTTACTTTATTTAACAAATAAAGAAGCCTAGGCCATGTATTACACTATGATAAAACACGACGGGCATTTGAGAACACGAGGGAAATGTAGAAAACACGAGCCGCAGGCGAGTGTTTTCTACATTTCTCGAGTGTTCTCAAATGACCGGAGTGTTTTATCACAGTGTAAGACATGGCTTAGGCTTCTTCATTTGCTTTAATATATAGATCTTACACACGCAAAACAATAAAACACGCTCTTCCTATGTTTTATACTCTGTTAGAACATAACTAAAGCAAAGCGCACGCTTTGATTAGCTAATTCGGCATCTACTATTTGCCCATGGGTGTATGCTGAATGGGATAAGAAATGTATGGCAGACAGTGAGGAGAATTAGCATTGAGATCTTGGGAGTGAAAAGGGTTAGCATGATATTTGGAGTCCTGGAAAAAATCAATCTGAATACTGAAAAGTCTTGAAGTTTGTTTCTGAAAAATGATACGAGCCCTGTAAACACCCTAAATATCTAGGAAGGGGATTTAACCCCATTTGTAATTTTTCTTGGAAATTGTCTCTGACCCTGATAATTTTTAGGGGCATTTTTATTTTAGTTTTTTTTTAGTAAATTAACATTTGTTTTTATTCGTTTGTCTCGTGTAACCAGGAAGAAAAATTAGATTGGGGCCAAACTGTGGGCTGTCTTAATTGCAACATTGGCAGCTTATTAGCTTAGAAGGTCATTAAGTTTCTTAAGTTTATGAACTCAACAGATGAATAGTGAGGCCAGCTACTCATCATTATTGGAAGAAGCAATGGTGGACAAGATTACTACAGCCATGGAGGAAGAAGAAAGAGCTCTTCATGAAGAGACTTCAAGAGAAAAGCAGCAACTGATGGATAAGTTAGAGAATTATAGATCCATAGCCAGTGCTTTATTGTTTATGTCCTTCCCGTACGAAAATTAACACTGTAAAACCAGGCAAAATCGGGCCATAATTTTTCAACCAAAATTATGCCACAATGAACCAAAATCGGACCTTAAAAATTACAGCCTAAAATGAACCAAAACGAACCTCGGTAAAACCCAAATTCCTGAGCCTCATTATCAGCATAAATTGAGCCAAAAAGAGAACATAAATCTGATGGACCTAAACAGGGCCTAAAATTGGACCAAAATTACGTTGTAAATATGACCGGAAACGGCTTACGTTACAATGAATTATCAATCTAAATATGCACTGTAAACGGTAAACGTGTTCGTAAACAACATATTTTATTTCAGGTTCATTCGAAATCAAACATCATGAATCCATCGTTTGTAAGAAAATCTTATCAAACTCATGCAAATACACATATTCTGATAAAATACAACATGACCATGGCGCAAAACACTCTACATTATTGCGGCAAATAACTTTCAGTTTGTCTGTTCAATTATTAGAAAACCTAGTACACAAATTGCTAAAATATTAACTTAAAAAGATGTCACTTTTATTCCCTAACTGTGGGTAACTTTTGTTCGATATATCAATGGTTCTTCGCTACGATTTTATTTACCATGCCATTTTCTCATCGGCGGGTCGATGATGTTTATAAAGTGGCATTTTTAAAAGTTTTTATGTACCAGCTGTTACAAAGCTTTTACTCAAAATATCATTCACTAAAACCTATAATGCTTTTTCTGTTTCTCGTGGCTTATCTATTTACACTGTTCCAATTTACTAGTAATAACAAATACCATACTTCGCCGCAATTACAGTGCGCGTTCAGTCTCGATTCAGTCGCCTTGGGCTTTTCATCATGACAGCTTTACGTCCATAGGTCAGGCTGTTTCTTACCTCGATCTTCCGTGTCCTTTTCTTTGGGAAATTATAATGCAGAGGAATCCAATGGTCTTGGGTTGAAGGCAACAAATTCATAAGAATATTGCAGCTGACAAACCAGACTCAAACTATAGGAAAGCTTCACAAACACCACGCAGTTCCCTTGATCCTCCTGGAGCGTTTTGTCATGGAAAATCTCGGTTTATGAAGAATCGGTTGTAGTAGATTTATGGGAAATTAAAAGAATAGTTTCCCTAGAAGTTGCAATCCACAAAAAATCTATAATTCCACAAAATATCATCCCGCCTGCGGCTTCAACGGTGCTCAAACGGTTGAAAATGAAACACGAGCAAGCGAATACACTGAAACAACAACATGTTGTCAAAGCTAACCAATCACATTTATGTACAACTCTCAATAGACTTTGAGATCACGCGCGCATCACTCATGCATGCGAAGAAGCCAAAACATGCAAGCTCACGAAACACAGGAAAATTATTATATGAGAGCAAAATTTGATTTTTTATGTATAATAATGGTACTGGTCAGAAGTCATTTGAAAGACACTTTGAAATGGAGCACTGCCAACTCAGATCATGTCGTTTGTTATGCGTGCGTGGTAGGTATACGGCGTGTACAAAAACTACATATAACGCTATAGCTTTCATCAATCAAACAAATTCAGCCAAAGTGGTATTTTATTTTTCGTTTTGTTCTACCATGTAACCGATTATTCGTAAAACACAGCTGTTGCAATATACAACTGGACTTGCACGGTAGCTTAAGTTTATATAGCTTTACGCGTGCGACTTTCTGCAGTGCTGGGGCAGTGTAACATTGTTTTGTGACGTTCGTTTAGCTCGATGCAAAGCCAATAGGACGTGATACGGTGCACAAAACTCTTTCAACCAAAATTACAGCCAAATATTTTTTGCTTCATATGAGGCTCATTAACTAGACCAAATTTACGACCTCAAAAAATTGGGTCGCTTTATGGCTCTTCCCGGTGAGGTTGACGACCTAAAATCCAACCTAATTTTTTTTGGCTCGGGCTGTTTGGTTCATTTTTGGTCGCCCTTTGGCTCTCTGTGTGGATTTAAGGGCTTAATTGGGCCCTGTTTAGGTTCATTAGAGCCACATAATTTCGTACGGGTTATAGGCATAGACATTTTAGTCCTGTAACTGTTATAGGCAATTCCATTTTAGAACATCTAAATTTCAAAGATATTTTTCCTAGCCCAATCACGCATAAGTAGAGAGAGGATACCCTAAAGTGTTCAGGAAATAATTTGTTGAAAGTTGATTTTGTGGTAACCAGAAAAGAGAGGATTTTGATTTTTGGCCAATGAAGGCCTGGAAAAGTAGCTAGCAAGCCATCAGAGTTCAAATTATTATACTGGAACACATTTATTTCTAAAATCTCATCAGGAAAAAAAAAGCTTACTTAGCTGAATACCAAATAATTATAAATTTTCAGATAATTGTTTTTTGCCACATTCGATGTCCTTGTTGAAAACATTTCCATTGAAAAAATGTCTGTAATGTCCACAACAAAACGTGCCAAAACCTAAAACGCGAAATAGCTTAGACCTGAACCTGATTTAAATAAATTTAACAGCTCTCTTTTTCGCCTTATCGCTTCGGACTAACCGCTTCTTTTTCGCCTTATCGCCTCGGACTAACCGCTTCTTTTTCGCCTTATCACCTCGGACTAACCTTCTTTTTCGCCTTATTGCCTCGGACTAACCTTCTTTTTCGCCTTATCGCCTCGGACTAACCCGTTCTTTTTCGCCTTATCGCCTCGGACTAACCGCTTCTTTTTCGCCTCGGACTAACCGCTTCTTTTTCGCCTTATCGCCTCGGACTAACCGCTTCTTTTTCGCCTTATCGCCTCGGACTAACCTTCTTTTTCGCCTTATCGCCTCGGACTAACCGCTTCTTTTTCGCCTTATCGCCTCGGACTAACCGCTTCTTTTTCGCCTTATCGCCTCGGACTAACCGCTTCTTTTTCGCCTTATCGCCTCGGACTAACCTTCTTTTTCGCCTTATCACCTCGGACTAACCGCTTCTTTTTCGCCTTATCGCCTCGGACTAACCGCTTCTTTTTCGCATTATTGCCTCGGACTAACCGCTTCTTTTTCGCCTTATCGCCAAGGACTAACTGCTTCTTTTTCGCCTTATCGCCTCGGATTAACCGCTTCTTTTTCGCCTTATCACCTCAGATTAACCGCTTCTTTTTCGCCTTATTGCCTCGGACTAACCGCTTCTTTTTTGCCTCATCGCCTCGGACTAACCTTGTTTTTCGCCTTATCGCCTCGGACTAACCACTTCTTTTTCGCCTTATCGCCTCGGACTAACCGCTTCTTTTTTGCCTTATCGCCTCGAACTAACTGCTTTTTTTTCGCCTTATCGCCTCGGACTAACTGCTTCTTTTTCGCCTTATCGCCTCGGATTAACCGCTTCTTTTTCGCCTTATTGCCTCGGATTAACCGCTTCTTTTTCGCCTTATCGCCTCAGACTAACCGCTTCTTTTTCGCCTTATCGCCTCGGACTAACCTTCTTTTTCGCTTTATCGCCTCGGACTAACCACTTCTTTTTCGCCTTATCGCCTCGGACTAACCCCTTCTTTTTCACCTTATTGCCTCGGACTAACCGCTTCTTTTTCGTCCTAACGCCTCGGACTAACCTTCTTTTTCGCCTTATCGCCTCGGACTAACCGCTTCTTTTTCACCTTATCGCCTCGGACAAACCGCTTCTTTTTCGCCTTATCGCCTCGGACTAACCCCTTCTTTTTCACCTTATTGCCTCGGACTAACCGCTTCTTTTTCGTCCTATCGCCTCGGACTAACCTTCTTTTTCGCCTTATCGCCTCGGACTAACCGCTTCTTTTTCGCCTTCTCCCCTCGGACTAACCGCTTCTTTTTCTCCTTATCGCCTCGGACTAGCCGCTTCTTTTTCGCCTTATTGCCTCGGACGAACCCCTTCTTTATCGCCTTATCGCCTCGGACTAACCGCTTCTTTTCCGCCTTATCGCCTCGGACTAACCGCTTCTTTTTCACCTTATCGCCTCGGACTAACCGCTTCTTTTTCGCCTTATCGCCTCGGACTAACCCCTTCTTTTTCACCTTATTGCCTCGAACTAACCGCTTCTTTTTCGTCTTATCGCCTCGGACTAACCTTCTTTTTCGCCTTATTGCCTCGGACTAACCTTCTTTTTCACCTTATCGCCTCGGACTAACCGCTTCTTTTTCGCCTTCTCCCCTCAGACTAACCGGTTCTTTTTCGCCTTATCGCCTCGGACTAACCGCTTCTTCTTTGCCTTATCGCCTCGGACTAACCCCTTCTTTTTCGCGTTATCGCCTCGGACTAACCGCTTCTTTTTCGCCTTATCGCCTCGGACTAACTGCTTCTTTTTCGCCTTATCGCCTGGGACTAACCTTCTTTTTCGCCTTATCGCCTCGGACTAACTGCTTCTTTTTCGCCTTATCGCCTGGGACTAACCTTCTTTTTCGCCTTATCGCCTCGGACTAACTGCTTCTTTTTCGCCTTATCCCCTCGGACTAACTGCTTCTTTTTCGCCTTATCGCCTCGGACTAACCGCTTCTTTTTCGCCTTATCGCCTCGGACTAACCGCTTCTTTTTCGCCTTATCGCTTCAGATTAACCGCTTCTTTTTCGCCTTATTGCCTCGGACTAACCGCTTCTTTTTCGCCTTATCGCCTCGGACTAACCTTGTTTTTCGCCTTATCGCCTCGGACTAACCACTTCTTTTTCGCCTTATCGCCTCGGACTAACCGCTTCTTTTTCGCCTTATCGCCTCGGACTAACCTTCTTTTTCGTCTTATTGCCTCAGACTAACCCCTTCTTTTTCGCCTTATCGCCTCGGACTAACCCCTTCTTTTTCGCCTTATCGCCTCGGACTAGCCGCTTCTTTTTCACCTTATTGCCTCGGACTAAACGATGCTTTTTCGCCTTATTGCCTGGGACTAACCCCTTCTTTTTCGCCTTATCGCCTCGGACTAGCCGCTTCTTTTTCGCCTTATTGCCTCGGACTAACCCCTTCTTTATCGCCTTATCGCCTCGGACTAACCGCTTCTTTTCCACCTTATCGCCTCGGACTAACCGCTTCTTTTTCACCTTATCGCCTCGGACTAACCGCTTCTTTTTCGCCTTATCGCCTCGGACTAACCCCTTCTTTTTCACCTTATTGCCTTGGACTAACCGCTTCTTTTTTGTCCTATTGCCTCGGACTAACCTTCTTTTTCGCCTTATTGCCTCGGACTAACCTTCTTTTTCGCCTTATCGCCTCGGACTAACCGCTTCTTTTTCGCCTTCTCCCCTCGGACTAACCGCTTCTTTTTCGCCTTATCGCCCCGGACTAGCCGCTTCTTTTTCGCCTTATTGCCTCGGACTAACCCCTTCTTTATCGCCATATCGCCTCGGACTAACCGCTTCTTTTCCGCCTTATCGCCTCGGACTAACCGCTTCTTTTTCACCTTATCGCCTCTGACTAACCGCTTCTTTTTCGCCTTATCGCCTCGGACTAACCCCTTCTTTTTCACCTTATTGCCTCGGACTAACCGCTTCTTTTTCGTCTTATCGCCTCGGACTAACCTTCTTTTTCGCCTTATCGCCTCGGACTAACCATCTTTTTCGCCTTATCGCCTCGTACTTACCGCTTCTTTTTCGCCTTATCGCTTCGGACTAACCCTTCTTTTTCGCATTATCGCCTCGGACTAACCCCTTCTTTTTCGCATTATCGCCTCAGACTAACCGCTTCTTTTTCGCCTTATCGCCTCGGACTAACCGCTTCTTTTTCGCCTTATCGCCTCGGACTAACCGCTTTTTTTTCGCCTTATCGCCTCGGACTAACCCCTTCTTTTTCGCATTATCGCCTCGGACTAACCTTCTTTTTCGCCTTATAACCTCGGACTAACTGCTTCTTTTTCGCCTTATCGCCTCGGACTACCCACTTCTTTTTCGCATTATTGCCTCGGACCAACCGCTTCTTTTTTGCCTTATCGCCTCGGACTAACTGCTTCTTTTTCGCCTTATCGCCTCGGATTAACCGCTTCTTTTTCGCCTTATGGCCTCGGACTAACCGCTTCTTTTTCGCCTTATCGCCTCGGACTAACCGCTTTTTTTTATCTTATCGCCTCAGACTAACCTTATTTTTCGTCTTATCGCCTCGGACTAACCTTCTTTTTCGCCTTATTGGCTCGGACTAACCCCTTCTTTTTTGCCTTCTCGCGTCGGACTAACGCCTTATCGCCTCGGACTAACCTTCTTTTTCGCCTTATTGCCTCAGACTAACCCCTTCTTTTTCGCCTTATCGCCTCGGACTAACCCCTTCTTTTTCGCCTTATCGCCTCGGACTAACCGCTTCTTTTTCGCCTTCTCCCCTCGGACTAACCGCTTCTTTTTCGCCTTATCGCCTCGGACTAGCCGCTTCTTTTTCGCCTTATTGCCTCGGACTAACCCCTTCTTTATCGCCTAATCGCCTCGGACTAACCGCTTCTTTTCCGCCTTATCGCCTCGGACTAACCGCTTCTTTTTCACCTTATCGCCTCGGACTAACCGCTTCTTTTTCGCCTTATCGCCTCGGACTAACCCCTTGTTTTTCACCTTTTTGCCTCGAACTAACCGCTTCTTTTTCGTCTTATCGCCTCGGACTAACCTTCTTTTTCGCCTTATTGCCTCCGACTAACCTTCTTTTTCGCCTTATCGCCTAGGACTAACCGCTTCTTTTTCGCCTTCTCCCCTCGGACTAACCGCTTCTTTTTCGCCTTATCGCCTAGGACTAACCGCTTCTTTTTCGCCTTATCGCCTCGGACTAACCCCTTCTTTTTCGCATTATCGCCTCGGACTAACTGCTTCTTTTTCGCCTTATCGCCTCGGACTAACCTTCTTTTTCGCCTTATCGCCTCGGACTAACTGCTTCTTTTTCGCCTTATCGCCTCGCACTAACCGCTTCTTTTTCACATTATCGCCTCGGACTAACTGCTTCTTTTTCGCCTTATTGCCTCAGACTAACCCCTTCTTTATCGCCTTATCGACTCGGACTAACCGCTTCTTTTCCACCTTATCGCCTCGGACTAACTGCTTCTTTTTCACCTTGTCGCCTCGGACTAACCGCTTCTTTTTCACCTTATTGCCTCGGACTAACCGCTTCTTTTTTGTCCTATTGCCTCGGACTAACCTTCTTTTTCGCCTTATTGCCTCGGACTAACCTTCTTTTTCGCCTTATCGCCTCGGACTAACCGCTTCTTTTCCGCCTTATCGCCTCGGACTAACCGCTTCTTTTTCACCTTATCGCCTCGGACTAACCGCTTCTTTTTCGCCTTATCGCCTCGGACTAACCCCTTCTTTTTCACCTTATTGCCTCGGACTAACCGCTTCTTTTTCGTCTTATCGCCTCGGACTAACCTTCTTTTTCGCCTTATTGCCTCGGACTAACCCTGTTTTTTGCCTTATCGCCTCGGACTTACCGCTTCTTTTCCACCTTATCGCCTCGGACTAACCCCTTCTTTTTCGCATTATCGCCTCGGACTAACCCCTTCTTTTTCGCATTATCGCCTCGGACTAACCGCTTCTTTTTCGCCTTCTTCCCTCGGACTAACCGCTTCTTTTCCGCCTTATCGCCTCAGACTAGCCGCTTCTTTTTCGCCTTATTACCTCGGACTAACCCCTTCTTTATCGCCTAATCGCCTCGGACTAACCGCTTCTTTTCCGCCTTATCGCCTCGGACTAACCGCTTCTTTTTCACCTTATCGCCCCGGACTAACCGCTTCTTTTTCGCCTTATCGCCTCGGACTAACCCCTTCTTTTTCACCTTATTGCCTCGAACTAACCGCTTCTTTTTCGTCTTATCACCTCGGACTAACCTTCTTTTTCGCCTTATTGCCTCGGACTAACCTTCTTTTTCGCCTTATCGCCTAGGACTAACCGCTTCTTTTTCGCCTTCTCCCCTTGGACTAACCGCTTCTTTTTCGCCTTATCGCCTCGGACTAACCACTTCTTTTTCGCCTTATCGCCTCGGACTAACCCCTTCTTTTTCGCCTTATGGCCTCGGACTAACCGCTTCCTTTTCGTCTTATCGCCTCGGACTAACCTTCTTTTTCCCCTTATTGCCTCGGACTAACCTTCTTTTTCGCCTTATCGCCTCGGACTAACTGCTTCTTTTTCGCCTTATCGCCTCGCACTAACCGCTTCTTTTTCACATTACCGCCTCGGACTAACTGCTTCTTTTTCGCCTTATCGCCTCGGACTAACCACTTCTTTTTCGCCTTATCGCCTCGGACTAACCTTCTTTTTCGCCTTATGGCCTCGGACTAACCGCTTCCTTTTCGCCTTATCGCCTCGGACTAACCTTCTTTTTCGCCTTATCGCCTCGGACTAACCCCTTCTTTATCGCCTTATCGCCTCGGACTAACCGCTTCTTTTCCACCTTATCGCCTCGGACTAACCGCTTCTTTTCCACCTTATCGCCTCGGACTAACCGCTTCTTTTTCACCTTATTGCCTCGGACTAACCGCTTCTTTTTTGTCCTATTGCCTCGGACTAACCTTCTTTTTCGCCTTATTGCCTCGGACTAACCTTCTTTTTCGCCTTATCGCCTCGGACTAACCGCTTCTTTTTCGCCTTCTCCCCTCGGACTAACCTCTTCTTTTTCGCCTTATCGCCTCGGACTAGCCGCTTCTTTTTCGCCTTATTGCCTCGGACTAACCTTCTTTTTCGCCTTATCGCCTCGGACTAACCGCTTCTTTTTCGCCTTCTTCCCTCGGACTAACCTCTTCTTTTTCGCCTTATCGCCTCGGACTAACCGCTTCTTTTCCACCTTATCGCCTCGGACTAACCGCTTCTTTTCCACCTTATCGCCTCGGACTAACCGCTTCTTTTCCACCTTATCGCCTCGGACTAACCGCTTCTTTTTCACCTTATTGCCTCGGACTAACCGCTTCTTTTTTGTCCTATTGCCTCGGACTAACCTTCTTTTTCGCCTTATTGCCTCGGACTAACCTTCTTTTTCGCCTTATCGCCTCGGACTAACCGCTTCTTTTTCGCCTTCTCCCCTCGGACTAACCTCTTCTTTTTCGCCTTATCGCCTCGGACTAGCCGCTTCTTTTTCGCCTTATTGCCTCGGACTAACCCCTTCTTTATCGCCTTCTCGCCTCGGACTAACCGCTTCTTTTCCGCCTTATCGCCTCGGACTAACCGCTTCTTTTTCACCTTATCGCCTCGGACTAACCGCTTCTTTTTCGCCTTATCGCCTCGGACTAACCCCTTCTTTTTCACCTTATTGCCTCGGACTAACCGCTTCTTTTTCGTCTTATCGCCTCGGACTAACCTTCTTTTTCGCCTTATTGCCTCAGACTAACCCTCTTTTTCGCCTTATCGCCTCGGACTTACCGCTTCTTTTTCGCCTTATCGCCTCGGACTAACCGCTTCTTTTTCGCCTTATCGCCTCGGACTAACCGCTTCTTTTTCGCCTTATCGCTTCAGATTAACCGCTTCTTTTTCGCCTTATTGCCTCGGACTAACCGCTTCTTTTTCGCCTTATCGCCTCGGACTAACCTTGTTTTTCGCCTTATCGCCTCGGACTAACCACTTCTTTTTCGCCTTATCGCCTCGGACTAACCGCTTCTTTTTCGCCTTATCGCCTCGGACTAACCTTCTTTTTCGTCTTATTGCCTCAGACTAACCCCTTCTTTTTTGCCTTATCGCCTCGGACTAACCCCTTCTTTTTCGCCTTATCGCCTCGGACTAGCCGCTTCTTTTTCGCCTTATTGCCTCGGACTAACCCCTTCTTTATCGCCATATCGCTTGGACTAACCGCTTCTTTTCCGCCTTATCGCCTCGGACTAACCGCTTCTTTTTCACCTTATCGCCTCTGACTAACCGCTTCTTTTTCGCCTTATCGCCTCGGACTAACCCCTTCTTTTTCACCTTATTGCCTCGGACTAACCGCTTCTTTTTCGTCTTATCGCCTCGGACTAACCTTCTTTTTCGCCTTATCGCCTCGGACTAACCATCTTTTTCGCCTTATCGCCTCGGACTTACCGCTTCTTTTTCGCCTTATCGCCTCGGACTAACCCCTTCTTTTTCGCATTATCGCCTCGGACTAACCCCTTCTTTTTTATCATTATCGCCTCGGACTAACCGCTTCTTTTTCGCCTTATCGCCTCGGACTAACCGCTTCTTTTTCGCCTTATCGCCTCGGACTAACCGCTTTTTTTTCGCCTTATCGCCTCGGACTAACCCCTTCTTTTTCGCATTATCGCCTCGGACTAACCTTCTTTTTCGCCTTATAACCTCGGACTAACTGCTTCTTTTTCGCCTTATCGCCTCGGACTACCCACTTCTTTTTCGCATTATTGCCTCGGACCAACCGCTTCTTTTTTGCCTTATCGCCTCGGACTAACTGCTTCTTTTTCGCCTTATCGCCTCGAATTAACCGCTTCTTTTTCGCCTTATGGCCTCGGACTAACCGCTTCTTTTTCGCCTTATCGCCTCGGACTAACCGCTTTTTTTTATCTTATCGCCTCAGACTAACCTTATTTTTCGTCTTATCGCCTCGGACTAACCTTCTTTTTCGCCTTATTGGCTCGGACTAACCCCTTCTTTTTTGCCTTCTCGCGTCGGACTAACGCCTTATCGCCTCGGACTAACCTTCTTTTTCGCCTTATTGCCTCAGACTAACCCCTTCTTTTTCGCCTTATCGCCTCGGACTAACCCCTTCTTTTTCGCCTTATCGCCTCGGACTAACCGCTTCTTTTTCGCCTTCTCCCCTCGGACTAACCGCTTCTTTTTCGCCTTATCGCCTCGGACTAGCCGCTTCTTTTTCGCCTTATTGCCTCGGACTAACCCCTTCTTTATCGCCTAATCGCCTCGGACTAACCGCTTCTTTTCCGCCTTATCGCCTCGGACTAACCGCTTCTTTTTCACCTTATCGCCTCGGACTAACCGCTTCTTTTTCGCCTTATCGCCTCGGACTAACCCCTTGTTTTTCACCTTTTTGCCTCGAACTAACCGCTTCTTTTTCGTCTTATCGCCTCGGACTAACCTTCTTTTTCGCCTTATTGCCTCAGACTAACCTTCTTTTTCGCCTTATCGCCTAGGACTAACCGCTTCTTTTTCGCCTTCTCCCCTCGGACTAACCGCTTCTTTTTCGCCTTATCGCCTTGGACTAACCGCTTCTTTTTCGCCTTATCGCCTCGGACTAACCCCTTCTTTTTCGCATTATCGCCTCGGACTAACCGCTTCTTTTTCGCCTTATCGCCTCGGACTAACTGCTTCTTTTTCGCCTTATCGCCTCGGACTAACCTTCTTTTTCGCCTTATCGCCTCGGACTAACTGCTTCTTTTTCGCCTTATCGCCTCGCACTAACCGCTTCTTTTTCACATTATCGCCTCGGACTAACTGCTTCTTTTTCGCCTTATTGCCTCAGACTAACCCCTTCTTTATCGCCTTATCGACTCGGACTAACCGCTTCTTTTCCACCTTATCGCCTCGGACTAACTGCTTCTTTTTCACCTTGTCGCCTCGGACTAACCGCTTCTTTTTCGCCTTATCGCCTTGGACTAACCGCTTCTTTTTCGCATTATCGCCGCGGACTAACCGCTTCTTTTTCGCCTTATCGCCATGGACTAACCCCTTCTTTTTCGCCTTATCGCCTCGGATTAACCGCTTCTTTTTCGCCTTATCGCCTTGGATTAACCGCTTCTTTTTCGCCTTACCGCCTCGGACTAACCGCTTCTTTTTCGCGTTATCGCCACGGACTAACCTTCTTTTTCGCCTGATCGCCTCGGACTAAGCGCTTCTTTTTCGCCTTATCGCCTCGGACTAACCGCTTCTTTTTCGCCTTATCGCCTCGGACTAACCCCTTCTTTTTCGCGTTATCGCCTCGGACTAACTGCTTCTTTTTCGCCTTATCGCCTCGGACTAACCGCTTCTTTTTCGCCTTATCGCCTCGGATTAACCGCTTCTTTTTCGCCTTATCGCCTAAGATTAACCGCTTCTTTTTCGCCTTATTGCCACGGACTAACCGCTTCTTTTTCGCCTTATCGCCTCGGACTAACCTTGTTTTTCGCCTTATCGCCTCGGACTAACCATTTCTTTTTCGCCTTATCGCCTCGGACTAACCGCTTCTTTTTCGCCTTATCGCCTCGGACTAACCTTGTTTTTCGCCTTATCGCCTCGGACTAACCACTTCTTTTTCGCCTTATCGCCTCGGACTAACCGCTTCTTTTTCGCCTTATCGCCTCGGACTAACCGCTTCTTTTTCACCTTATCGCCTCTGACTAACCCCTTCTTTTTCACCTTATTGCCTCGGACTAACCGCTTCTTTTTCACCTTATCGCCTCTGACTAACCGCTTCTTTTTCGCCTTATCGCCTCGGACTAACCCCTTCTTTTTCACCTTATTGCCTCGGACTAACCGCTTCTTTTTCGTCTTATCGCCTCGGACTAACCTTCTTTTTCGCCTTATCGCCTCGGACTAACCATCTTTTTCGCCTTATCGCCTCGGACTTACCGCTTCTTTTTCGCCTTATCGCCTCGGACTAACCCCTTCTTTTTCGCATTATCGCCTCGGACTAACCCCTTCTTTTTTATCATTATCGCCTCGGACTAACCGCTTCTTTTTCGCCTTATCGCCTCGGACTAACCGCTTCTTTTTCGCCTTATCGCCTCGGACTAACCGCTTTTTTTTCGCCTTATCGCCTCGGACTAACCCCTTCTTTTTCGCATTATCGCCTCGGACTAACCTTCTTTTTCGCCTTATAACCTCGGACTAACTGCTTCTTTTTCGCCTTATCGCCTCGGACTACCCACTTCTTTTTCGCATTATTGCCTCGGACCAACCGCTTCTTTTTTGCCTTATCGCCTCGGACTAACTGCTTCTTTTTCGCCTTATCGCCTCGAATTAACCGCTTCTTTTTCGCCTTATGGCCTCGGACTAACCGCTTCTTTTTCGCCTTATCGCCTCGGACTAACCGCTTTTTTTTATCTTATCGCCTCAGACTAACCTTATTTTTCGTCTTATCGCCTCGGACTAACCTTCTTTTTCGCCTTATTGGCTCGGACTAACCCCTTCTTTTTTGCCTTCTCGCGTCGGACTAACGCCTTATCGCCTCGGACTAACCTTCTTTTTCGCCTTATTGCCTCAGACTAACCCCTTCTTTTTCGCCTTATCGCCTCGGACTAACCCCTTCTTTTTCGCCTTATCGCCTCGGACTAACCGCTTCTTTTTCGCCTTCTCCCCTCGGACTAACCGCTTCTTTTTCGCCTTATCGCCTCGGACTAGCCGCTTCTTTTTCGCCTTATTGCCTCGGACTAACCCCTTCTTTATCGCCTAATCGCCTCGGACTAACCGCTTCTTTTCCGCCTTATCGCCTCGGACTAACCGCTTCTTTTTCACCTTATCGCCTCGGACTAACCGCTTCTTTTTCGCCTTATCGCCTCGGACTAACCCCTTGTTTTTCACCTTTTTGCCTCGAACTAACCGCTTCTTTTTCGTCTTATCGCCTCGGACTAACCTTCTTTTTCGCCTTATTGCCTCAGACTAACCTTCTTTTTCGCCTTATCGCCTAGGACTAACCGCTTCTTTTTCGCCTTCTCCCCTCGGACTAACCGCTTCTTTTTCGCCTTATCGCCTTGGACTAACCGCTTCTTTTTCGCCTTATCGCCTCGGACTAACCCCTTCTTTTTCGCATTATCGCCTCGGACTAACCGCTTCTTTTTCGCCTTATCGCCTCGGACTAACTGCTTCTTTTTCGCCTTATCGCCTCGGACTAACCTTCTTTTTCGCCTTATCGCCTCGGACTAACTGCTTCTTTTTCGCCTTATCGCCTCGCACTAACCGCTTCTTTTTCACATTATCGCCTCGGACTAACTGCTTCTTTTTCGCCTTATTGCCTCAGACTAACCCCTTCTTTATCGCCTTATCGACTCGGACTAACCGCTTCTTTTCCACCTTATCGCCTCGGACTAACTGCTTCTTTTTCACCTTGTCGCCTCGGACTAACCGCTTCTTTTTCGCCTTATCGCCTTGGACTAACCGCTTCTTTTTCGCATTATCGCCGCGGACTAACCGCTTCTTTTTCGCCTTATCGCCATGGACTAACCCCTTCTTTTTCGCCTTATCGCCTCGGATTAACCGCTTCTTTTTCGCCTTATCGCCTTGGATTAACCGCTTCTTTTTCGCCTTACCGCCTCGGACTAACCGCTTCTTTTTCGCGTTATCGCCACGGACTAACCTTCTTTTTCGCCTGATCGCCTCGGACTAAGCGCTTCTTTTTCGCCTTATCGCCTCGGACTAACCGCTTCTTTTTCGCCTTATCGCCTCGGACTAACCCCTTCTTTTTCGCGTTATCGCCTCGGACTAACTGCTTCTTTTTCGCCTTATCGCCTCGGACTAACCGCTTCTTTTTCGCCTTATCGCCTCGGATTAACCGCTTCTTTTTCGCCTTATCGCCTAAGATTAACCGCTTCTTTTTCGCCTTATTGCCACGGACTAACCGCTTCTTTTTCGCCTTATCGCCTCGGACTAACCTTGTTTTTCGCCTTATCGCCTCGGACTAACCATTTCTTTTTCGCCTTATCGCCTCGGACTAACCGCTTCTTTTTCGCCTTATCGCCTCGGACTAACCTTGTTTTTCGCCTTATCGCCTCGGACTAACCACTTCTTTTTCGCCTTATCGCCTCGGACTAACCGCTTCTTTTTCGCCTTATCGCCTCGAACTAACTGCTTTTTTTTCGCCTTGTCGCCTCGGAGTAACTGCTTCTTTTTCGCCTTATCGCCTCGGATTAACCGCTTCTTTTTCGCCTTATTGCCTCGGATTAACCGCTTCTATTTCGCCTTATCGCCTCGGACTAACCGCTTCTTTTTCGCCTTATCGCCTCGGACTAACCTTCTTTTTCGCCTTATCGCCTCGGACTAACCACTTCTTTTTCGCCTTATCGCCTCGGACTAACTGCTTCTTTTTCGCCTTATCGCCTCGGACTAACCGATTCTTTTTCGCCTTATCGCCTCTGACTAACCGCTTCTTTTTCGCCTTATCGCCTCGGACTAACTGCTTCTTTTTCGCCTTATCGCCTCGGACTAACCGATTCTTTTTCGCCTTATCGCCTCTGACTAACCGCTTCTTTTGCGCCTTATCCCCTCGGACTAACTGCTTCTTTTTCGCCTTATCGCCTCGGACTAACCTTGTTTTTCGCCTTATCGCCTCGGACTAACCACTTCTTTTTCGCCTTATCGCCTCGGACTAACCGCTTCTTTTTCGCCTTATCGCCTCGAACTAACTGCTTTTTTTTCGCCTTGTCGCCTCGGAGTAACTGCTTCTTTTTCGCCTTATTGCCTCGGATTAACCGCTTCTATTTCGCCTTATCGCCTCGGACTAACCGCTTCTTTTTCGCCTTATCGCCTCGGACTAACCTTCTTTTTCGCCTTATCGCCTCGGACTAACCACTTCTTTTTCGCCTTATCGCCTCGGACTAACTGCTTCTTTTTCGCCTTATCGCCTCGGACTAACCGATTCTTTTTCGCCTTATCGCCTCTGACTAACCGCTTCTTTTTCGCCTTATCGCCTCGGACTAACTGCTTCTTTTTCGCCTTATCGCCTCGGACTAACCGATTCTTTTTCGCCTTATCGCCTCTGACTAACCGCTTCTTTTGCGCCTTATCCCCTCGGACTAACTGCTTCTTTTTCGCCTTATCGCCTCGGACTAACTGCTTCTTTTTCGCGTTATCACCTCGGACTAACCGCTTCTTTTTCGCATTATTGCCTCGGACTAACCGCTTCTTTTTCGCCTTATCGCCTCGGACTAACTGCTTCTTTTTCGCCTTATCGCCTCGGATTAACCGCTTCTTTTTCGCCTTATCGCCTAAGATTAACCGCTTCTTTTTCGCCTTATTGCCTCGGACTAACCGCTTCTTTTTCGCCTTATCGCCTCAGACTAACCTTGTTTTTCGCCTTATCGCCTCGGACTAACCACTTCTTTTTCGCCTTATCGCCTCGGACTAACCGCTTCTTTTTCGCCTTATCGCCTCGGACTAACCTTGTTTTTCGCCTTATCGCCTCGGACTAACCACTTCTTTTTCGCCTTATCGCCTCGGACTAACCGCTTCTTTTTCGCCTTATCGCCTCGAACTAACTGCTTTTTTTTCGCCTTATCGCCTCGGACTAACTGCTTCTTTTTCGCCTTATCGCCTCGGATTAACCGCTTCTTTTTCGCCTTATTGCCTCGGATTAACCGCTTCTTTTTCGCCTTATCGCCTCGGACTAACCGCTTCTTTTGCGCCTTATCCCCTCGGACTAACTGCTTCTTTTTCGCCTTATCGCCTCGGAGTAACGGCTTCTTTTTCGCCTTATCGCCTCGGACTAACCGCTTCTTTTTCGCATTATCGCCGCAGACTAACCGCTTCTTTTTCGCCTTATCGCCTTGGACTAACGGCTTCTTTTTCGCCTTATCGCCTCGGAATAACCGCTTCTTTTTCGCCTTATCGCCTTGGATTAACCGCTTCTTTTTCGCCTTACCGCCTCGGACTAACCGCTTCTTTTTCGCCTTATCGCCTTGGACTAACCGCTTCTTTTTCGCATTATCGCCGCGGACTAACCGCTTCTTTTTCGCCTTATCGCCTTGGACTAACGGCTTCTTTTTCGCCTTATCGCCTCGGATTAACCGCTTCTTTTTCGCCTTATCGCCTTGGATTAACCGCTTCTTTTTCGCCTGACCGCCTCGGACTAACCGCTTCTTTTTCGCCCTATCGCCTCGGACTAACCTTCTTTTTCGCCTTATCGCCTCGGACTAACCACTTCTTTTTCGCCTTATCGCCTCGGACTAACTGCTTCTTTTTCGCCTTATCGCCTCGGACTAACCTTCTTTTTCGCCTTATCGCCTCGGACTAACCACTTCTTTTTCGCCTTATCGCCTCGGACTAACTGCTTCTTTTTCGCCTTATCGCCTCGGACTAACCGATTCTTTTTCGCCTTATCGCCTCTGACTAACCGCTTCTTTTGCGCCTTATCCCCTCGGACTAACTGCTTCTTTTTCGCCTTATCGCCTCGGACTAACCGCTTCTTTTTCGCGTTATCACCTCGGACTAACCGCTTCTTTTTCGCATTATTGCCTCGGACTAACCGCTTCTTTTTCGCCTTATCGCCTCGGACTAACTGCTTCTTTTTCGCCTTATCGCCTCGGACTAACCGATTCTTTTTCGCCTTATCGCCTCTGACTAACCGCTTCTTTTGCGCCTTATCCCCTCGGACTAACTGCTTCTTTTTCGCCTTATCGCCTCGGACTAACCGCTTCTTTTTCGCGTTATCACCTCGGACTAACCGCTTCTTTTTCGCATTATTGCCTCGGACTAACCGCTTCTTTTTCGCCTTATCGCCTCGGACTAACTGCTTCTTTTTCGCCTTATCGCCTCGGATTAACCGCTTCTTTTTCGCCTTATCGCCTCGGACTAACTGCTTCTTTTTCGCCTTATCGCCTCGGACTAACCGATTCTTTTTCGCCTTATCGCCTCTGACTAACCGCTTCTTTTGTGCCTTATCCCCTCGGACTAACTGCTTCTTTTTCGCCTTATCGCCTCGGACTAACCGCTTCTTTTTCGCGTTATCACCTCGGACTAACCGCTTCTTTTTCGCATTATTGCCTCGGACTAACCGCTTCTTTTTCGCCTTATCGCCTCTGACTAACCGCTTCTTTTGTGCCTTATCCCCTCGGACTAACTGCTTCTTTTTCGCCTTATCGCCTCGGACTAACCGCTTCTTTTTCGCGTTATCACCTCGGACTAACCGCTTCTTTTTCGCATTATTGCCTCGGACTAACCGCTTCTTTTTCGCCTTATCGCCTCGGACTAACTGCTTCTTTTTCGCCTTATCGCCTCGGACTAACCGATTCTTTTTCGCCTTATCGCCTCTGACTAACCGCTTCTTTTGCGCCTTATCCCCTCGGACTAACTGCTTCTTTTTCGCCTTATCGCCTCGGACTAACCGCTTCTTTTTCGCGTTATCACCTCGGACTAACCGCTTCTTTTTCGCATTATTGCCTCGGACTAACCGCTTCTTTTTCGCCTTATCGCCTCGGACTAACTGCTTCTTTTTCGCCTTATCGCCTCGGATTAACCGCTTCTTTTTCGCCTTATCGCCTCGGACTAACTGCTTCTTTTTCGCCTTATCGCCTCGGACTAACCGATTCTTTTTCGCCTTATCGCCTCTGACTAACCGCTTCTTTTGTGCCTTATCCCCTCGGACTAACTGCTTCTTTTTCGCCTTATCGCCTCGGACTAACCGCTTCTTTTTCGCGTTATCACCTCGGACTAACCGCTTCTTTTTCGCATTATTGCCTCGGACTAACCGCTTCTTTTTCGCCTTATCGCCTCGGACTAACCGCTTCTTTTTCACCTTATCGCCTCGGACTAACCGCTTCTTTTTCGCCTTATCGCCTCGGACTAACCCCTTCTTTTTCACCTTATTGCCTTGGACTAACCGCTTCGTTTTCGTCCTATCGCCTCGGACTAACCTTCTTTTTCGCCTTATCGCCTTGGACTAACCGCTTCTTTTTCGCCTTCTCCCCTCGGACTAACCGCTTCTTTTTCGCCTTATCGCCTCGGACTAGCCGCTTCTTTTTCGCCTTATTGCCTCGGACTAACCCCTTCTTTATCGCCTTATCGCCTCGGACTAACCGCTTCTTTTTCGCCTTATCGCCTCGGACTAACCGCTTCTTTTTCACCTTATCGCCTCGGACTAACCGCTTCTTTTTCGCCTTATCGCCTCGGACTAACCCCTTCTTTTTCACCCTATTGCCTCGGACTAACCGCTTCTTTTTCGTCTTATCGCCTCGGACTAACCTTCTTTTTCGCCTTATTGCCTCGGACTAACCTTCTTTTTCACCTTATCGCCTTGGACTAACCGCTTCTTTTTCGCCTTCTCCCCTCAAACTAACCGCTTCTTTTTCGCCTTATCGCCTCGGACTAACCGCTTCTTTTTCGCCTTATCGCCTCGGACTAACCCCTTCTTTTTCACGTTATCGCCTCGGACTAACAGCTTCTTTTTCGCCTTATCGCCTCGGACTAACCTTTTTTTCGCCTTATCGCCTCGGACTAACCTTCTTTTTCGCCTTATGGCCTCGGACTAACCGCTTCCTTTTCGCCTGATCGCCTCGGACTAACCGCTTCTTTTTCGCCTTATCGCCTCGGACTAACCGCTTCTTTTTCGCCTTATCGCCTCGGACTAACCGCTTCTTTTTCGCCTTATCGCCTCGGACTAACCGCTTCTTTTTCGCCTTATCGCCTCGGACTAACCGCTTCTTTTTCGCCTTATCGCCTCGGCCTAACCGCTTCTTTTCCGCCTTATCGCCTCGGACTAACCGCTTCTTTTTCACCTTATCGCCTCGGACTAACCGCTTCTTTTTAGCCTTATCGGCTCGGACAAACCCCTTCTTTTTCACCTTATTGCCTCGGACTAACCGCTTCTTTTTCGTCCTATCGCCTCGGACTAACCTTCTTTTTCGCCTTATCGCCTCGGACTAACCGCTTCTTTTTCGCCTTCTCTCCTCGGACTAACCGCTTCTTTTTCGCCTTATCGCCTCGGACTAGCCGCTTCTTTTTCGCCTTATTGCCTCGGACTAACCCCTTCTTTATCGCCTTATCGTCTCGGACTAACCGCTTCTTTTCCGCCTTATCGCCTCGGACTAACCGCTTCTTTTTCACCTTATCGCCTCGGACTAACCGCTTCTTTTTCGCCTTATCGCCTCGGACTAACCCCTTCTTTTTCACCTTATTGCCTCGGACTAACCGCTTCTTTTTCGTCTTATCGCCTCGGACTAACCTTCTTTTTCGCCTTATTGCCTCGGACTAACCGCTTCTTTTTCGCCTTCTCCCCTCGGACTAACCGCTTCTTTTTCGCCTTCTCCCCTCGGACTAACCGCTTCTTTTTTGCCTTATCGCCTCGGACTAACCCCTTCTTTTTCGCGTAATCGCCTCGGACTAACCGCTTCTTTTTCGCCTTATCGCCTCGGACTAACCGCTTCTTTTTCGTCTTATCGCCTCGGACTAACCTTCTTTTTCGCCTTCTCCCCTCGGACTAACCGCTTCTTTTTCGCGTAATCGCCTCGGACTAACCGCTTCTTTTTCGCCTTATCGCCTCGGACTAACCGCTTCTTTTTCGCCTTATCGCCTCGGACTAACCGCTTTTTTTTCGCCTTATCGCCTCGGACTAACCTTCTTTTTCGCCTTATTGCCTCGGACTAACCTTCTTTTTCGCCTTATGGCCTCGGACTAACCGCTTCCTTTTCTCCTTATCGCCTCGGACTAACCGCTTCTTTTTCGCCTTATCGCCTCGGACTAACCTTATTTTTCGTCTTATAGCCTCGGACTAACCTTCTTTTTCGCCTTATTGGCTCGGACTAACCCCTTCTTTTTTGCCTTCTCGCGTCGGACTAACGCCTTATCGCCTCGGACTAACCTTCTTTTTTGCCTTATTGCCTCAGACTAACCCCTTCTTTTTCGCCTTATCGCCTCGGACTAACCCCTTCTTTTTCGCCTTATCGCCTCGGACTAGCCGCTTCTTTTTCACCTTATTGCCTCGGACTAACCGCTTCTTTTTCGTCTTATCGCCTCGGACTAACCTTCTTTTTCGCCTTCTCCCCTCGGACTAACCGCTTCTTTTTTGCCTTATCGCCTCGGACTAACCCCTTCTTTTTCACCTTATTGCCTCGGACTAACCGCTTCTTTTTCGTCTTATCGCCTCGGACTAACCTTCTTTTTCGCCTTATTGCCTCGGACTAACCGCTTCTTTTTCGCCTTCTCCCCTCGGACTAACCGCTTCTTTTTCGCCTTCTCCCCTCGGACTAACCGCTTCTTTTTTGCCTTATCGCCTCGGACTAACCCCTTCTTTTTCGCGTAATCGCCTCGGACTAACCGCTTCTTTTTCGCCTTATCGCCTCGGACTAACCGCTTCTTTTTCGCCTTATCGCCTCGGACTAACCGCTTTTTTTTCGCCTTATCGCCTCGGACTAACCTTCTTTTTCGCCTTATCGCCTCGGACTAACCTTCTTTTTCGCCTTATGGCCTCGGACTAACCGCTTCCTTTTCTCCTTATCGCCTCGGACTAACCGCTTCTTTTTCGCCTTATCGCCTCGGACTAACCTTATTTTTCGTCTTATAGCCTCGGACTAACCTTCTTTTTCGCCTTATTGGCTCGGACTAACCCCTTCTTTTTTGCCTTCTCGCGTCGGACTAACGCCTTATCGCCTTGGACTAACCTTCTTTTTTGCCTTATTGCCTCAGACTAACCCCTTCTTTTTCGCCTTATCGCCTCGGACTAACCCCTTCTTTTTCGCCTTATCGCCTCGGACTAGCCGCTTCTTTTTCACCTTATTGCCTCGGACTAACCGCTTCTTTTTCGTCTTATCGCCTCGGACTAACCTTCTTTTTCGCCTTCTCCCCTCGGACTAACCGCTTCTTTTTTGCCTTATCGCCTCGGACTAACCCCTTCTTTTTCGCGTAATCGCCTCGGACTAACCGCTTCTTTTTCGCCTTATCGCCTCGGACTAACCGCTTCTTTTTCGCCTTATCGCCTCGGACTAACCGCTTTTTTTTCGCCTTATCGCCTCGGACTAACCTTCTTTTTCGCCTTATCGCCTCGGACTAACCTTCTTTTTCGCCTTATGGCCTCGGACTAACCGCTTCCTTTTCTCCTTATCGCCTCGGACTAACCGCTTCTTTTTCGCCTTATCGCCTCGGACTAACCTTATTTTTCGTCTTATAGCCTCGGACTAACCTTCTTTTTCGCCTTATTGGCTCGGACTAACCCCTTCTTTTTTGCCTTCTCGCGTCGGACTAACGCCTTATCGCCTCGGACTAACCTTCTTTTTTGCCTTATTGCCTCAGACTAACCCCTTTCTTTTTCGCCTTATCGCCTCGGACTAACCCCTTCTTTTTCGCCTTATCGCCTCGGACTAGCCGCTTCTTTTTCACCTTATTGCCTCGGACTAACCGCTTCTTTTTCGTCTTATCGCCTCGGACTAACCTTCTTTTTCGCCTTATCGCCTCGGACTAACCTTCTTTTTCGCCTTATGGCCTCGGACTAACCGCTTCCTTTTCTCCTTATCGCCTCGGACTAACCGCTTCTTTTTCGCCTTATCGCCTCGGACTAAACTTATTTTTCGTCTTATAGCCTCGGACTAACCTTCTTTTTCGCCTTATTGGCTCGGACTAACCCCTTCTTTTTTGCCTTCTCGCGTCGGACTAACGCCTTATCGCCTCGGACTAACCTTCTTTTTCGCCTTATTGCCTCAGACTAACCCCTTCTTTTTCGCCTTATCGCCTCGGACTAACCCCTTCTTTTTCGCCTTATCGCCTCGGACTAACCTTCTTTTTCGCCTTATGGCCTCGGACTAACCGCTTCCTTTTCTCCTTATCGCCTCGGACTAACCGCTTCTTTTTCGCCTTATCGCCTCGGACTAACCTTATTTTTCGTCTTATAGCCTCGGACTAACCTTCTTTTTCGCCTTATTGGCTCGGACTAACCCCTTCTTTTTTGCCTTCTCGCGTCGGACTAACGCCTTATCGCCTCGGACTAACCTTCTTTTTCGCCTTATTGCCTCAGACTAACCCCTTCTTTTTCGCCTTATCGCCTCGGACTAACCCCTTCTTTTTCGCCTCATCGCCTCGGACTAGCCGCTTCTTTTTCACCTTATTGCCTCGGACTAAACGCTTCTTTTTCGCCTTATCGCCTGGGACTAACCCCTTCTTTTTCGCCTTATCGTCTCGGACTATGCGCTTCTTTTTCGCCTTATTGCCTTGGACTAACCCCTTCTTTATCGCCTTATCGCCTTGGACTAACCGCTTCTTTTTCGCCTTATCGCCTCGGATTAACCGCTTCTTTTTCGCCTTATCGCCTGGGACTAACCCGTTCTTTTTCGCCTTATTGTCTCGGACTAGGCGCTTCTTTTTCGCCTTATTGCCTTGGACTAACCCCTTCTTTATCGCCTTGGACTAACCGCTTCTTTTTCACCTTATCGGCTCGGACTAACCGCTTCTTTTTCGCCTTATCGCCTCGGACTAACCGCTTCTTTTTCGCCTTATCGCCTCTGACAAACCGCTTTTTTTTCGCCTTATCGCCTCGGACTAACCTTCTTTTTCGCCTTATCGCCTCGGACTAACCTTCTTTTTCGCCTTATCGCCTCGGACTAACCTTCTTTTTCGCCTTATTGCCTCAGACTAACCCCTTCTTTTTCGCCTTATCGCCTCGGACTAACCCCTTCTTTTTCGCCTTATCGCCTCGGACTAGCCGCTTCTTTTTCACCTTATTGCCTCGGACTAAACGCTTCTTTTTCGCCTTATCGCCTGGGACTAACCCCTTCTTTTTCGCCTTATTGTCTCGGACTAGGCGCTTCTTTTTCGCCTTATTGCCTTGGACTAACCCCTTCTTTATCGCCTCGGACTAACCGCTTCTTTTTCGCCTTATCGCCTCGGACTAACCGCTTCTTTTTCACCTTATCGGCTCGGACTAACCGCTTCTTTTTCGCCTTATCGCCTCGGACTAACCCCTTCTTTTTAACCTTATTGCCTCGGACTAACCGCTTCTTTTTCGTCCTATCGCCTCGGACTAACGTTCTTTTTCGCCTTATTGCCTCGGACAAACCTTCTTTTTCGCCTTATCGCCTCGGACTAACCGCTTCTTTTTCGCCTTATCGCCTCGGACTAACCTCTTCTTTTCCGCCTTATCGCCTCGGACTAACCGCTTATTTTTCACCTTATCGCCTCGGACTAACCGCTTCTTTTTCGCCTTATCGCCTCGGACTAACCCATTCTTTTTCACCTTATTGCCTCGGACTAACCGCTTCTTTTTCGTCCTATCGCCTCGGACTAACCTTCGTTTTCGCCTTATCGCCTCGGACTAACCGCTTCTTTTTCGCCTTCTCTCCTCGGACTAACCGCTTCTTTTTCGCCTTATCGCCTCGGACTAGCCACTTCTTTTTCGCCTTATTGCCTCGGACTAAGCCCTTCTTTATCGCCTTATCGCCTCGGACTAACCGCTTCTTTTCCGCCTTATCGCCTCAGACTAACCGCTTCTTTTTCGCCTTATCGCCTCGGACTAACCCCTTCTTTTTCACCTTATTGCCTCGGACTAACCGCTTCTTTTTCGCCTTATCGCCTCGGACTAACTGCTTCTTTTTCGCCTTATCGCCTGGGACTAACCTTCTTTTTCGCCTTATCGCGTCGGACTAACTGCTTCTTTTTCGCCTTATCGCCTCGCACTAACCGCTTCTTTTTCCCATTATCGCCTCGGACTAACTGCTCCTTTTTCGCCTTATCGCCTCGCACTAACCGCTTCTTTTTCCCATTATCGCCTCGGACTAACTGCTTCTTTTTCGCCTTATCGCCTCGGACTAACCTTCTTTTTCGCCTTATGGCCTCGGACTAACCGCTTCCTTTTCGCCTTATCACCTCGGACTAACCGCTTCTTTTTCGCCTTATCGCCTCGGACTAACTGCTTCTTTTTCGCCTTATCGCCTCGGACTAACCGATTCTTTTTCGCCTTATCGCCTCTGACTAACCGCTTCTTTTGCGCCTTATCCCCTCGGACTAACTGCTTCTTTTTCGCCTTATCGCCTCGGACTAACCGCTTCTTTTTCGCGTTATCACCTCGGACTAACCGCTTCTTTTTCGCATTATTGCCTCGGACTAACCACTTCTTTTTCGCCTTATCGCCTCGGACTAACTGCTTCTTTTTCGCCTTATCGCCTCGGATTAACCGCTTCTTTTTCGCCTTATTGCCTAAGATTAACTGCTTATTTTTCGCCTTATTGCCTCGGACTAACCGCTTCTTTTTCGCCTTATCGCCTCAAACTAACCTTGTTTTTCGCCTTATCGCCTCGGACTAACCACTTCTTTTTCGCCTTATCGCCTCGGACTAACCGCTTCTTTTTCGCCTTATCGCCTCGGACTAACCTTGTTTTTCGCCTTATCACCTCGGACTAACCGCTTCTTTTTCGCCTTATCGCCTCGGACTAACCTTGTTTTTCGCCTTATCGCCTCGGACTAACCACGTCTTTTTCGCCTTATCGCCTCGGACTAACCGCTTCTTTTTCGCCTTATCGCCTCGAACTAACTGCTTTTTTTTCGCCTTATCGCCTCGGACTAACTGCTTCTTTTTCGCCTTATCGCCTCGGATTAACCGCTTCTTTTTCGCCTTATTGCCTCGGATTAACCGCTTCTTTTTCGCCTTATCGCCTCGGACTAACCGCTTCTTTTGCGCCTTATCCCCTCGGACTAACTGCTTCTTTTTCGCCTTATCGCCTCGGAGTAACGGCTTCTTTTTCGCCTTATCGCCTCGGACTAAGCGCTTCTTTTTCGCCTTATCGCCTCGGACTAACCTTCTTTTTCGCCTTATCACCTCGGACTAACCGCTTCTTTTTCGCCTTATCGCCTCGGACTAACCGCTTCTTTTTCGCATTATTGCCTCGGACTAACCGCTTCTTTTTCGCGTTATCGCCTCGGACTAACCTTCTTTTTCGCCTGATCGCCTCGGACTAAGCGCTTCTTTTTCGCCTTATCGCCTCGGATTAACCGCTTCTTTTTCGCCTTATCGCCTCGGACTAACCCCTTCTTTTTCGCGTTATCGCCTCGGACTAACTGCTTCTTTTTCGCCTTATCGCCTCGGACTAACCGCTTCTTTTTCGCCTTATCGCCTCGGATTAACCGCTTCTTTTTCGCCTTATCGCCTAAGATTAACCGCTTCTTTTTCGCCTTATTGCCACGGACTAACCGCTTCTTTTTCGCCTTATCGCCTCGGACTAACCTTGTTTTTCGCCTTATCGCCTCGGACTAACCACTTCTTTTTCGCCTTATCGCCTCGGACTAACCGCTTCTTTTTCGCCTTATCGCCTCGGACTAACCTTGTTTTTCGCCTTATCGCCTCGGACTAACCACTTCTTTTTCGCCTTATCGCCTCGGACTAACCGCTTCTTTTTCGCCTTATCGCCTCGAACTAACTGCTTTTTTTTCGCCTTGTCGCCTCGGAGTAACTGCTTCTTTTTCGCCTTATCGCCTCGGATTAACCGCTTCTTTTTCGCCTTATTGCCTCGGATTAACCGTTTCTATTTCGCCTTATCGCCTCGGACTAACCGCTTCTTTTTCGCCTTATCGCCTCGGACTAACCTTCTTTTTCGCCTTATCGCCTCGGACTAACCACTTCTTTTTCGCCTTATCGCCTCGGACTAACTGCTTCTTTTTCGCCTTATCGCCTCGGACTAACCGATTCTTTTTCGCCTTATCGCCTCTGACTAACCGCTTCTTTTGCGCCTTATCGCCTCGGACTAACCTTCTTTTTCGCCTTATCGCCTCGGACTAACTGCTTCTTTTTCGCCTTATCGCCTCGGAATAACCGCTTCTTTTTCGCCTTATCGCCTTGGATTAACCGCTTCTTTTTCGCCTTACCGCCTCGGACTAACCGCTTCTTTTTCGTCTTATCGCCTTGGACTAAGCGCTTCTTTTTCGCATTATCGCCGCGGACTAACCGCTTCTTTTTCGCCTTATCGCCTTGGACTAACGGCTTCTTTTTCGCCTTATCGCCTCGGATTAACCGCTTCTTTTTCGCCTTATCGCCTTGGATTAACCGCTTCTTTTTCGCCTTACCGCCTCGGACTAACCGCTTCTTTTTCGCCTTATCGCCTCGGACTAACCTTGTTTTTCGCCTTATCACCTCGGACTAACCGCTTCTTTTTCGCCTTATCGCCTCGGACTAACCTTGTTTTTCGCCTTATCGCCTCGGACTAACCACGTCTTTTTCGCCTTATCGCCTCGGACTAACCGCTTCTTTTTCGCCTTATCGCCTCGAACTAACTGCTTTTTTTTCGCCTTATCGCCTCGGACTAACTGCTTCTTTTTCGCCTTATCGCCTCGGATTAACCGCTTCTTTTTCGCCTTATTGCCTCGGATTAACCGCTTCTTTTTCGCCTTATCGCCTCGGACTAACCGCTTCTTTTGCGCCTTATCCCCTCGGACTAACTGCTTCTTTTTCGCCTTATCGCCTCGGAGTAACGGCTTCTTTTTCGCCTTATCGCCTCGGACTAAGCGCTTCTTTTTCGCCTTATCGCCTCGGACTAACCTTCTTTTTCGCCTTATCACCTCGGACTAACCGCTTCTTTTTCGCCTTATCGCCTCGGACTAACCGCTTCTTTTTCGCATTATTGCCTCGGACTAACCGCTTCTTTTTCGCGTTATCGCCTCGGACTAACCTTCTTTTTCGCCTGATCGCCTCGGACTAAGCGCTTCTTTTTCGCCTTATCGCCTCGGATTAACCGCTTCTTTTTCGCCTTATCGCCTCGGACTAACCCCTTCTTTTTCGCGTTATCGCCTCGGACTAACTGCTTCTTTTTCGCCTTATCGCCTCGGACTAACCGCTTCTTTTTCGCCTTATCGCCTCGGATTAACCGCTTCTTTTTCGCCTTATCGCCTAAGATTAACCGCTTCTTTTTCGCCTTATTGCCACGGACTAACCGCTTCTTTTTCGCCTTATCGCCTCGGACTAACCTTGTTTTTCGCCTTATCGCCTCGGACTAACCACTTCTTTTTCGCCTTATCGCCTCGGACTAACCGCTTCTTTTTCGCCTTATCGCCTCGGACTAACCTTGTTTTTCGCCTTATCGCCTCGGACTAACCACTTCTTTTTCGCCTTATCGCCTCGGACTAACCGCTTCTTTTTCGCCTTATCGCCTCGAACTAACTGCTTTTTTTTCGCCTTGTCGCCTCGGAGTAACTGCTTCTTTTTCGCCTTATCGCCTCGGATTAACCGCTTCTTTTTCGCCTTATTGCCTCGGATTAACCGTTTCTATTTCGCCTTATCGCCTCGGACTAACCGCTTCTTTTTCGCCTTATCGCCTCGGACTAACCTTCTTTTTCGCCTTATCGCCTCGGACTAACCACTTCTTTTTCGCCTTATCGCCTCGGACTAACTGCTTCTTTTTCGCCTTATCGCCTCGGACTAACCGATTCTTTTTCGCCTTATCGCCTCTGACTAACCGCTTCTTTTGCGCCTTATCGCCTCGGACTAACCTTCTTTTTCGCCTTATCGCCTCGGACTAACTGCTTCTTTTTCGCCTTATCGCCTCGGAATAACCGCTTCTTTTTCGCCTTATCGCCTTGGATTAACCGCTTCTTTTTCGCCTTACCGCCTCGGACTAACCGCTTCTTTTTCGTCTTATCGCCTTGGACTAAGCGCTTCTTTTTCGCATTATCGCCGCGGACTAACCGCTTCTTTTTCGCCTTATCGCCTTGGACTAACGGCGTCTTTTTCGCCTTATCGCCTCGGATTAACCGCTTCTTTTTCGCCTTATCGCCTTGGATTAACCGCTTCTTTTTCGCCTTACCGCCTCGGACTAACCGCTTCTTTTTCGCCCTATCGCCTCGGACTAACCTTCTTTTTCGCCTTATCGCCTCGGACTAACCACTTCTTTTTCGCCTTATCGCCTCGGACTAACTGCTTCTTTTTCGCCTTATCGCCTCGGACTAACCTTCTTTTTCGCATTATCGCCTCGGACTAACCACTTCTTTTTCGCCTTATCGCCTCGGACTAACTGCTTCTTTTTCGCCTTATCGCCTCGGACTAACCGATTCTTTTTCGCCTTATCGCCTCTGACTAACCGCTTCTTTTGCGCCTTATCCCCTCGGACTAACTGCTTCTTTTTCGCCTTATCGCCTCGGACTAACCGCTTCTTTTTCGCGTTATCACCTCGGACTAACCGCTTCTTTTTCGCATTATTGCCTCGGACTAACCGCTTCTTTTTCGCCTTATCGCCTCGGACTAACTGCTTCTTTTTCGCCTTATCGCCTCGGATTAACCGCTTCTTTTTCGCCTTATCGCCTAAGATTAACCGCTTCTTTTTCGCCTTATTGCCTCGGACTAACCGCTTCTTTTTCGCCTTATCGCCTCAGACTAACCTTGTTTTTCGCCTTATCGCCTCGGATTAACCACCTCTTTTTCGCCTTATCGCCTCGGACTAACCGCTTCTTTTTCGCCTTATCGCCTCGGACTAACCTTGTTTTTCGCCTTATCGCCTCGGACTAACCACTTCTTTTTCGCCTTATCGCCTAAGATTAACCGCTTCTTTTTCGCCTTATTGCCTCGGACTAACCGCTTCTTTTTCGCCTTATCGCCTCAGACTAACCTTGTTTTTCGCCTTATCGCCTCGGATTAACCACCTCTTTTTCGCCTTATCGCCTCGGACTAACCGCTTCTTTTTCGCCTTATCGCCTCGGACTAACCTTGTTTTTCGCCTTATCGCCTCGGACTAACCACTTCTTTTTCGCCTTATCGCCTCGGACTAACCGCTTCTTTTTCGCCTTATCGCCTCGAACTAACTGCTTTTTTTTCGCCTTATCGCCTCGGACTAACTGCTTCTTTTTCGCCTTATCGCCTCGGATTAACCGCTTCTTTTTCGCCTTATTCCCTCGGATTAACCGCTTCTTTTTCGCCTTATCGCCTCGGACTAACCGCTTCTTTTGCGCCTTATCCCCTCGGACTAACTGCTTCTTTTTCGCCTTATCGCCTCGGAGTAACGGCTTCTTTTTCGCCTTATCGCCTCGGACTAAGCGCTTCTTTTTCGCCTTATCGCCTTGGACTAACCGCTTCTTTTTCGCATTATCGCCGCGGACTAACCGCTTCTTTTTCGCATTATCGCCGCGGACTAACCGCTTCTTTTTCGCCTTATCGCCTTGGACTAACGGCTTCTTTTTCGCCTTATCGCCTCGGATTAACCGCTTCTTTTTCGCCTTATCGCCTTGGATTAACCGCTTCTTTTTCGCCTTACCTCCTCGGACTAACCGCTTCTTTTTCGCCTTATCGCCTTGGACTAACCGCTTCTTTTTCGCATTATCGCCGCAGACTAACCGCTTCTTTTTCGCCTTATCGCCTTGGACTAACGGCTTCTTTTTCGCCTTATCGCCTCGGATTAACCGCTTCTTTTTCGCCTTATCGCCTTGGATTAACCGCTTCTTTTTCGCCTTAGCGCCTCGGACTAACCGCTTCTTTTTCGCCTTATCGCCTTGGACTAACCGCTTCTTTTTCGCATTATCGCCTTGGACTAACCGCTTCTTTTTCGCCTTATCGCCTTGGACTAACGGCTTCTTTTTCGCCTTATCGCCTCGGATTAACCGCTTCTTTTTCGCCTTATCGCCTTGCATTAACCGCTTCTTTTTCGCCTTACCGCCTCGGACTAACCACTTCTTTTTCGCCCTATCGCCTCGGACTAACCTTCTTTTTCGCCTTATCGCCTCGGACTAACCACTTCTTTTTCGCCTTCTCGCCTCGGACTAACTGCTTCTTTTTCACCTTATCGCCTCGGACTAACCTTCTTTTTCGCCTTATCGCCTCGGACTAACCACTTCTTTTTCGCCTTATCGCCTCGGACTAACTGCTTCTTTTTCGCCTTATCGCCTCGGACTAACCGATTCTTTTTCGCCTTATCGCCTCGGACTAACCGCTTCTTTTTCGCCTTATCGCCTCGGACTAACCCCTTCTTTTTCGCGTTATCGCCTCGGACTAACTGCTTCTTTTTCGCCTTATCGCCTCGGACTAACCGCTTCTTTTTCGCCTTATCGCCTCGGGTTAACCGCTTCTTTTTCGCCTTATCGCCTAAGATTAACCGCTTCTTTTTCGCCTTATTGCCACGGACTAACCGCTTCTTTTTTGCCTTATCGCCTCGGACTAACCTTGTTTTTCGCCTTATCGCCTCGGACTAACCACTTCTTTTTCGCCTTATCGCCTCGGACTAACCGCTTCTTTTTCGCCTTATCGCCTCGGACTAACCTTGTTTTTCGCCTTATCGCCTCGGACTAACCACTTCTTTTTCGCCTTATCGCCTCGGACTAACCGCTTCTTTTTCGCCTTATCGCCTCGAACTAACTGCTTTTTTTTCGCCTTGTCGCCTCGGAGTAACTGCTTCTTTTTCGCCTTATCGCCTCGGATTAACCGCTTCTTTTTCGCCTTATTGCCTCGGATTAACCGCTTCTATTTCGCCTTATCGCCTCGGACTAACCGCTTCTTTTTCGCCTTATCGCCTCGGACTAACTGCTTCTTTTTCGCCTTATCGCCTCGGATTAATCGCTTCTTTTTCGCCTTATTGCCTTGGATTAACCGCTTCTTTTTCGCCTTATCGCCTCGGACTAACCGCTTCTTTTGCGCCTTATCCCCTCGGACTAACTGCTTCTTTTTCGCCTTATCGCCTCGGACTAACGGCTTCTTTTTCGCCTTATCGCCTCGGACTAACCGCTTCTTTTTCGCCTTATCGCCTCGGACTAACCTTCTTTTTCGCCTTATCACCTCGGACTAACCGCTTCTTTTTCGCCTTATCGCCTAAGATTAACCGCTTCTTTTTCGCCTTATCGCCTCGGACTAACCACTTCTTTTTCGCCTTATCGCCTCGGACTAACCGCTTCTTTTTCGCCTTATCGCCTCGAACTAACTGCTTTTTTTTCGCCTTATCGCCTCGGAGTAACTGCTTCTTTTTCGCCTTATCGCCTCGGATTAACCGCTTCTTTTTCGCCTTATTGCCTCGGATTACCCGCTTTTATTTCGCCTTATCGCCTCGGACTAACCGCTTCTTTTTCGCCTTATCGCCTCAGACTAACCTTCTTTTTCGCCTTATCGCCTCGGACTAACTACTTCTTTTTCGCCTTATCGCCTCGGACTAGCCGCTTCTTTTTCGCCTTATCGCCTCGGACTAACCTTCTTTTTCGCCTTATCGCCTCGGACTAACCTTCTTTTTCGCCTTATCGCCTTGGACTAACGGCTTCTTTTTCGCCTTATCGCCTCGGATTAATCGCTTCTTTTTCGCCTTATCGCCTTGGATTAACCGCTTCTTTTTCGCCTTACCGCCTCGGACTAACCGCTTCTTTTTCGCCTTATCGCTGCAGACTAACCGCTTCTTTTTCGCATTATCGCCGCAGACTAACCGCTTCTTTTTCGCCTTATCGCCTTGGACTAACGGCTTCTTTTTGGCCTTATCGCCTCGGATTAACCGCTTCTTTTTCGCCTTATCGCCTTGGATTAACCGCTTCTTTTTCGCCTTACCGCCTCGGACTAACCGCTTCTTTTTCGCCTTATCGCCTTGGACTAACCGCTTCTTTTTCGCATTATCGCCGCGGACTAACCGCTTGTTTTTCGCCTTATCGCCTTGGACTAACGGCTTCTTTTTCGCCTTATCGCCTCGGATTAACCGCTTCTTTTTCGCCTTATCGCCTTGGATTAACCGCTTCTTTTTCGCCTTACCGCCTCGGACTAACCGCTTCTTTTTCGCCCTATCGCCTCGGACTAACCTTCTTTTTCGCCTGATCGCCTCGGACTAAGCGCTTCTTTTTCGCCTTATCGCCTCGGACTAACCGCTTCTTTTTCGCCTTATCGCCTCGGACTAACCCCTTCTTTTTCGCGTTATCGCCTCGGACTAACTGCTTCTTTTTCGCCTTATCGCCTCGGACTAACCGCTTCTTTTTCGCCTTATCGCCTCGGATTAACCGCTTCTTTTTCGCCTTATCGCCTAAGATTAACCGCTTCTTTTTCGCCTTATTGCCACGGACTAACCGCTTCTTTTTTGCCTTATCGCCTCGGACTAACCTTGTTTTTCGCCTTATCGCCTCGGACTAACCACTTCTTTTTCGCCTTATCGCCTCGGACTAACCGCTTCTTTTTCGCCTTATCGCCTCGGACTAACCTTGTTTTTCGCCTTATCGCCTCGGACTAACCACTTCTTTTTCGCCTTATCGCCTCGGACTAACCGCTTCTTTTTCGCCTTATCGCCTCGAACTAACTGCTTTTTTTTCGCCTTATCGCCTTGGACTAACGGCTTCTTTTTCGCCTTATCGCCTCGGATTAATCGCTTCTTTTTCGCCTTATCGCCTTGGATTAACCGCTTCTTTTTCGCCTTACCGCCTCGGACTAACCGCTTCTTTTTCGCCTTATCGCCTCAGACTAACCTTCTTTTTCGCCTTATCGCCTCGGACTAAGCGCTTCTTTTTCGCCTTATCGCCTCGGACTGACCGCTTCTTTTTCGCCTTATCGCCTCGGACTAACCCCTTCTTTTTCGCGTTATCGCCTCGGACTAACCGCTTCTTTTTCACCTTATCGCCTCGGACTAACCGCTTTTTTTTCGCCTTATCGCCTCGGACTAACCGCTTCTTTTTCGCCTTATCGCCTCGGACTAACCTTCTTTTTCGCCTTATCCCCTCGGACTAACCGCTTCTTTTTCGCCTTATCGCCTCGGACTAACCTTCTTTTTCGGCTTATCCCCTCGGACTAACCGCTTCTTTTTCGCCTTATCGCCTCGGACTAACCGCTTCTTTTTCGGCTTATCCCCTCGGACCAACCGCTTCTTTTTCGCCTTATCGCCTCGGACTAACCGCTTCTTTTTCGCCTTATCGCCTCGGACTAACCTTCTTTTTCGCCTTATCCCCTCGGACTAACCGCTTCTTTTTCGCCTTATCGCCTCGGACTAACCTTCTTTTTCGCCTTATCCCCTCGGACTAACCGCTTCTTTTTCGCCTTATCGCCTTGGATTAACCGCTTCTTTTTCGCCTTACCTCCTCGGACTAACCGCTTCTTTTTCGCCTTATCGCCTTGGACTAACCGCTTCTTTTTCGCATTATCGCCGCAGACTAACCGCTTCTTTTTCGCCTTATCGCCTTGGACTAACGGCTTCTTTTTCGCCTTATCGCCTCGGAATAACCGCTTCTTTTTCGCCTTATCGCCTTGGATTAACCGCTTCTTTTTCGCCTTACCGCCTCGGACTAACCGCTTCTTTTTCGCCTTATCGCCTTGGACTAAGCGCTTCTTTTTCGCATTATCGCCGCGGACTAACCGCTTCTTTTTCACCTTATCGCCTTGGACTAACGGCTTCTTTTTCGCCTTATCGCCTCGGATTAACCGCTTCTTTTTCGCCTTATCGCCTTGGATTAACCGCTTCTTTTTCGCCTTACCGCCTCGGACTAACCGCTTCTTTTTCGCCCTATCGCCTCGGACTAACCTTCTTTTTCGCCTTATCGCCTCGGACTAACCACTTCTTTTTCGCCTTATCGCCTCGGACTAACTGCTTCTTTTTCGCCTTATCGCCTCGGACTAACCTTCTTTTTCGCCTTATCGCCTCGGACTAACCACTTCTTTTTCGCCTTATCGCCTCGGACTAACTGCTTCTTTTTCGCCTTATCGCCTCGGACTAACCGATTCTTTTTCGCCTTATCGCCTCTGACTAACCGCTTCTTTTGCGCCTTATCCCCTCGGACTAACTGCTTCTTTTTCGCCTTATCGCCTCGGACTAACCGCTTCTTTTTCGCGTTATCACCTCGGACTAACCGCTTCTTTTTCGCATTATTGCCTCGGACTAACCGCTTCTTTTTCGCCTTATCGCCTCGGACTAACTGCTTCTTTTTCGCCTTATCGCCTCGGATTAACCGCTTCTTTTTCGCCTTATCGCCTAAGATTAACCGCTTCTTTTTCGCCTTATTGCCTCGGACTAACCGCTTCTTTTTCGCCTTATCGCCTCAGACTAACCTTGTTTTTCGCCTTATCGCCTCGGATTAACCACCTCTTTTTCGCCTTATCGCCTCGGACTAACCGCTTCTTTTTCGCCTTATCGCCTCGGACTAACCTTGTTTTTCGCCTTATCGCCTCGGACTAACCACTTCTTTTTCGCCTTATCGCCTCGGACTAACCGCTTCTTTTTCGCCTTATCGCCTCGAACTAACTGCTTTTTTTTCGCCTTATCGCCTCGGACTAACTGCTTCTTTTTCGCCTTATCGCCTCGGATTAACCGCTTCTTTTTCGCCTTATTCCCTCGGATTAACCGCTTCTTTTTCGCCTTATCGCCTCGGACTAACCGCTTCTTTTGCGCCTTATCCCCTCGGACTAACTGCTTCTTTTTCGCCTTATCGCCTCGGAGTAACGGCTTCTTTTTCGCCTTATCGCCTCGGACTAAGCGCTTCTTTTTCGCCTTATCGCCTTGGACTAACCGCTTCTTTTTCGCATTATCGCCGCGGACTAACCGCTTCTTTTTCGCATTATCGCCGCGGACTAACCGCTTCTTTTTCGCCTTATCGCCTTGGACTAACGGCTTCTTTTTCGCCTTATCGCCTCGGATTAACCGCTTCTTTTTCGCCTTATCGCCTTGGATTAACCGCTTCTTTTTCGCCTTACCTCCTCGGACTAACCGCTTCTTTTTCGCCTTATCGCCTTGGACTAACCGCTTCTTTTTCGCATTATCGCCGCAGACTAACCGCTTCTTTTTCGCCTTATCGCCTTGGACTAACGGCTTCTTTTTCGCCTTATCGCCTCGGATTAACCGCTTCTTTTTCGCCTTATCGCCTTGGATTAACCGCTTCTTTTTCGCCTTAGCGCCTCGGACTAACCGCTTCTTTTTCGCCTTATCGCCTTGGACTAACCGCTTCTTTTTCGCATTATCGCCTTGGACTAACCGCTTCTTTTTCGCCTTATCGCCTTGGACTAACGGCTTCTTTTTCGCCTTATCGCCTCGGATTAACCGCTTCTTTTTCGCCTTATCGCCTTGCATTAACCGCTTCTTTTTCGCCTTACCGCCTCGGACTAACCGCTTCTTTTTCGCCCTATCGCCTCGGACTAACCTTCTTTTTCGCCTTATCGCCTCGGACTAACCACTTCTTTTTCGCCTTATCGCCTCGGACTAAGTGCTTCTTTTTCGCCTTATCGCCTCGGACTAACCGATTCTTTTTCGCCTTATCGCCTCTGACTAACCGCTTCTTTTGCGCCTTATCCCCTCGGACTAACTGCTTCTTTTTCGCCTTATTGCCTCGGACTAACCGCTTCTTTTTCGCGTTATCACCTCGGACTAACCGCTTCTTTTTCGCATTATTGCCTCGGACTAACCGCTTCTTTTTCGCCTTATCGCCTCGGACTAACTGCTTCTTTTTCGCCTTATCGCCTCGGATTAACCGCTTCTTTTTCGCCTTATCGCCTAAGATTAACCGCTTCTTTTTCGCCTTATTGCCTCGGACTAACCGCTTCTTTTTCGCCTTATCGCCTCAGACTAACCTTGTTTTTCGCCTTATCGCCTCGGACTAACCACTTCTTTTTCGCCTTATCGCCTCGGACTAACCGCTTCTTTTTCGCCTTATCGCCTCGGACTAACCTTGTTTTTCGCCTTATCGCCTCGGACTAACCACTTCTTTTTCGCCTTATCGCCTCGGACTAACCGCTTCTTTTTCGCCTTATCGCCTCGAACTAACTGCTTTTTTTTCGCCTTATCGCCTCGGACTAACTGCTTCTTTTTCGCCTTATCGCCTCGGATTAACCGCTTCTTTTTCGCCTTATTGCCTCGGATTAACCGCTTCTTTTTCGCCTTATCGCCTCGGACTAACCGCTTCTTTTGCGCCTTATCCCCTCGGACTAACTGCTTCTTTTTCGCCTTATCGCCTCGGAGTAACGGCTTCTTTTTCGCCTTATCGCCTCGGACTAAGCGCTTCTTTTTCGCCTTATCGCCTTGGACTAACCGCTTCTTTTTCGCATTATCGCCGCGGACTAACCGCTTCTTTTTCGCATTATCGCCGCGGACTAACCGCTTCTTTTTCGCCTTATCGCCTTGGACTAACGGCTTCTTTTTCGCCTTATCGCCTCGGATTAACCGCTTCTTTTTCGCCTTATCGCCTTGGATTAACCGCTTCTTTTTCGCCTTACCGCCTCGGACTAACCGCTTCTTTTTCGCCTTATCGCTGCAGACTAACCGCTTCTTTTTCGCATTATCGCCGCAGACTAACCGCTTCTTTTTCGCCTTATCGCCTTGGACTAACGGCTTCTTTTTGGCCTTATCGCCTCGGATTAACCGCTTCTTTTTCGCCTTATCGCCTTGGATTAACCGCTTCTTTTTCGCCTTACCGCCTCGGACTAACCGCTTCTTTTTCGCCTTATCGCCTTGGACTAACCGCTTCTTTTTCGCATTATCGCCGCGGACTAACCGCTTGTTTTTCGCCTTATCGCCTTGGACTAACGGCTTCTTTTTCGCCTTATCGCCTCGGATTAACCGCTTCTTTTTCGCCTTATCGCCTTGGATTAACCGCTTCTTTTTCGCCTTACCGCCTCGGACTAACCGCTTCTTTTTCGCCCTATCGCCTCGGACTAACCTTCTTTTTCGCCTGATCGCCTCGGACTAAGCGCTTCTTTTTCGCCTTATCGCCTCGGACTAACCGCTTCTTTTTCGCCTTATCGCCTCGGACTAACCCCTTCTTTTTCGCGTTATCGCCTCGGACTAACTGCTTCTTTTTCGCCTTATCGCCTCGGACTAACCGCTTCTTTTTCGCCTTATCGCCTCGGGTTAACCGCTTCTTTTTCGCCTTATCGCCTAAGATTAACCGCTTCTTTTTCGCCTTATTGCCACGGACTAACCGCTTCTTTTTTGCCTTATCGCCTCGGACTAACCTTGTTTTTCGCCTTATCGCCTCGGACTAACCACTTCTTTTTCGCCTTATCGCCTCGGACTAACCGCTTCTTTTTCGCCTTATCGCCTCGGACTAACCTTGTTTTTCGCCTTATCGCCTCGGACTAACCACTTCTTTTTCGCCTTATCGCCTCGGACTAACCGCTTCTTTTTCGCCTTATCGCCTCGAACTAACTGCTTTTTTTTCGCCTTGTCGCCTCGGAGTAACTGCTTCTTTTTCGCCTTATCGCCTCGGATTAACCGCTTCTTTTTCGCCTTATTGCCTCGGATTAACCGCTTCTATTTCGCCTTATCGCCTCGGACTAACCGCTTCTTTTTCGCCTTATCGCCTCGGACTAACTGCTTCTTTTTCGCCTTATCGCCTCGGATTAATCGCTTCTTTTTCGCCTTATTGCCTTGGATTAACCGCTTCTTTTTCGCCTTATCGCCTCGGACTAACCGCTTCTTTTGCGCCTTATCCCCTCGGACTAACTGCTTCTTTTTCGCCTTATCGCCTCGGACTAACGGCTTCTTTTTCGCCTTATCGCCTCGGACTAACCGCTTCTTTTTCGCCTTATCGCCTCGGACTAACCTTCTTTTTCGCCTTATCACCTCGGACTAACCGCTTCTTTTTCGCCTTATCGCCTAAGATTAACCGCTTCTTTTTCGCCTTATCGCCTCGGACTAACCACTTCTTTTTCGCCTTATCGCCTCGGACTAACCGCTTCTTTTTCGCCTTATCGCCTCGAACTAACTGCTTTTTTTTCGCCTTATCGCCTCGGAGTAACTGCTTCTTTTTCGCCTTATCGCCTCGGATTAACCGCTTCTTTTTCGCCTTATTGCCTCGGATTACCCGCTTTTATTTCGCCTTATCGCCTCGGACTAACCGCTTCTTTTTCGCCTTATCGCCTCAGACTAACCTTCTTTTTCGCCTTATCGCCTCGGACTAACTACTTCTTTTTCGCCTTATCGCCTCGGACTAGCCGCTTCTTTTTCGCCTTATCGCCTCGGACTAACCTTCTTTTTCGCCTTATCGCCTCGGACTAACCTTCTTTTTCGCCTTATCGCCTTGGACTAACGGCTTCTTTTTCGCCTTATCGCCTCGGATTAATCGCTTCTTTTTCGCCTTATCGCCTTGGATTAACCGCTTCTTTTTCGCCTTACCGCCTCGGACTAACCGCTTCTTTTTCGCCTTATCGCTGCAGACTAACCGCTTCTTTTTCGCATTATCGCCGCAGACTAACCGCTTCTTTTTCGCCTTATCGCCTTGGACTAACGGCTTCTTTTTGGCCTTATCGCCTCGGATTAACCGCTTCTTTTTCGCCTTATCGCCTTGGATTAACCGCTTCTTTTTCGCCTTACCGCCTCGGACTAACCGCTTCTTTTTCGCCTTATCGCCTTGGACTAACCGCTTCTTTTTCGCATTATCGCCGCGGACTAACCGCTTGTTTTTCGCCTTATCGCCTTGGACTAACGGCTTCTTTTTCGCCTTATCGCCTCGGATTAACCGCTTCTTTTTCGCCTTATCGCCTTGGATTAACCGCTTCTTTTTCGCCTTACCGCCTCGGACTAACCGCTTCTTTTTCGCCCTATCGCCTCGGACTAACCTTCTTTTTCGCCTGATCGCCTCGGACTAAGCGCTTCTTTTTCGCCTTATCGCCTCGGACTAACCGCTTCTTTTTCGCCTTATCGCCTCGGACTAACCCCTTCTTTTTCGCGTTATCGCCTCGGACTAACTGCTTCTTTTTCGCCTTATCGCCTCGGACTAACCGCTTCTTTTTCGCCTTATCGCCTCGGATTAACCGCTTCTTTTTCGCCTTATCGCCTAAGATTAACCGCTTCTTTTTCGCCTTATTGCCACGGACTAACCGCTTCTTTTTTGCCTTATCGCCTCGGACTAACCTTGTTTTTCGCCTTATCGCCTCGGACTAACCACTTCTTTTTCGCCTTATCGCCTCGGACTAACCGCTTCTTTTTCGCCTTATCGCCTCGGACTAACCTTGTTTTTCGCCTTATCGCCTCGGACTAACCACTTCTTTTTCGCCTTATCGCCTCGGACTAACCGCTTCTTTTTCGCCTTATCGCCTCGAACTAACTGCTTTTTTTTCGCCTTATCGCCTTGGACTAACGGCTTCTTTTTCGCCTTATCGCCTCGGATTAATCGCTTCTTTTTCGCCTTATCGCCTTGGATTAACCGCTTCTTTTTCGCCTTACCGCCTCGGACTAACCGCTTCTTTTTCGCCTTATCGCCTCAGACTAACCTTCTTTTTCGCCTTATCGCCTCGGACTAAGCGCTTCTTTTTCGCCTTATCGCCTCGGACTGACCGCTTCTTTTTCGCCTTATCGCCTCGGACTAACCCCTTCTTTTTCGCGTTATCGCCTCGGACTAACCGCTTCTTTTTCACCTTATCGCCTCGGACTAACCGCTTTTTTTTCGCCTTATCGCCTCGGACTAACCGCTTCTTTTTCGCCTTATCGCCTCGGACTAACCTTCTTTTTCGCCTTATCCCCTCGGACTAACCGCTTCTTTTTCGCCTTATCGCCTCGGACTAACCTTCTTTTTCGGCTTATCCCCTCGGACTAACCGCTTCTTTTTCGCCTTATCGCCTCGGACTAACCGCTTCTTTTTCGGCTTATCCCCTCGGACCAACCGCTTCTTTTTCGCCTTATCGCCTCGGACTAACCGCTTCTTTTTCGCCTTATCGCCTCGGACTAACCTTCTTTTTCGCCTTATCCCCTCGGACTAACCGCTTCTTTTTCGCCTTATCGCCTCGGACTAACCTTCTTTTTCGCCTTATCCCCTCGGACTAACCGCTTCTTTTTCGCCTTATCGCCTCGGACTAACCGCTTCTTTTTCGGCTTATCCCCTCGGACTAACCGCTTCTTTTTCGCCTTATCGCCTCGGACTAAGCGCTTCTTTTTCGGCTTATCCCCTCGGACTAACCGCTTCTTTTTCGCCTTATCGCCTCGGACTAACCCCTTCTTTTTCTCGTTATCGCCTCGGACTAACCGCTTCTTTTTCGCCTTATCGCCTCAGACTAACTGCTTCTTTTTCGCCTTATCGCCTCGGACTAACCGCTTCTTTTTCGGCTTATCCCCTCGGACTAACCGCTTCTTTTTCCCCTTATCGCCTCGGACTAACCCCTTCTTTTTCTCGTTATCGCCTCGGACTAACCTCTTCTTTTTCGCCTTATCGCCTCGGACTAACTGCTTCTTTTTCGCCTTATCGCCTGGGACTACCCTTCTTTTTCGCCTTATCGCCTCGGACTAACTGCTTCTTTTTCGCCTTATCGCCTCGCACTAACCGCTTCTTTTTCACATTATCGCCTCGGACTAACTGCTTCTTTTTCGCCTTATCGCCTCAGACTAACTGCTTCTTTTTCGCCTTATCGCCTCGGACTAACCGCTTCTTTTTCGGCTTATCCCCTCGGACTAACCGCTTCTTTTTCCCCTTATCGCCTCGGACTAACCCTTTCTTTTTCTCGTTATCGCCTCGGACTAACCTCTTCTTTTTCGCCTTATCGCCTCGGACTAACTGCTTCTTTTTCGCCTTATCGCCTGGGACTACCCTTCTTTTTCGCCTTATCGCCTCGGACTAACTGCTTCTTTTTCGCCTTATCGCCTCGCACTAACCGCTTCTTTTTCACATTATCGCCTCGGACTAACTGCTTCTTTTTCGCCTTATCGCCTCGGACTAACCTTCTTTTTCGCCTTATGGCCTCTGACTAACGGCTTACTTTTCGCCTTATCGCCTCGGACTAACTGCTTCTTTTTCGCCTTATCGCCTCGGATTAACCGCTTCTTTTTCGCCTTATTGCCTCGGATTAACCGCTTCTTTTTCGCCTTATCGCCTCGGACTAACCGCTTCTTTTGCGCCTTATCCCCTCGGACTAACTGCTTCTTTTTCGCCTTATCGCCTCGGAGTAACGGCTTCTTTTTCGCCTTATCGCCTCGGACTAAGCGCTTCTTTTTCGCCTTATCGCCTTGGACTAACCGCTTCTTTTTCGCATTATCGCCGCGGACTAACCGCTTCTTTTTCGCATTATCGCCGCGGACTAACCGCTTCTTTTTCGCCTTATCGCCTTGGACTAACGGCTTCTTTTTCGCCTTATCGCCTCGGATTAACCGCTTCTTTTTCGCCTTATCGCCTTGGATTAACCGCTTCTTTTTCGCCTTACCGCCTCGGACTAACCGCTTCTTTTTCGCCTTATCGCTGCAGACTAACCGCTTCTTTTTCGCATTATCGCCGCAGACTAACCGCTTCTTTTTCGCCTTATCGCCTTGGACTAACGGCTTCTTTTTGGCCTTATCGCCTCGGATTAACCGCTTCTTTTTCGCCTTATCGCCTTGGATTAACCGCTTCTTTTTCGCCTTACCGCCTCGGACTAACCGCTTCTTTTTCGCCTTATCGCCTTGGACTAACCGCTTCTTTTTCGCATTATCGCCGCGGACTAACCGCTTGTTTTTCGCCTTATCGCCTTGGACTAACGGCTTCTTTTTCGCCTTATCGCCTCGGATTAACCGCTTCTTTTTCGCCTTATCGCCTTGGATTAACCGCTTCTTTTTCGCCTTACCGCCTCGGACTAACCGCTTCTTTTTCGCCCTATCGCCTCGGACTAACCTTCTTTTTCGCCTGATCGCCTCGGACTAAGCGCTTCTTTTTCGCCTTATCGCCTCGGACTAACCGCTTCTTTTTCGCCTTATCGCCTCGGACTAACCCCTTCTTTTTCGCGTTATCGCCTCGGACTAACTGCTTCTTTTTCGCCTTATCGCCTCGGACTAACCGCTTCTTTTTCGCCTTATCGCCTCGGGTTAACCGCTTCTTTTTCGCCTTATCGCCTAAGATTAACCGCTTCTTTTTCGCCTTATTGCCACGGACTAACCGCTTCTTTTTTGCCTTATCGCCTCGGACTAACCTTGTTTTTCGCCTTATCGCCTCGGACTAACCACTTCTTTTTCGCCTTATCGCCTCGGACTAACCGCTTCTTTTTCGCCTTATCGCCTCGGACTAACCTTGTTTTTCGCCTTATCGCCTCGGACTAACCACTTCTTTTTCGCCTTATCGCCTCGGACTAACCGCTTCTTTTTCGCCTTATCGCCTCGAACTAACTGCTTTTTTTTCGCCTTGTCGCCTCGGAGTAACTGCTTCTTTTTCGCCTTATCGCCTCGGATTAACCGCTTCTTTTTCGCCTTATTGCCTCGGATTAACCGCTTCTATTTCGCCTTATCGCCTCGGACTAACCGCTTCTTTTTCGCCTTATCGCCTCGGACTAACTGCTTCTTTTTCGCCTTATCGCCTCGGATTAATCGCTTCTTTTTCGCCTTATTGCCTTGGATTAACCGCTTCTTTTTCGCCTTATCGCCTCGGACTAACCGCTTCTTTTGCGCCTTATCCCCTCGGACTAACTGCTTCTTTTTCGCCTTATCGCCTCGGACTAACGGCTTCTTTTTCGCCTTATCGCCTCGGACTAACCGCTTCTTTTTCGCCTTATCGCCTCGGACTAACCTTCTTTTTCGCCTTATCACCTCGGACTAACCGCTTCTTTTTCGCCTTATCGCCTAAGATTAACCGCTTCTTTTTCGCCTTATCGCCTCGGACTAACCACTTCTTTTTCGCCTTATCGCCTCGGACTAACCGCTTCTTTTTCGCCTTATCGCCTCGAACTAACTGCTTTTTTTTCGCCTTATCGCCTCGGAGTAACTGCTTCTTTTTCGCCTTATCGCCTCGGATTAACCGCTTCTTTTTCGCCTTATTGCCTCGGATTACCCGCTTTTATTTCGCCTTATCGCCTCGGACTAACCGCTTCTTTTTCGCCTTATCGCCTCAGACTAACCTTCTTTTTCGCCTTATCGCCTCGGACTAACTACTTCTTTTTCGCCTTATCGCCTCGGACTAGCCGCTTCTTTTTCGCCTTATCGCCTCGGACTAACCTTCTTTTTCGCCTTATCGCCTCGGACTAACCTTCTTTTTCGCCTTATCGCCTTGGACTAACGGCTTCTTTTTCGCCTTATCGCCTCGGATTAATCGCTTCTTTTTCGCCTTATCGCCTTGGATTAACCGCTTCTTTTTCGCCTTACCGCCTCGGACTAACCGCTTCTTTTTCGCCTTATCGCTGCAGACTAACCGCTTCTTTTTCGCATTATCGCCGCAGACTAACCGCTTCTTTTTCGCCTTATCGCCTTGGACTAACGGCTTCTTTTTGGCCTTATCGCCTCGGATTAACCGCTTCTTTTTCGCCTTATCGCCTTGGATTAACCGCTTCTTTTTCGCCTTACCGCCTCGGACTAACCGCTTCTTTTTCGCCTTATCGCCTTGGACTAACCGCTTCTTTTTCGCATTATCGCCGCGGACTAACCGCTTGTTTTTCGCCTTATCGCCTTGGACTAACGGCTTCTTTTTCGCCTTATCGCCTCGGATTAACCGCTTCTTTTTCGCCTTATCGCCTTGGATTAACCGCTTCTTTTTCGCCTTACCGCCTCGGACTAACCGCTTCTTTTTCGCCCTATCGCCTCGGACTAACCTTCTTTTTCGCCTGATCGCCTCGGACTAAGCGCTTCTTTTTCGCCTTATCGCCTCGGACTAACCGCTTCTTTTTCGCCTTATCGCCTCGGACTAACCCCTTCTTTTTCGCGTTATCGCCTCGGACTAACTGCTTCTTTTTCGCCTTATCGCCTCGGACTAACCGCTTCTTTTTCGCCTTATCGCCTCGGATTAACCGCTTCTTTTTCGCCTTATCGCCTAAGATTAACCGCTTCTTTTTCGCCTTATTGCCACGGACTAACCGCTTCTTTTTTGCCTTATCGCCTCGGACTAACCTTGTTTTTCGCCTTATCGCCTCGGACTAACCACTTCTTTTTCGCCTTATCGCCTCGGACTAACCGCTTCTTTTTCGCCTTATCGCCTCGGACTAACCTTGTTTTTCGCCTTATCGCCTCGGACTAACCACTTCTTTTTCGCCTTATCGCCTCGGACTAACCGCTTCTTTTTCGCCTTATCGCCTCGAACTAACTGCTTTTTTTTCGCCTTGTCGCCTCGGAGTAACTGCTTCTTTTTCGCCTTATCGCCTCGGATTAACCGCTTCTTTTTCGCCTTATTGCCTCGGATTAACCGCTTCTATTTCGCCTTATCGCCTCGGACTAACCGCTTCTTTTTCGCCTTATCGCCTCGGACTAACTGCTTCTTTTTCGCCTTATCGCCTCGGATTAATCCCTTCTTTTTCGCCTTATTGCCTCGGATTAACCGCTTCTTTTTCGCCTTATCGCCTCGGACTAACCGCTTCTTTTGCGCCTTATCCCCTCGGACTAACTGCTTCTTTTTCGCCTTATCGCCTCGGACTAACGGCTTCTTTTTCGCCTTATCGCCTCGGACTAACCGCTTCTTTTTCGCCTTATCGCCTCGGACTAACCTTCTTTTTCGCCTTATCACCTCGGACTAACCGCTTCTTTTTCGCCTTATCGCCTAAGATTAACCGCTTCTTTTTCGCCTTATCGCCTCGGACTAACCACTTCTTTTTCGCCTTATCGCCTCGGACTAACCGCTTCTTTTTCGCCTTATCGCCTCGAACTAACTGCTTTTTTTTCGCCTTATCGCCTCGGAGTAACTGCTTCTTTTTCGCCTTATCGCCTCGGATTAACCGCTTCTTTTTCGCCTTATTGCCTCGGATTACCCGCTTTTATTTCGCCTTATCGCCTCGGACTAACCGCTTCTTTTTCGCCTTATCGCCTCAGACTAACCTTCTTTTTCGCCTTATCGCCTCGGACTAACTACTTCTTTTTCGCCTTATCGCCTCGGACTAGCCGCTTCTTTTTCGCCTTATCGCCTCGGACTAACCTTCTTTTTCGCCTTATCGCCTCGGACTAACCTTCTTTTTCGCCTTATCGCCTTGGACTAACGGCTTCTTTTTCGCCTTATCGCCTCGGATTAATCGCTTCTTTTTCGCCTTATCGCCTTGGATTAACCGCTTCTTTTTCGCCTTACCGCCTCGGACTAACCGCTTCTTTTTCGCCTTATCGCCTCAGACTAACCTTCTTTTTCGCCTTATCGCCTCGGACTAAGCGCTTCTTTTTCGCCTTATCGCCTCGGACTGACCGCTTCTTTTTCGCCTTATCGCCTCGGACTAACCCCTTCTTTTTCGCGTTATCGCCTCGGACTAACCGCTTCTTTTTCACCTTATCGCCTCGGACTAACCGCTTTTTTTTCGCCTTATCGCCTCGGACTAACCGCTTCTTTTTCGCCTTATCGCCTCGGACTAACCTTCTTTTTCGCCTTATCCCCTCGGACTAACCGCTTCTTTTTCGCCTTATCGCCTCGGACTAACCTTCTTTTTCGGCTTATCCCCTCGGACTAACCGCTTCTTTTTCGCCTTATCGCCTCGGACTAACCGCTTCTTTTTCGGCTTATCCCCTCGGACCAACCGCTTCTTTTTCGCCTTATCGCCTCGGACTAACCGCTTCTTTTTCGCCTTATCGCCTCGGACTAACCTTCTTTTTCGCCTTATCCCCTCGGACTAACCGCTTCTTTTTCGCCTTATCGCCTCGGACTAACCTTCTTTTTCGCCTTATCCCCTCGGACTAACCGCTTCTTTTTCGCCTTATCGCCTCGGACTAACCGCTTCTTTTTCGGCTTATCCCCTCGGACTAACCGCTTCTTTTTCGCCTTATCGCCTCGGACTAAGCGCTTCTTTTTCGGCTTATCCCCTCGGACTAACCGCTTCTTTTTCGCCTTATCGCCTCGGACTAACCCCTTCTTTTTCTCGTTATCGCCTCGGACTAACCGCTTCTTTTTCGCCTTATCGCCTCAGACTAACTGCTTCTTTTTCGCCTTATCGCCTCGGACTAACCGCTTCTTTTTCGGCTTATCCCCTCGGACTAACCGCTTCTTTTTCCCCTTATCGCCTCGGACTAACCCCTTCTTTTTCTCGTTATCGCCTCGGACTAACCTCTTCTTTTTCGCCTTATCGCCTCGGACTAACTGCTTCTTTTTCGCCTTATCGCCTGGGACTACCCTTCTTTTTCGCCTTATCGCCTCGGACTAACTGCTTCTTTTTCGCCTTATCGCCTCGCACTAACCGCTTCTTTTTCACATTATCGCCTCGGACTAACTGCTTCTTTTTCGCCTTATCGCCTCAGACTAACTGCTTCTTTTTCGCCTTATCGCCTCGGACTAACCGCTTCTTTTTCGGCTTATCCCCTCGGACTAACCGCTTCTTTTTCCCCTTATCGCCTCGGACTAACCCTTTCTTTTTCTCGTTATCGCCTCGGACTAACCTCTTCTTTTTCGCCTTATCGCCTCGGACTAACTGCTTCTTTTTCGCCTTATCGCCTGGGACTACCCTTCTTTTTCGCCTTATCGCCTCGGACTAACTGCTTCTTTTTCGCCTTATCGCCTCGCACTAACCGCTTCTTTTTCACATTATCGCCTCGGACTAACTGCTTCTTTTTCGCCTTATCGCCTCGGACTAACCTTCTTTTTCGCCTTATGGCCTCTGACTAACGGCTTACTTTTCGCCTTATCGCCTCGGACTAACCGCTTCTTTTTCGCCTTATCGCCTCGGAGTAACTGCTTCTTTTTCGCCTTATCGCCTCGGACTAACCGCTTCTTTTTCGCCTTATCGCCTCGGACTAACCGCTTCTTTTGCGCCTTATCCCCTCGGAGTAACTGCTTCTTTTTCGCCTTATCGCCTCGGACTAACCGCTTCTTTTTCGCCTTATCGCCTCGGACTAACCGCTTCTTTTTCGCCTTATCGCCTCGGACGAACCCTCTTTTTCGCCTTATCACCTCGGACTAACCGCTTCTTTTTCGCCTTATCGCCTCGGACTAACCGCTTCTTTTTCGCATTATTGCCTCGGACTAACCGCTTCTTTTTCGCCTTATCGCCTCGGACTAACTGCTTCTTTTTCGCCTTATCACCTCGGATTAACGGCTTCTTTTTCGCCTTATCGCCTCAGATTAACCGCTTCTTTTTTGCCTTATTGCCTCGGACTAACCGCTTCTTTTTCGCCTTATCGCCTCGGATTAACCGCTTCTTTTTCGCCTTATCGCCTCAGATTAACCGCTTCTTTTTTGCCTTATTGCCTCGGACTAACCGCTTCTTTTTCGCCTTATCGCCTCGGACTAACCTTGTTTTTCGCCTTATCGCCTCGGACTAACCACTTCTTTTTCGCCTTATCGCCTCGGACTAACCGCTTCTTTTTCGCCTTATCGCCTCGGACTAACCTTGTTTTTCGCCTTATCGCCTAGGACTAACCGCTTCTTTTTCGCCTTATCGCCTCGGACTAACCTTTTTTTTCGCCTTATCGCTTCGGAGGAACCGCTTCTTTTTCGCCTTATCGCCTCGGACTAACCGCTTCTTTTTCGCCTTATTGCCTCGGACTAACCGCTTCTTTCTCGCCTTATGGCCTCAGACAACCGCTTGTTTTTCGCCCTATCGCCTCGGACTAACCGCTTCTTTTTCGCCTTATCGCCTCGGACTGTCCGCTTCTTTTTCGCATTATCGCCTCGGACTAACCGCTTCTTTTTCGCCTTATCGCCTCGGACTAACCGCTTCTTTTTCGCCTTATCGCCTCGGACTAACCGCTTCTTTTTCGCCTTATCGCCTGGGACTAACCTCTTCTTTTTCGCCTTATCGCCTCGGACTAACCGCTTCTTTTTCGCCTTATCGCCTCAGACAACCGCTTGTTTTTCGCCCTATCGCCTCGGACTAACCGCTTCTTTTTCGCCTTATCGCCTCGGACTAACCGTTTCTTTTTCGCATTATCGCCTCGGACTAACCGCTTCTTTTTCGCCTTATCGCCTCGGACTAACCTCTTCTTTTTCGCCTTATCGCCTCGGACTAACCCGTTCTTTTTTGCCTTATCGCCTCGGACTAACCGCTTCTTTTTCGCCTTATCGCCTCGGACTAACCGCTTCTTTTTCGCCTTATTGCCTAGGACTAACCCCTTAGTCGACTTGGGCTGAAATATGGTGCTGATTTCATGGTTTCCAGTTCCTAGTTTGTCGCCTTCTGGTGGGTGAGGGTGGCGATGAGGAGAGGGTTGGAGACAACAATCCTTGAAACACTTCTGCGTCATTCTCAATTTATTGCTGTTGTTATTCTCATAGAATATTATAATTGTTGTTTCTCGATCGGCCACTAGTATACCCTAGTCAAGTCTCTCGTTTTAGAGAGTTGGACGTTTGAACCCAGTGAAAAGCTACAATACTGAAATATCAGTGTAATATTTCAGGTTCCTGTATGACATGGCTAGTTTTCGCAATGGATCTAATTGCCTGTATCCGCCAAAAAAAGCCACAGAATTTGACTTGTCACTGATGATCTTTGATAGAATTCTGTCCTAGAGCTAGCTTTCCACAAGACTTATCGTGGCTCAAAAAAAAGGAAATCACTCTCCCGTATGACTTTTGAAGCCAAAAAGACTACATCCACCGTCTTTTCATCGAATCATGAATTCTACAATTTAATATGAGTGCTTCCAACAAAGAATTCGAGTCTTGGGAACACAAACATTCACATATCAAAGCCGCGGCGGAGAAGGCCTGCATCGTCTTAAATGGACTGAATAAGGGGTTCCTACATCGAGAATCGATTGAACTTCAAGCAAACTAGGCCATAATTAAATACGAGTAAGCGAACACTCCGCATGTTGTACCTACGTCAATGATCGACCGGTAGTCACACAATCAAATCTTATTCCCGCTAGCGAATCACAGACAGTTCTCATAGTTAGGTAGGCTGAAAACGCCCCAATTTGAGAAAACAAGCAAAGCTACTCACGATCAGTCTTTGACGAGGTCTGTGGCCATGTTTTGCTCGCAAACAGCAATGTCCCGGATGTACTTGAGTTTCATCGAGCGGGAAAGTATCGATTCAACAGTACCACATACCACATTTTTTAAGTCTTTAGCCCATCAATGGTCAGGCCAAATAACGCAACCAGCAGTACAAATGTCGAGTCCGTTGCAAGTCTAAGCCCTGAATTGATGTGGCTAAAGCTCTTTGCTGTCTGAAGCAAGCACAACATTATCGCCAAGCCCATGCACAGTGCAAACACGGGTTTACACATCTCAGGGCCGTTTCATGTACGATAATGGACGACGCCTGCTAGCAAATCGTTAGACTTGCACCTTCATTGGACTTAATGATGTCCTCGGGCAGACTTCCTTTAGACAGCAGTTACAGAACGCTAAATATAATCGGTCGGCTCCTGCTCAGAGTCACCGCTTTACCGGAGTCAGCTTTGGTTTAACCAAAATATATATTACCTTGTTATATATTACCAAACTTGTTTTGAATACTGATTCTGCTCGTAAAATTGCCGGCGTATTCTAACGGTGGGAAACACTCAGTAAGAGCTATGGCGTTTTCTGCTCAAAATCTTGTTCAGGCAAGCAAATTCTGCTCCGGAATCCTGCTCGAGAGAAGTGACCGATGCCAGCTCAGCTACCAGCTCAGCTACCTGCCCAGCTCAGCTACATCTTGCATTGGCCTTATTGCGGTTAGCATTTGTTTGCATTTTGACTCGCCCTACAGGCTCGTCAAAATACTGCACAACTCGTAAAAATATACAGCGATACTACACACCAAAACGTCTAATAAGATATATATATGCTGCTTTCTTTATTGACCACCGTCTTTAAAGACTACGGACACTTCATTTCAGAGAATTCTATATCAAGGGACTACTTTGTATGCCTGGAACTGTGAGTTTAATGTTGAAACTACTTTTGAAATTCGCAGAGAGCAAACGTGGAATCACCTTTGTTGCGCGTTGTAGCCCATGCAGAAAGATATAAAAAATGCCCAATTTATTTCCACATACAAAATAGTTATTCGAACAACCGTATCCCTATTAAAGGACATTCCACTGTCGTGCTCAGTAAATAATGTTTTACCCAATGTCATGAAATTAATGTTCATACCTTTAATTTCATTGACCAAACGAAAGATGAACTGAGTAAATTGAATAAAAATTCTAGTTTCATATAAAGTGAGGGTGCAAGGCATTTCACATTAATGTTCTGGTATAAAATTACATTTACTTTTTAAGGGCTGTCAGAAGATACGTTAGAAAAATGCATACATTTCCAAATTTACCTAAATATTGCAGTTCTGGTAATTTTCATCTATGACATTCATTTGACCCTTTGAATAATTTCCTAGAATTCATTGATAGGCTAGGGAATTTGCATCAATTATCATGAATTGATTCCCTAAGTGGTGTTACATTTTATCGTAAAATTCGCGGATTTCGTAAATTTTGCAGTTTTCGCAATTCTCGTAGCTTTCTCTGGGCTTCCCTGAAACCCTGGCAATAAATTTCATTGATTTTGTCACAGGTCTTACAAATTATCGTAAATTTCGCAGTTTTCGTAAATTTTGCAATTTTCGCAACCCTCATAAATTTTGATGGCCCTTCCATACAACCCCTTGAATAAGTTTGTTGATTTTGTAAGTGGTATTACATATTATCGTAAAATTTCGCAGTTTTCATAAATTTTGCTGTTTTCGCAATTCTCATAGCTTTCTCTGGGCCTTCCCTGAAACCCTTGGAATAAATTTCGTGGATTTCATCACAGGTCTTGCAAATTATAGTAAATTTCGCAGTTTTCTTAAATTTCGCAATTTTCGCAACCCTCGTAAATTTTGATGGGCCTTCCCTACAACCCCTTGAATAATTTTGTTGATTTTGTAAGTGGTATTACATATTATCGTAAATTTCGCAGTTTTCGTAAATTTC
>OZ026598.1:12822515-12835015 GCA_964020085.1 Micromussa lordhowensis | reverse complement strand
CTTAAAAATAGTATTTCTGACAATGTAGCTTCGCGGAATAGGTAGAAATAGCTATTTTGCCGGCACGGACCAGAGGCCCGGGTCCGCGTGAGAGGGTTTATGGGTAGCTTTGTGAGATATGTATATCGTTTGTTATAATTTTGAATCAGTCTAGGTCAGCACTTACTCGAGGTCCGTGATTTTATTTTGTTAATTTTGAGTTATTTGTTTTCTAGATATTTCGCGTTCGTAATTTTTTGCGCACCTCAGCCCCCAGAGTTGGCGGCACCGCAGCTGACTTCAGCAGGTGGGGGTATACGTTGCCTTTTTTCCACGAAGTGGTTTGGGTTTTCGTATCCGGCGGTGCCGTATTTAGCTTCTTTGTATAGGTTGATCTTTTGCGACGGCGAGTATGTCAATTAAGCGTATACTGATACATTGATGGCAGTTTTGCAATAAACTGGCTTCGAGGTCCTCGCTGACCTATAGGCCCCTGTATCTACACTGTTGTGTGTGTGTTTCTCTGGGTAGTGTAGGCAAAATTGGCTTTCTCGGAGAGTACTCCGTTTGTGTACACGATTGAAAATATATTTACTAAATAGGATTTAAGGTGGTTCGAAATAGTCTTCTTTATCCCGAGACAAGTTCACAAATTCTTTTCTAAATTATGTTTGGTTCATCGTATCACTATGAAATTTGGCACAGAAATAAAATAAACATCATAGATTCATTACACGACATTCATTTCAGAAAACCTGTTACCATAGCAACCATATGACGCATTCAGTTAAGCCCCTAAAAACTAAATCTATTGTCTTTTTTAAAAAATTGGTCGGTGAAATCTTCTCAAACTGCAATATTATGTCACCAGAAAAGACCTTCAAAATATTTCAGTTTAAAAAAATCTGTAGGGTAGATTAAGAAAAAATCCTCTTTTTGACTATTGTTCTCTTATTTTTTTTCCTGCCTACAGAATTTTTTAAAAATCGGACTATGTATGCAGCCAATTGATCCTGGTTATCACTGAAAAAATGAAAAAAATCCACCAAGCGGAAGCGGAAATATGAGCGATTAAAGTTATAAAAACTCCAAAATTTCGACACGACAAGATCAGCATTTGCGCATGTGCGTCAACTGCACGCGCGAGATTAGGCTTGTTGATTTCGCAGTTGGCAGTGTTTTGTAGATGTGATGTTTTGTTCTACAAGTGAAGGAGTCTGTAATATATCCTTTGATAGTAGTTATATAGTTGGCGGTTTAAACACACTTTCCCAAATCTATATACAATTACTGAATCAAACACAGAATCCAAGGTCAAATAAATTTTTCAAGTCCATATCAAACACAAAATCCAATACCAAGGTCAAACACAAAATCCAATACCAAGGTCAAACACGGAAATCAAATCCATAATTCAGTTGGTTGAATCAAATATAGAAATTAATTAAAATTATATAAATATAATGTATATGAAAATACTCAGAAAATTGTTCAAGAAAAAAAAGCAAACTATATTGGATGTTAAAAAAAAGCAAACTATATTTGATCTTGAATTTGAATGTCATATATGTGGTGAGAAGAATTTAAAATTGGGTCAGAAATGGGCTCATAACAATAAACACAAAACTGGAATCTTTCATGTAAGACGATGTCCATATGCATAACTTGTCACACCATCATCATTTAAATATCTCTTGTCATCAAAACAGCTTAGTGACACTTTATTTATCTCATAACTACCTAACTGGTGATTTTCACTTCTTATTGTTTTCATCTTGTGATACATGTGTTTGTTATTAATTAATGCATCTTTATAATTTTTATGATTGATATTATTTTTGATAACATTCTTCTTTATTCCTTTTGCAGTTTTACCACCTTTTTCATTATCTTTTATATAACTGTACAATTTTGATCGCAAACCAACAAATTCAACAATGGGTATTCCAGCAGCTTCATCTTTGAACTTTCCAATTACTTTTTTATTTGTTTTATCAAAATATGGTGAGCTTTCAGGGTAATCACTGTTGTCGAATTTATCTTTATCATTCCAAAAGTTTTGATATACATCTTCAGCTTCGATTTCATAAGTCAAACTATCTGTGTCTGTGAATAGTAACTTGGATTTGTCTCCATATTTATTTTTGATGTAGTTATAATGAAAATCATACATTAAAGTCTAAGATCTAAGATACACATTCCAACATATGCTGGTCGATTGAGAGTAAGAGATTCTTTAATCTTATGAACTGCTACTAGATTTTCATTAAAGATCTTACTGCTGACATAAGTTGGTTTACTTGCTAACTTTAATAGTTTCTTTTCATCAGTTACTAATCTTACATCAACTCTTTTTCTAATGTTTTCCATTGTTTTACCAAATACACTGTTATTCATCACCTTGAAGAAATCTTTCTCAAAAGCATTTTTAGCACTTTTTCTTTTTTCAGTATTGAAATCAATATATTGCTTCAACCAAGGAGATTGATTAAATTCGAGAACTCTATGAACTTTAGTCAATTTCAAACCAAGATCAATATATAACTGAAGGTTTCTGTAATGAAGAACGTATTTATTTTTATTGCTGAGTGTTGGTATTAGTTTTTGTACAAGACCAACTGATATATTATATTTGCCTGAAATATTTTTACAATAATCTGATAACATGTCTTCTGTTACTTTAACCTTTTCTGGTCCCAATGGATAATCATTATGTAAGTCATGCAGTTCTTTTGGATATTCTAAATCAACTTCTAATATCAAACCTTTTTTACTATCTTATTTATATTTACCAAGATCTAATTTATCAATATGTTCTTGCTTCATCCATTTGAATCCACCTGTTGGTAAATTTTGACTCATAGCCCAACCATACAAGTTATTAGCATCAAGATACATGATATATTTTGAGGGCGCCTTCTCATCATATTCTTTCATGTATTTATTGTTTGCTTTACCATAACGATTGGCTATATAACTAATTCCACCACGCAAGCCTTTTTCAATGAACTGAAACATATCAATATCTGTCATCAATTCAAATTTAATATCTGTCATCTTCAACATAGCATCCCAAGACAAACCAGGTGATGTAAAATAATGGCATGGATCTAATTTATAATATTCTAAACATGTTTTCCTGAAGTTTTCAAATACATCAGTCAACAATAAAATATCTGATGATAAGTACAAGTTGTGGTACTCTCCCATATTCTCTAAATTAAAAGTTTTCCAAACATTTTGAGCATGTTTATAGTCTTCATCTGATATATGTTTATCATTCATTATACTATAAAATTCTTCTTTTGGAGGTAGTTGTTCATTAAACTTATCAAAACTATCCATAAAATCATATGGGTATACTCCTTTTCTAAACATTAGATCAAGCTCTTCATCTTCAAATATTTCAGTTGTATATTTTAAATTGTCACTGTTTGGACTCATACAATCTTTGTCAACATTTTTACAATTTACACATTTTCCACATGCAATACTAGTTTTGTGTTGCACTATCTTACCTTTATCATTAACATATCGTTTCAAACACTTTCCTGGATTGCATGTTTCACATTTTCCACATTTTGTTAAGTTGCTAACTAATTTTTCAAGACTGAATCCCATAAATTGGAAACTATCAATAAATGTTAGATGATTTCCAAGCATGAATACCATATACTTCTCCATATTGTTAGGGATTGCATTTATGTTCATTTGACATTTTTCACCTTTCTTATTTGTATATGTATACTTCTTGACTATTTCACCAATTTCTTGCATAATGAAATGTGAATCATAACCTCTTAGATTATGGAATATAACAGGTATTTTTAATTGTTCAGGACTTACCCTCAGTTTCAGATTGCATTCTTGATGAGTAGATCCTCTATAATTACCAGTAATGTGACAGTGATCTCGAACTTTAATATCTTCATCAGTATATTTTTTATTACAAATATAACATTCTTCAGCTTTTTTAAATTTCTCTTCATCTTTTTTTGTCATTTTCAAAGGTTTGTTGAATTCTTTTTTCATAACATTTTTACAATATTTGACTTCTTTTAACATTTGCTCCATGAATTTATAAAGAGCTTTTTTACCTCGATATATTTTAGCATCTTTTGAATATTTGTCATCATAACAACAAACAACTTTGTATCCAAATCCACAGTCAGTATGCTTTTGATAAGCATTTGTGTATGATTGATTATCATCTGGTTGACAATTGGATATTTTTTCTGTTATAGCTTCGAAATCAGCATAGATCACAAATGGCACTTGTTGTTGTTTATGGAAGTTATTGAATTGTAATATATTTTTACCCTTCTCTGGCATTTTTACTGCTTGTGTTCCATTTACTGCGATACAATTATCTTTATGATTATTCAATACTTTTTCAGAGCTGAAACATTGGAGACAATACATACAGAAATGCTTCCTGTGTTCTTGCTTTGTTTTGCTGAACATGAATCTGTTGAAATCTTTAATCAGAACATAATGTTTATTTTCATTTTCAGTTTATTAATAATAGTTCCATATGATCTTCATATTTTTCTTTTGAAACATAGATTGGATATGGTTGTTTATTTTCATAACCGAATACATTGATATTAATCTCATTTTGTTTCTCAATTTTATTGTACTGCTTGATGGTTACTGGGAATTCAATTCCAAAGTAATCCAATTTATTAATGTATTCTTTATCAGATTTTTTAATTCGCTGTGGGTTTTTATCTTGAGGATTCAAATGTCTGATGTGGCACCATCTGAAGCATTCATCATCCTCATTTTTCATATTGATCAATCCCTTTTGATGATGTCTGAGTTCTGTTGGAAGTTCAATATATGAAGAACCTTTCATTGGTTCATATTGTACAACATTGATATAATGATTGTCAACTGATTCAACAGTCCAACCAGAACCTTCAGATATCCATACAGCTACCAAGTTCAATATTTGTTGTTCTGATAATTATAGTGATCCAAAGATTTCTGTGTTGTTGATAATAGTTTGTGGTTTGCTATTGAAATATGCTGATTTATGAATTATTTCTCCACCTGACATTTTTGTAAATGTTACCCTGAGTGTTTCAACTGCTTTTAAACCTTTCTTTGATTCAATAATATTTTTGATATGATTTTCAATAGCTTTTCTTGTGTTTTTCAACTGTTCTAAGAGATCTTTGTTATTTTTCACACCAATTTCGAAAGACTTTGTATATCCTTTGAGAGCTTTATCCACTTGCTCTATCTTGGTTCTTGGCAATGGTATCGGTTTCTTGGTTCTTGGCAATGGTATCGGTTTGTAATCATCCCTAAATTCTAGTGGTGGAAGAATTATGTTTTCTTCATAATCTTGTACCATCTGCTGCACACTCTTAGGAGGGGTTGGGATTGGTTGCTGTTGTATATTTTGTTGCAACAACTTTTTCATTTCCAAATTCTGCTTGATCAGCAAGCCGATCAACTGAGACTTGGTAAGATCTTTGAAATCACGCTTGTTCATATTATTAGTTGAGATAATTTTGTATGTAATTATATTAAAGTGCCAAATCTTTAAGTGTTAAAATCTGATAATTTTTTCCTTTTATTTTATAAAGATATATTATATAATTTATATATTTGAGTGATATTTTAGCAAATGAGTGTGTTTATTTTGTGATTTATATATTATTAAAAATTTTAGTTATTCATATAAAGATTTATTTCTAATACTATATTATAATGACGAAAATCACAATTGACGACTGCGTTTTTTCTGTACATCCAGTTTATGATTTGTACGCTGCATCTGAAGATGGAAATGTGATCAATATCATAAAAAAGATACCAATCAAAGGCAATAAGAATCGAAATGGATAAATTAGTTGTAGTGTAAGAAAATATGGAGGCAGACAAAAAGTTTGCCAAATCCATCGATTTATATATGAGTGTTTCAATGGTGTTATACTGGATGGTAAAGTGATAGACCACATCAATAATGACAAGGAGGATAATCGCTTATGCAATTTACAACTTATCACACATCAACAGAATTGCAAGAAATCTGTAAAAGATAGAGATTATAAATTTGCTGCTAAAAATCATGAAAATAGAAAATGTGTCAAAGCCACCAACAAAAATACAAAAGAAGTTACATATTTTAAAAGTATGTATTCGATCCAACAACACCTTGGTATAAATGCGGGTATTGTCAAAATGGTATGCGAGGGTCTCAATAATTGTAAATCAGGTGTGTCGAAAAAGGATGGGCATTCTTTTACTTTCGAATATGTTAGAGAAGATGACTTGCCTTATGATTACAAGAAATCTTCTAATATAAGACCAAAAAGAGTCCCAGAAGAGGATAAAAAGAAACACCAAATGGAAGCTGTAAAAAAATGGCAAAACAAAGAATTCAAATGCGACAACTGTGGTAAAATTATGAAGAATAAAATTAAATATGTTCACAATAAAAAATGCGATAATCAAAAACAATAATGTTCTTGGCTACCAAGATAGCAATCCATGACAACACTCTACTTTCTGTGTTGATGTAATACAATATGTCAAGCATACTGTATTTCTCTACAATATATATTACATAAATATCACTTTATGTCATTATCATATATTTACCAAATCCTTAATTGGAATCCAGCTATTAAATTCATCACTATATCCCTTCCACTTTATTAAAGCTTGTTTCTTCTTGTGATCCCTACGAATGACCTTATCAATACGGAAAACATCTTGCTTGGCTTTTAATAATTCAGGTTCATAGAAACTCCCTTGAATATCTTCATCATTGAGATCCTTTATTTTGTATGTTATTGGATTAGTGTATTGAATCTTATCAACTGTAAATACTTCTTCAGTCCAATTTGGTGTATAACCCTTATCAAAAACATTACGTTTGTAGTTAGATATTCGGACCTTATCACCTATTTTAAATTTTGGCTTCTGCTTTGATATTTCCATATCACCATATAGATTGAAGTAAACAGTTCCTTCATTCTTCTTATTGGATGCTTCTGTGGGTGTCATTTTGATGCTTGAATGTTTAGTATTACTATACTGTTTCAATATTTTAGGTAACATATCGAGATACATTGTATTACCTTGAACTGTGAACTGTTTCCACATTTTGGACTTAATCGTTCTATTCCATCTTTCAACCACTGATGACTTCTCTTCATTCTCAGTTGAGTACATATGTATCCCATTTTTCTCTAATAGGTCTTTCACATGTTTGTTGTAATATTCTTTACCTTTATCAACCCATAAATACTGTGGTTTTCTACCTTCGTTTAATATTGTTTTAAATGCTTCAGCAACAGATTCACCTTTCTTATCCTTCAATGGTACAATCCAACCGTATTGACTGAAAACATCAATAATCATTAGAAGATATCGGTAACCTTTATTCCATTTACTGAACTGTTGCATTTCAACTAGATCACTTGCCCATATTTCATCAATATGATTTGTGATTACACGCAGCCGAGTGAAATTACGTTTTATGGGTGTATGTAATTCATCAGCTAATTTTTCTTGCCAGTTTTCTTCACTCGGCGGCTTTTTGCGTTTTTTTACTTAGCACCCATACCCAATTTAGAGTTGGTTGCTATAGCATTGCGAGCTATTGCATGTCCCCATTGTCTTTCTTTCCAAGGAATAGCATCCAAAGCCTTAACCATTTTACGATCTGCATCATTCTTGCATTTTACTTGGTTACTTTTTGGTTTGTTTCCACAAGCTGAGTAATCAACATCATGTTGCATACTTACAGCATCTGTTTTTCCAGTTGGCTGTTGATATATCTCAAGTATCTGACCAGTATTGGGATCATACCTTAACTGCTGATCAAGAGGGTTTCCAGGACCTGTATATCTATGTCCAGGCATCACAAAACCTTTCTTTGGCGCAACTTTTAATATAGCCTTATGTATATCTATTGCACCACCAGTTGGTGATATATTTGATGCGAAACTGTCAAGGACTTGATCAAGATACTTATTTGCAACATTTTTTATCTTCTTCTTTGCATAATCTGATTTGATAGCTTTTGCAACACCCTTTCGAGCAAGGTAAGCCCCAGAATTGGCCAAACCTTTCAAAGCAATCTCACTAAGAGAATGACTATCATGAATATCAAACAAACTGCCCCCAGCTAGTGAGGGCTCAATCAGTTTCCCTGTTGTTTTTGTTTTAGTTTTTCATATCTCACGATAGCCTTTGCTGTCTTTGGATCGATATATCTCACGATTGGCTTTTCTTCATATCTCACGATAGCCTTTGCTGTCTTTGAATCAATCTTAATGTTTTTCATGATACTTTTGTCTAACTTGGCCTTGTTAATCCCGTATTGTCTGATTTGATTTTGTTTTAGTTCTTTTAGCTTTTCTTCATATCTTCTGATAGACTTTGCTGTCTTTGGATCAATCTTCATGTTTTTCCTGAAAGTTTTAACGTTGTTAATGAGACTTTTATCAATCTTATCAATCCCGTATTGTCTGATTTGATTTTGCGTAATACACTCCATTTCATTTCCACGGTGTTTACCTTTGGGAACCTTATTTGTTCCACAATATGGTTTGGTTGGTGATCCTGCAATAGCCCCACCTGTTGATTGAGATTTGACGAATTTAGTCTTTGTTATCCCACATTCAACACAAGTACAGAAAAACATTAACCTTCCATTTTTAGCTTGTTTGTAACCAGATGGCTCAACACATTCAGTTTGTTTCTTCTGTTTAACACAATATGATTTTACCATTATATATATAAGTTAGATATTTTTAAAATAATGTTTAATGAATCTCTCATTTTTCATTGTATCATGTATGTTAAATACTTTCAATAAATCAAAATATGAATTTCCCTTATTCATTTCATTTAAAAAGTATAAACAGAACTATCCACATGTGGTTGTTTTTATATTTTGAATCTGATTATTTTGGTGAAGTAAAGTTAAATTCTTTCTTTTCGCATGATTGACCAATTCTTGAAATGGAGGCATTCCAAAGCTGTCAAAATAATTGATGACATTATCTTTCACATAAGTTGTTACCCAATGACTTCCGCTCATGTATGATGGTTCAAGATTGTAGATAAACAAAGCCTGTTTGTGGTTGTGTGGAACTTTTTGATCTCTTGACAAAACATCATTGATTGGGATATTTAGATATCTACACCATTTTATCAGATCATGATTGCTCATCGGGATTTCTTCATAGAATTTCGGTTTTACAGTATTGCTCCTACGAGTGGGATTGAATTGAATGGACTGTTTGGGCCTAATAGTAGACCTTTTCCCTTCTTTTTTTTGGTGGGCTTTTTTTTTATTCCCATACCGAATTTGTCCCATGTTCCAATAAAAGGTGGTGGATTATACATACCCATTCTCGGAGCTCCTCTTCCCCCTTGTGGAGGAGGGATGGGAAGTCCAATCTTGGGAGCGCCCTTTCCAGTCAAAGCGTTCAATATCATAGGAACCCCAATACTGGCGAGTAAAGTACCAAGAAAACCACCTGATTGCGTTTTTGTTGGTTTTATAACAACACCTGAACCTAATTTAAGGGCTTTAATTATATCTTTCTTTTGTTTTTCTGATAGGAGATGCTTGTTTGCAATGAGTTTGTCAATTTTGTTTTGTGGTATAAGGAAACCTCCTTTCTGTACTCCTTTTCCAGCTATTTTCTTAACAATTTGGCTTGCGCCTTCACTGGCTAACCCTCCCAAAGCTGATAATCCCAAGGTTTTCGCAATGGTTGGTCCGAATGTACGTCCGAGGGCTAGAATAGAAGTCAATAAATTGCCTCCTACTTGTTTTCTGATATTGGTCTTAGCTAGCTTAATATCCATCCCCTTCTTCAATCCCCGATTTCTCTCCAATCTCTTCTTTGTCATCGCTGGGACATATAGAGTATCATTCCCACTGAGAGAGTCATTGGTTAGTCTTATTACAATGGTTTCTCTTTTTCGATAAGCGTCGCCGATATTCTTTTTCTGATTTGCTGATAGTTTTACATTTATTTCAAAAAGTTGAGTCATTTGTTGTATATATTATATGTTATATAATTTTTCAATTACAAAACATATACAAAATAATGAATATCTTAATATTTTTTAAACTATGACTAATTCATTTCCAACCTTGTCGATGACAACTTCTTACATATAGGACAATGGCATGCACATTGAAAGCAGCTGTACTATTAGCACTGAGTTTATACCTGAAGATCAACTGCTTTGGATCTCTTGTTACTTTATCTGTTTGATATGATAAATCAAAATATATGATAGAATAAAGAGAGTTGTAGTTAGCTATGTTCAGTTGAGTGCCGCTGTTGTAATTATCCTTTCTCATACCATAAGACATCAAATCATTGTAGATCCTTACTTTTGATTCTGAATCGTATTCAGTTTCTGAGTAGAAAGCTCCATTCCCATATTCCAATCTGCACGTTGTCAGATAACTTTTAGCATCATTCTCATTCAGTTTATAAGTGTCAAAGTGGTATGGATTCGTATTTTCATTGTTTGTTTTGGCTCGTTGAAGATACACAAAGATAGCCTTGACATTATCAATACTGGAGGAGATCTGGAAAAATCCACTGCTTTGTGCTGGTGCGGAAACTTGATACATTTCTCTATTATACGTCCAAGATTTCTTCAATAAAAAGGATTCGACAAATTTATTGTAAAGGCTGTCCTTTGGTGTCAATCTTGGGACCCACAGTAAGAATCTATTGACAACCACTCGACCAGCAGCTGCTCCACCGTCCTTATATATTAATTCAGCGTCATTCTGCAACTCTATATTAAACTCGAGTTGCATTGGGACTAACATTTTATCATACAACTCTTCAAAGAAACTGTAACGATTAATAGGTATGATTACATTGATATCTTTGGCAGCATTACCAGCAGCATCACCACCCTCGCCAACTCTTTTAGTCAAATTTCGTCTGGCCTCGAACCCGGTATTTCCGGCGGCGGTCATGTCAGCCAAATTCGCCACATCCAGATACCAAAAACTATCTTTAGCCACTGAGCTACTAAAATCATCACTATATTCCAGGAGATTCTTCACAAATGTGACTTTATGTAGATTATTGGTATCGTACACAATCTTACCAGCACTCTTTATCATAAGGTGGTTGATCAGTGAATGGGCTCCATTAATAACTGTTGCCCGTGTTGCATTCGGAACGCCTTTTCCATCAGCTAATACTTGCAACTGGAATTGTACCTCGAAATAAGCATTATACCAATCGTAGAATGAAGACCGGTCATTAATTGTGAACTTGTACCCACTTTTTTGTTGTTTTTGACCATTTGCTGGAATCAGAATGACATTGTCCAGTTGATATCGAACCAACTCACTTCTCTGTAAATATTCACTTGTTCTGAAAGCCATTATATTATTATATTACATAATTTTTATTCTACCTCCTTCTCTTCAAACCAGATCCTGATATCAATCTATCGATGATCATATCTGTACTCTCTTCTTGCTGTTTAATGGGTGGAACTATTTTAGCTCTTTGTCCTGTATTACCCTTCCTCATATTCCTTAGTCTTTTCATTATTAGGTCTCCTGACTTCTCAGATATCTTTTTTCCTGCCCTCTTACCTGCATGTGAAATACCTGATTCTATCGCTTTCTTACCCAAGGGCTTGACAAACTTTTTAACAACTGATGACGCAACACTCTTCATTGGTTTAAAAATATTATCAACGATAATCCCGGACCCAACGTGTTTATCTACAAATAAACCAAGCTTTGGATGATAAACTCTCATGAATTCAAATGGTTTCATTATAATATTATGTTATATTATTCTATTTTTTTCAAGAGTAATGAAAAAGACGTATCTGCTCCATTCAGGTCAATTAATCTTCTTTTTCCATCAGTGATATGAATCCTGATACTATCTAAAATTCTTATTGGTGGGATTGTATGTTACTCTTATTGGTTCGAGGGTGAATGAGTAACTAGGGCGAAGCACACTGGTTGAAAAGGAATAAATGATGTCTGTTTCTTGACCGTCTACAAGTGATTCATTGATAAGGTCGCAATGAATATTAAGAACGTCTGTATCCTGACTGAGATTGGGCACATTTGATCCTATATTAATTTCATTTTTTAACACTTCTTTTTTGAACCAATTAGTTCATTGAAATTACTTGCTGTTAAATCAAGTTGGTAGTTTTTGGCTAACATAACCGTGACCCTGAATGTTGTTTCATTGAATTCAAGAGTGATAGGATACTCATTATTATTAGCACCATCTTTGACAATCTTTGTTATGTCCTTGATGTGTGTATTGAATTTTGTATAATTCCAGACTCCTGCTGGGAAAGTGATTTCCTCAAACGTTGAACCACTATCAGAACTGTATTTAATCAATTGATTCTTATATGAGGGATTAACATTGAACCATGTGAATGACATGTTAATGATTTTGTTTAGACCAACCGCATATTGGTAATTTCTATCCAATATTATGGGCCTGTTGAATTTAGTTGTGAAATTC
>OZ026598.1:12727515-12815015 GCA_964020085.1 Micromussa lordhowensis | reverse complement strand
CAATGGTAATCTTATTGATGGTTTAGGTGATCCTGTCCATCTGGATAGTGCCACTAATAAAAAATATGTCGACACTGAAAATATTCGACAAGATATTGCTATTAATGATAAAGCTAGTAAATCATATGTGGATGGGGAAATAGGAAAGGTAAGTATAGATACCACACCATTGTTACCAAGAGACGGTAGTAGAAGCATGACCAGTGATTTAGACATGGATGACAATCATATTCTCTCTGTAAAAAATTTAAATGATTATAAGGTTGATGATGCTTATGAGGTTAGAGTTAGAGATTTGAAAAGTGTTGTCAACAAAGAATATCTGAATGAAAAATGTCTCAAAGTAGACAAAAATGGTAATTATTTTGATCTAAAACAAAATACTATCAAAAACTGTGAACCTTACTATGATGGACTTTTTGATGATAACAGTTTGGTCAGTAAAGCTTTTGTAGATGCTGAAATCGCCAAACAACCAAAAAATGTCCTTCTTTCAGATGGAAGTAAAGCTATGACAGGTGATCTAGATATGGGAGGAAATGCTATTAAAAACATCAAGCCTTTTGTTGAAGATGACTCAAGTCAAGCCGCTCAAAATGCTCAACTAAACGATGTTATCGATTTTGGGTATTTCCATGCTCAAAGAGGGGAACTCAAAAGAGAAATAAATGATGTTTCTTATGAAGCATTAAATAGAAAAAATCCAGATCCAATGGAAGACAATATTGATATGAACAATCACAGAATAAAAGGTCTAAGTGATGGTAATGAAAATGATGATGCTGTCAATATAAAACAATTGAATGAAGCAGAGGATAATCTTACAAAATATATTGATAATAAAATCACAGACAATAACACCAACATCAACTCCATCATTGACCAAAAGATAAAAGAATCTGAACAAAAATCAATAATTTCAATAGAAGGTGAAAATGTGTTCAAAAAAGTTATGGATGATGATTTGTTTAAAGCAGATGATGATGACATTCATAAAAATGGAGTCGTTAATAAAAATTATCATAAAATGAATCAAAAGACATATGAATTCAAGATTGACTATGATTCAGATATTGATTATTACAGTACCAGACTATCAATTGATGTTATATATTTACCAATCGGATCTTATACTATGGTTTATGAAATGTACGTGGATGATGGTATCACCATTGATGAAATAGATGCAGTGAGTGGAACTCTCTCAGTAGGAAATATTAAGTCTAAGATAGATGGAACGAGCACACGGAGTATCATACCTTTCACCAAAAATGTGCTCAATTCTGGTTTTGATGATTTAGATATTGACATCAAATTAAAAAGTAAAATTGATTTTCAGACCACTATTCATGTGGTTGTATATGGTATCACAGGCATTCACTCTGATGTTCCAATACAAGTTTGGGATCGATTTTATTATTATGATCAAGATAAAGATGATATTAATTTTGAAACAAAAATTGATATGAACAATCACCGAATAATTGGAGTTGCTGATGGTAGTGGAGATGAAGATGTAGTTAATGTCAAACAATTGAAAGAACTTAAAACTGAAGTGTCACAAATCAAGACTGACATAACAACTATCATTACAAATAATGAATTTGTTTATTACACAAATGATTTAAAACATAACAACGAAAATACGGTTAAATTTAAACCATTCACTAACCACCCTTATTCAGTAAATAATAGTTCAGAATTTTTTAGGATATCATTTGCTGGTGTTTATCATGTCATTTACACAGATTTTTATAATTCTGAAGGGATATTCCATGTTCGTGATAATAGTAAGGGACGTGGTGTAGTTAGTTTTCGTTTGAATGATGTGTCAGGTTGGACACCAATCACGATTAATACGATTGTTCCAATTATTTTTGATAATGGTTCTAATCACATTGATTTGAAATTCTACATCACAGGTTCCAAGAAGCCCAATTTGGATGGAGCTTGACATAGTTCATTTTTTATAAAATATTTAGGATCTATACCTTAAGAATTTTAAGACACATATATCAATTGATAGGGTACTTGAGCTAAATAACAACGAAATCGGCCTGATTGGCCCTGGAAATGGATGTTTCACACAGTTCCTCGAAAGAATATTCAATCAGTCTGATATATTACACTCACACAGCATTCTACATGATGCTTTTGGTAGATTCTATGCACATCATCAATTAGACCGAGGATATGCTTATGTTATTCACAAAAACAGAACACCAAAATTTATTAAAAGATCTCCATTATGCGGCCAGATTTCCGGATTAATATATTGCGTATAAAAAAAATCAAAATATAAAAAATATATAAACAATGTATATGAAAGAGCCACGAAAGAATATATTCAACTGGAATTATATTTCAGATGAACTAACGGAAGAACAGATTGAAGAATTAAAATCTTACTACCGTACATATCATGAAAAGTGTTGGGCGTACAAACAAGCATCGAAACACCTCAAAAAATGGAAACTATTAGGTAACTCACTGTCTATCATATTTGCATCTGGAGGTTTCGCTAGCAGTCTAGCAACTGGTGGCATTAGTTTGATTGCAATCAGTACAGCAGCACTTTTGATTCAGGGTTGGATGAAGCATAAAGACCTTGATCTCAAGATCCAAAATTGTACATATGCCCACCAAAGCTATCAACATTTGCTGAATGAAATAAAAGACATGATGAGAAGTGGAAATTTCAATTCATCTCATATTTACAACACAATGAAAAACATTGATGATTACGTTACAGACAACACAGTCCAATTGTTGACAAGTATTTGATAAAATACGATGAAAAATTCATACGTTAACTATCGACTGAATTCTATCACCCATCAATAATTGAATCTTTTCCCAATATTGTTCATAAGATTTTAATGTCCTCTTCGACTTCGTTACACTGATATCTTTGTAAGGAAGCCCAAGCATCTTGAATAATTGCTTGATAATATATTTGATACTCATCATCCGTTTGCGTCCATTTTCAACCTCATGTAAACACTGTCCATCTCAATGAATACTTTGTGGATCTGCTTTCTTTGTTTATGAGTTGAACAGATATTATGCTTAAAAGATATACTATCCAACACATTTTGAATATGGTATTTCCGATGATAAACCGATTTCCGTCGCATCAGATGCATTTTGTCATAAAAGTTAAAAGACTCTGTGGTATAATAATTACCATGAACTAAACCACAATTTATACAAGTATTCATACCATCAATGATCTCTAACTCCTGTTCACCACAACATGACTCAGCCGCTTTGTTAACTTCTACTAATAGTTGATCACAATAAGGACAAGTACATTCTTCCATATTCTTCAATTCATCGTGGATTTGATAATTACAATTCATTTCTATAATATCATACAAGATTATATTTTCAAGTCAACAAGCAAAAATCCAAAGAAGTCATAACGCCACAGCATCTTTAAAGGATGTCTTTTCTCCAAAATCTTCTGATAGAGCCTTCTGATAGAGTACCACAAAGTATATTACAAACTTCAAGGTAAATTACAAACTTATAAAAATATTTTTATCTCGTAAGTTTGTAGCTATCTTTCTATTGGTTAAAAAAGTCGTATGATCGTCTTGTGATATAAAACAATAGGCCAATATAACAATCTGAAGCACCTGTTGTATAACATCTGATTTTCCGAGAAAGTCACACAATGAAAGATCGACATCATGAATGCATGTAATTTCCATTTAAAAAAATAATATATAATATATAATATAAACAATGGATTTAATATTCGAGGATTATTTTAAAAAAAATGTGAACGAAAAATTGAAAGATTTGAAAAGAAACTTTATTACGTTTAGTTGAAATCATAGACACAATGCACAAACAATCAATTGAAAATCACAAAAATGTAATTTATGATTATTTAAATGATCAAAATAAAAAAATAGAAGATTCAGAAGAATTCAATGACGAATTCGATGGAGTATTCAGCAAACAATTTTATTTGATGTTCAATGATATTTCGAACACAAACTGGAAATTTTGAAGTGTGAATTAATTGATAAATTACATGTCCTTGAAGAAAATGAATCAGACCATGAATCAGAAAATGAATCAGATGATGAATCAAACAATGAATCAAAAAACTTCTTGAAAAAAGTTTTTAACACCAATTTACCATTCAAATTAGTACCAAAATCACACAATGAATCAATCAAAAAAATTATGGAATACATCAATTCAAACAAAAAATTAAATTTCATTCCAGAAGAAAGTGAATCAGAAAACGAATCAATCAAAAAATCATAAGAACACATCGATTTAAATAGCAAAGACACAGCAGAAGACACGGCCTTGTCCATGATGAAAAGAGAGTGAATTTTATTCTCCTGCAGGAGAATAAAAGCAGCAACAGTTGTGAGAAATTGATTGGTTGATATTTGCATGGCAGCTGTGGGTGTTATACATAATTTATCACCTGCATTGGTAGATATTTGCATAGCACCTAGGATTTTATGTTTTCCATGTTTGATTCAGCCGACTGAATAAGTTGACTGAATTATGGATTTGATTTCCGTGTTTGACCTTGGTATTGGATTTTTTGTTTGACCTTGGTATTGGATTTTGTGTTTGATATGGATTTGGAAAAGTGGGCTTGATTTTGTGATTGATATGGACTTGGAAAAATTTATTTGACCTTGGATTCTGTGTTTGATTCAGTAATTGTATATAGATTTGGGAAAGTGTGTTTAAACCGCCAACTATATAACTACTTTTGATCTTCTGGGGCCAAAGGATCACGTATCTATTACAGACTCCTTCACTTGTTTGTCCTCTGGTCTGATTTACTGCATCTCCTGCCGTCGCTGCCCTGCCATTTACATCGGCGAGACTGGGCACACTCCGAGGGAACGTTTTGGTGAGCCTCTCCGAAGCATTAACAAGAATGCGAATTTCAGTTCTAACGGACATACGGCAGACGACGCACTGGTCGGTGGGATTAAACTCTGCGAAGGGAACAAACAGAGGAAAAGGCAGGAGATGCGTCTCATCTTTCGACTCGGGACATGCCAGCCGCGCGGCCTCAATGCTGATTTTCACTTCATTTGAAGTTCGCGCGCGCGTGCAAAACGCAACTTTCAAATTTTAAATTCAACACCTGGAATCATGGCGCAACTCATAACGAACATTCCACTGATGAAGGGCACAGTCCCGAAACGTCTGGACATTTGTTAAGATTTTGGCACTTCCACCAACATTGATCACTTTTATTTATGTAGTAACAAGTGCCACGCAGCCTACGAAGTCTTTTTAGCTTCTTGCCATATTTGTTTACTTGGCTTCGTGGGTTTTAAAAACCGCGCCGCGCGCGAGATTAGAACCCAGTTTGCGCGCGCCATTAAACTATTCCGAACCACCTTAAACCATTCTAAGGCGTGGTTGTGAATTCCAATATACTCTAATTCCGTTAGTAAAAGTTTGTGGTCTACTGTGACAAAGGCTTTCTTAAGATCTAAGAATAATATTCCACTAATCAGTCCCCCATCAATATTAAAACACCACTGACTGGAAGGATCAAGAAGAGCGGTTACTGTTGAGTGGAGAGATCTAAAGCCAGATTAACGAGAATCTAATATTTTTCTTTAATTAAATAGTTATATGTTTGTTCGTAGACTAGCTTTTCGAAACTCTGGAGATATAGTTGATAAGACTGATATTGGTCTGTAGTTATTTGGATCGTTGCGTTCACCTGATTTAAATACAGGGGAAACTTTTGCCAGCTTCCAGTCATCGGGGTATTCTCCACTTTTAAGAGAAAGGTTAAATAGATCCGTTATTTTTCAGAGATGACTGGAGCAGCTAGCTGGACTTTATTTGAAATTTGATCCAATCCAGTTGCTTTGGTGATATCTAATTTAGTCTAACTTGAGAACTCTCGACGATTTACTTTCAGCAAATTCAAAAGAGGATGGTTCTCATTTTAAGTAGTCTTCTGCATTTATGGTCGACACAGGAAGGTTTGTAGCAAGAATTGGTCCAATTTCGCCGTTTAGAAGCCGGAGAGCTGTAATAAACTGTTATTTTCGTCTTGTAGAGCTTTTGCCTCTTGTCTTAAAGCGTTATTAGCGCTTCTCAAGGTCTTGTGGCTATTGTTTTCCATCTGGGGACTACTTTCCTCCAAAGGTTTCGATGGTGTCGTTGAATTTCTGAGTTCGGAGATCTCTGATCTTAGTATGCCGATTTCATAGCAAAATTTATCGCTAAGTTCGTGGATTGCAACATCTTATTTTTCTGCACACCTGGAAGGATCTTTTCCGTCCACGTCTCCAGGTCTTATGTCGGCAATTTCAGTTTCATCCGCTTCTTTTTCGTTATCTTCTTGTTGCTCGCGCTCGGTTTCGAAGAATTTATTTGCGAAGTCTGTAACTGGAGTTGTGTCATGTCTCTCAGCATTTGTATTTGCGATATCCAGTAGCTTCTTTGCGATAATTCCAGACTTGGAGCCTTGCACGTTGAGTGTTTTCGTGCCAGGGTAGAAACTGATTGAAATGCCCTCAGCTTTCAAGGTATGAAACCCGCCATTGTTGGTTATGTAACTCTGTGTTGTCAAAATTTTCAGATCAGCGTTAACAAAAAGCTTCAGCTCTTCGATTTCTCCAAGCCATTTAAACTTAACCCTATGGCCAGTCTTTGTGACCGAAAGATATCCATGTCGTTCGTTATTTTGACTCGAAACGCCAGTGAAAAAAGAGCAATCAAAACCACATGCGTCCGCCAATTGCTACGGATGGATGGTGAATGGATGATGGATGATGTGTAGTGATGGTGAATGATGGCTAGTGATGGTGAATAATGGTAGTGATGGTCAAGGATGGCTTTCGATAGTGAATGATGTGTAGCGATGGTGAATGCTGGCTTTTGATGCTGAATGATAGCTAGTCATGGCGAATGATGGATATTTATGGTTGCTGTTAGTAAATGATGGTATAGATGGTGAATGATGTGTAGTGATGGTAAATGATGGGTATTGATGGTGAATGATGGCTATTGATGGTGAATGATGGGTAGTGATGGTTAATAATAGGTAGTCATGGCGAATGATGGGTAGTGATGGTGAATGATGGGTAGTGACGTTGAATGTTGGCCAGTGATGGATGGAATCTTTTATTTAAACACGAAGCTTTACTAGCTGTATCAAAAAGTGAAAATTTGGTTCCATAAAATCCGTACAATTCCTATTTAAATGTACCACGAGTTTATTACAACAAAGTAGATAGGTAAAATATAGAAATATAGATAAACGTATTGAGGCAAGTGAACTTATTGAAGCAATTTCAACGAGGTGAAGCTAACTATTTAGTTGTCTGACTGATGCCGGTAGTACTAATGGTAAATGATGGATAGTGATGGTGAATGATGGGTAGTGATGGTGAATGAGTATTAATGGCGAATGATGCCGTCTAGTGATGGTGAGTGAGTAGTGATTGTGAATGATGGGTAGTGATGGTGAGCGATGGGTAGTGATGGTGAATGAGGAGTAGCGATAGTGAATGATGGGTAGTGATTGTGAATGATGGGTAGTGATGGTGAGCGATGGGTAGTGATGGTGAATGATGACAATTGATGGTGAATGGCTACTGATGGTGAACGATGGCTACTGATGGTGAATGATCGGTAGTGATTGTGAATAATGGGTAGTGATGGTGAGCGATGGGTTGTGATGGTGAATCATGGGTAATTACGGTGAACGATGCGTAGTCCAGGTGAATTATGTTTAGTGATTGTAAATCATATCTAGTTACCTTAAGTTATAGTCCATTATGTTAAAGTGCCTATGAAGTGAAACATAGGCACGCAAGGCGTGCAAGAGTTATTTTTTTAATTAAAAGGTTATGAAGATAGGAGCATTTAAGGGAGTGTTTACAGTGACAATTTAGTTAATTTGACAAGTGTTTTTGGCTACGATGCACAGCACGAAAGAAAGTGAGAATTTTTGATATACATACGATCTTAAATCTCTAAGATAAACGAATAGTAGGCCTTTCAATTTTGGTTTAAAAGTCTGGCCGCCTGATTTATGTTGAGAGTGGAAAGAGGCGAAGTGAAGGTCTTGGTGTTGTTTATTTTAACGAGAGAGAATGGGTGATTGTTTTCGGGTAGGTTTTTGAGTTGGTGCGCAAAGAAAGGGCTGTGAATTTTTTCTTTGTAGAGGAGCAAGCGATATATGTGTATTTCGTGCTTCCATAATAAAACATGGAGTATTGGCAGATGATGTTTTAATACCGAAAAAAGAAAGAGAAAAAAACACCTCTGACAAGTTGACAGTCTAATTTAATTCATTCCCATATGAAAAACAAAAGTGTCAAATTACCATTTGTAACTAAAAATAGCAAGCATCTCGTGGGAACAAGTGGTGATGATTTGCCAGCTCTAATTGAATTTACTCCCTTGTGAAAAACAAGTGTCAAATTACCCTTTGTAACTAAAAAATAAAAATATCTCGTTATATTTGCACGCAACAAGAACACAGCAACCGTTACCTGTACCTATTGTAAATGTTCGAACTCTTTCAAATCAAAATAGTCTCGTATGCTCTAAAACCTTTCGTAAGAACTAGAAGCAACGATGCGTGACGTCTAATTGAATTTACTCCTTGTGAAAAACAAAAATATCAAGTTACCTTTGTAACTAACAAGAAATTTCATTGGCTGTTTATAGTAGATCCGATCTGATTGGTGTGACATACTTACATCTCTCACTCGCTAGACTCACTCACTGACTCTCTGATCCATTGACCCGTCCACAACATACTCGACGCGCCGACTAAGGATATTCTTTTACAAAAAAATAACTCGAAAATAATTTGTGCTTATTTGAAAGGCCTTTCAAAATACAGAAGAATAGTGTTTTTCTTTTTGAAATATCTTTTTTCGTTTTAGAGTTATTGAGGTTTTTCTATTATGCAAATTAGATCAGTGATGACGTCATATTGTTTGCAACTAAAAGTGGAAAATACTGAATAAACGATATCTCTGGAATTATTGAAGCAGTGTTCTTGAAACTTGGCACCACAAATGTGCATCAAAAAAGAAACAAAATGACACCCTTAATGCTGTTGCCATAGCAACTCTTTTGGCTCCAGTCTCTCTCGGTCAAAAAAGTAAATATCCCCATTTGCAATCTCTAAAGTGAGCCAAAGGGTCCTACTTGGAACAGACATAGTTCTTATATTGGCTTCACTGCCATCATTAGATTGGGCAGGGTAGATGGTTCTTGTTTTAAGACAAAACTGGGAATTTCTGTTTTTATTGACACAGCACCAGCAGCAAAACCGTTGTCATGGTATCGCGGAGGTCACGGGTTCGAATCCCGTTGAATCCCTGATTTTTTTCAGGCTTCTTCTTTCCAATTGCTTAAATTGGAAAATATACTGCGATGATCATTCTTCACTTTCAAATAATCATACTGCTACATATTTCGCAAGTAAGCATGCCGCAGAGAAATTTTAAAAGTAATAATGGTTTTAAAAGTCGTGTTTAAGACATTGCTTCTTTTGTTTCATCATCAAAAAATCACACTGCTACATTTTCCATAAACATGTCAATATATTTCAAAATTAATAATGCATGCACTTAAGTTACATTGTCTGAGAAAGTGTTCCAGGGGCCAAAAGTTGTGGTCAACCGATTTGGCTGAAACTTGGCACAGAAGTTGGGTGCAATGAGATATTTCAAAAGCCAATTTGGTTTTAGTTTTGGAGTTTCAGGGGGGGGGGGGGTGTCATTTTTTGTCCTTTGAGCACCAAAAACCCAGCCTTCCAGGGGACATTTTGAAAGTGCCATAAAACGCAATTGGTAAATTGTGCTGCCAAATGAATTTGACCATGAACTCTACTATAATAGACCTTTCATTTCATGCATGTAACTTTGTCCTCAAGGTATTTGACAGAGAGGAGCGTGGGGCTAGAGTTTGGCAAAAATTGATGTCAAAATTACAACCCAAAATTGCCATTTTTCAAAAAATCAGTATATCTGACTGCATTCTTTCATAACTTCCGTACCTATACCATTATTTACTTTAGTGACCCAGTTATCAAAATCAGTTGAGAAAAATTTGGCTTATCGAGGTTTGCTGAATTTTTGCCACAAACACTCCATGCCCCTCTAAGGCCATTCAAAATGGAACTTTGATCATAATTCATGCCTTAACAAACCAAATTGCTGACATAAAGCCCCTATTCTGTGTTCGGCGAGTGAAAATGAATTGTAAAAGCCCAATCAGTTTCATTGTGTAGAAATACTATGATTCCTACCTTACAATTGCTCTTAAAAGGCCTTTGATTAGCACAACAAACACCTTGATTTGGCAAAACAAAGGATAATGTTTTTTTTTTTCAAAAGTTAGTACCCATCAAACAGCACAAATGATGAAGGTCTTACCCAGATGTAACGATGTTTTTAAACGATGCTTGAATTTTTCATTGATTTATATTCAGTCTCAATGTCATAATTCTTCTTCGTTGCTCCAAGCATGGAAAATCTCCATATTTTGTCAGGCCAAAAACGTTTGTTAGGATATAATCTATGTTTGTTAACAGCCTGCATAGTTCTTGTAAATACCCACCAGTAAAGGAGCATGATCATGCATACATACATGTAGATACATTACAAACATACGAGCTCCAGTTTATAGCAGTGTCGATGTGACCCGTTATTTCAGAGTCCTTTTGAGCGGAGTAAATGAAACCATCCGTCCAGAAGGAATGCCCAGTTAGGAGAGCTGGATAGTAAAACTTTGTTGCAAATACAATAACCAAACAAGGCCTTGTATTGAGATGATATATATCAACTGGCCCGCCATTTTGAAAGTAGGAGAGAGTGGAGACTGGACCGAGTTCCCGTTCTTCTTCCGTTTCGCGGGCATGTTTTGTCAGGTGTAAGAAATTCGAGGGTAACTTCACGATGGCACTTTGTTCCTTTGGAGGGGTAAGTGATCAGTGCGGTGCCACATCATGGGCTGCGCACGGAACAGGAATGGTGCCTTTGTTGTACTGCGAGATAGACATGGCTGAATGGTTGAAGGAAAAGTACAAGGGGTCAGGTGCGTCCAGGGCAAGAGGAAGACCTGGTCATACCAAAGCTACAGGTGATTCAAAATATCAGTTAGGGATCATGCACGCACACAAATGGCTTTTATCGCGATCCAGTGGACTCTTTTATTGAACAGAGACCACGATATTTTACAATATTGTCGTCTCAAATTGTTTGTTTGTGACGAAGAATTCCCGAGGTAATTTGCTTGGTTCTTGCAAACATTCAACAAGTTGTTCATAGAAAGGGAAAAGGGTTGACTAAAATCCCAAATTTTAAAGGTAAAAGTACAGTTATTTTATCGCAGCAATGTCGTGAACCAAAAACAACGATAAGAATAACTTGAAGACTGTTTTTCTTCTGGTCGCTCTGTTTGTTTACATTCAGCTTTACCTGTGCAGACGCTTATTATGCAATCACAATTCGAGCATGAAACTTTACCGTTTTCCTATATTTGCTGGTTTTGTCGAAGAAACATCTTTGAAAATATGCTAGTGAACTCCTACACCCCTCAATCCGGAATTACTTACGTTAGACACGGTATGTTGTTAACTTGCGCATTTTGCTGTAGGATAAATGTTGTCATTCATGCCAAGAAGAAAAAGCACCATCACGTGTAAAAAAAGTGTCTCAAGCATTCACCCGCAAGAGGCGTGTGAAACAATTCACGGCGGAGGGAATCTACAGGAACACTGGCGTTGCCGTTGCTATATAAATATAGGTAAATATGTAATGTATCTATGTTTTCTTATTTCTGCCCATGATACTCAGGGGTGGCACTGTTCTTCCAAACTCTAACTGGTAAGGACTAGCTATCAAAGCCAGACGGATGAACCTTGCGTTCATTACATCAATTAACGCAACTTTTTGTGAAAAAAAAAACAGCTCTTTCACCAAGAAAATAAAGTTGCTTTTTTGTATTGTTTCCAAGCTCGAAAACCGATCGTAATTTACAAAAGACTATTTGCTTGAAGGTGTCTCATTTTTTTCATCGCCGGCGTGTGTTCTGATCATCCTTTTCCTTGTACCCTTTCAGCCATTTGCAGCTCATGCCGAACTCTAATTGTTGATGCTCCAGCCACCCGAGCTATTGAGAGACATGAAGATCCAGTGACGAAACTAGCTGCTTTCGTTTCAACACCAAAGTCTTTACCCAGGCAATTGCGTCCACCACGCATTTCAGCGCACTATCGTCTATCCGTTGGATCAGCTTTCTCTATCCCTAGCAGCTCTTCACAGGAAGAACAAGTAAGCATGTACTTACCAGAGGGCAAACGTAAGATAAGAAACCTTGAGACACTAAACAATGCAATGGCTGTCATATCAGATGGTAAGTTCACCCCATTACCCCACTATGTTGACTGCAAGTGGCAAGCACTGTCTGGGGCGTTGAAGGAAGAATTCTTAATAAGAGCAGACGAAGTGGTTTCTTACGTACTAAACACCATTGCTCCTTCACAGCAGGAGCAGCTTTGGGAAGGAGTGGTCAAACGTCATTGTTCTGTTGAGCACAAAATTAACAACATCACAATCGATGTTCGACTCGAAGCAATTTTACTGGCTTACAATGAATGTTCAAATCGATTAACAAAAACTCAGATATTATCACTCATAAGTGACAGTTCTCTCAGTCGGAACTCCAGCAGCTTCTCCCAGGAATCTCATTACGCCAAGTAAAGAATGCTAGAACGCACGCGTCAGAACATGGACGCGGAGAACCAAAGACAAGAAATGAGCTTTTTCGATGCAGATTGAATATGGAGAAAGTTAGGGATTTTATCGAGTTCTCTTCCAGGTCCACATTCCTCCAAGACGTAGCCTTTGGAATAAAAACATTGAAACTTTCTTCAGGTGAGAGGATCCCTATCCCTTCAGTGATTCGTACAATGACTGCGTCGAAAATCATCTACCTTTACCATGAAGAGTGTCGTGAACATGGTGTGGAGCCTCTAAAGGAGCGTACCTGTTTCCGTCTGCTAGAGGTTTGTAGTGTGTCAAAGCAAAAGTCCTTGCATGGTTTGGACAATACGTCTACGACTGGTGAAGAGGCACTCGAGACGATAGCCTCAATTGTTGAGAATCTAGGTGGACATGGTGCGGGTGCAACTTGGACCCGAGACACCCTTCGATCGTTAAGCGCTGGAAAGAATTATCTCAAAAGCATATACAAGAGTCATCTAGGACCTGAAGAGCCTTGTGCTGATCACTGTAGTGCTTGCACTATCGGATCCAGTCGAGGAGAAATTTTCAGGTGAATGTTGCCACGATCACAACCAGGCATGTCCAGGATGCAAGGGTATTGTAGATGTTCTAAAAGCTATTGACAACACTCTCAGAAATGGAGATCTGGACTTGAGTGAGAAGCAAAAGGAGAGAGCAAGGTGGGACTTATATCACTCTGTTTCCAGCATCGCTGCTTGGAAAGCTCATTCATTGAGGACTTTTCAACAAGATCAAGCGAGACAAGATACACTTGATCGGTTAGATGACCAGACTATTATGGTCATTAATGACTGGTCCATGAAATTACTTCCCATGCGCTTCAGAGAAATGCAGTCCCAATGGTTCGCCATGCGCGGAATTAGCTGGCACTTTTCTGCTGTTTTTGTTCACAAATCAAACCATCCCGACTGTCCGGTAGTATCTGAACACACAATCCACACATATGTGGTTGCTATAGGCGGATTCATGCTGACGTCATTGTTTACATTTTTGCTCATTTGCATACGGCTTTGCGTACAGAAGGAAACATGTTAGATATGAATTGACTTCAGGCATCTAAAGAGCTAGTGAAACTTAGTACATGGTGAAATTTTTAGCTCTTTGGGTGTAATATTCAGGGAGAAGTTGTCTTTCAAAATTTGCAAAATTTCTGGGTGGCAAAAGAGCTAATAAGCTCATACATTCTTTGTTAAATTTTGAGTTTTAAAACCCGTGTTGCACAATAAGTATTCAATACACCAGGCTCATATTCACTGGCAGAGTTAATCGTACTATGACCTTTCAATATTCAGAACTGATTTATTTGTAACTTCATCAAAAACTGAATTGCTTGTGCTAATGAGGCAAATATTGTAAACAAGGATTCCCCTATTAACAGCTGCAAACAGGACTGGTTTTCCGTTTCTTGTATACTTGAAGAGGTCCTTGTCTGTGTCAAAGAGTCGCATCAATCAGTATGTAAAGCGATCCTAAGAAGTGATAATGCTGGATGCTACCACTGTACTGCGCTTTTGTCAACCATCAATTCCACTAGCAGAGGGTCAGGTATTGAAGTAATCCGCTATGATTTCTCTGACCCTCAGTCGGGTAAGGACCTATGTGACAGAAAGATTGCCCCTTGCAAACAGCGCCTTCGACATTATGTTGCTGAAAATCACAACGTGGAAAGTACAAAAGACATAAAGAAAGGCTTGGAGTCCCCACCAGGGATTGCTGGAACGAGCGTTGCAGAATGCAAGATTGACCAATCAGCGATGCCAGCAGGCGCTGCTATTAACAAGCTTCCGGGGATAACGAAATACAATAATTTCTCTCTGACTTCTAAAAGCATACGCGTCTGGCAAGCTTACAATGTTGGAGAGGGGATGGATATAGAGGGGTCTTGGAATGAACAAGATGTGTCTGGGCTCGAAAGGATTGGAGATTGGACGAAAAAGGTACCGCGTGTTACACAAAAGAAATGCCAGGCAAAGGAAAAACACGATGTCACTGAGTCTGTCAATACTTTTAGCTGCCTTGAACCTGCTTGTATTGCCACCTTCAAGACAATCGAAGAGGCGGATGAGCACATGGACACTGTATACGACAACGTACGGAGGCAGTGGGCAGCTGTAACATCAGTAAAAGTTGCTGGCCAGACAATTGGCAGGACAGATTATGTTCCTTTGGCAAACTTACGACTGAGCAAAGGGTGGGCCTTAAAGAAGCAGAAAGCTGCGGTGAGAATATCCTCGGGTGTCAAAGAATTTTTGACAAATTTATTCAACAAGGGAGCTAAGGAATTTCACCAAAAAGCTATGCCAGCAGAGGTGGTGGAACAAATAAAGAAAACTTTTCCAGTTTCAGAGTGGGTTGAGGTACAGACTGTCAGAGGATACTTTTCTCGGCTGACTTCGCAGCAAAAAGGACTTCCAGTTAGCGAAGAGGAGGGTGAAGACAATGTGCTGGAGAAAGAGGATTACATGGAGCAACTAGTCGGGGTGGTTGAACACGAGATTGGCCTCAGGCACCCTCTTGTATACGATGATTTCAATTTTTGTGATCTCTCTGCCAAGGGTAGATTAGCCAAGGTTCTGGAAAAGCAAAAACTCAGTCAGCTTCAGTCATTCTGCGACCACTTTGACGTGGAAATTTCTGGTCGTGCTGATCGTAAAGCGTCGTATTACGAACCTCTTATACAATTAGCAAATTCCTGTGATTGCCTCAAGTAAATAATTTTTTTAGATTCTTTGACTTAAAGCAATCAGTGAGTCAGTTATGGTTGCCCGACTCGTCGACTTGGTCCAGTCATCGCACTCTCGTGTCCAAGGTGATACAATACCAATCACATCTCCAGGCATTTTGACTTTGTATGAGGCGTTTGACATGAACATCAACACCAACATTGTCATTTGTGCTCTATGATGGTTACAGTCAACTCTCTCGTATGCGACCACCTTTGATGCAAGACAAAGTGGTCGCTTATGCTAAGAAGTGGCCATCTTCGGGAACAAATAAGAGAATAAGCTCAAACCGAAGTGATTAACATTATTACATAAAGTTATTACCTAAAGAGCAACAACTTAGGCAAATAAACAACTGCCAATAATGTTTCAAATCGAATAACGCTTACAACTGTTCAGTGAAAATTTGTACATAACATCTTACATGAAAGTGAAGAATGATCCTCGCAGTGAATTTTCCAATTTAAGCAACTGGAAAGAAGAAGCCTGAAAAAAATCAGGGCTTCAACGGGATTCGAACCCGTGACCTCCGCGATACCGGTGCGATGCTCTATATACGATAGATACTCTCACTACTACTACGATACTCTCACCGGTATTGCGGAGGTCACGGGTTCGAATCCCGTTGAAGCCCTGATTTATTTCAGGCTTCTTCTTTCCAGTTGCTTAAATTGGAAAATTCACTGCGAGGATCATTCTTCACTTTCATCTATGACCGCAGTTCATATGAATTATTTCATATATACTTACATAACATCTTACATCAATGTTACAATCCATTTTTACCTACAGATCGTATTGCAGCCTTTTTTTGTTAGTCAACTGCTATAATCTGTGAGCACGCTTGGTCAGTGGTTCTTAAAACTGAACTTTTGTGATGTTTGAGCAATGGTTTCTGACAGTCATAAGTAATCATGCCAGGTGGTCGCTTACGAGAAGCGGCTTTGACAAAACGTCGACTGTACTAGGTCTTGAAAGAAAAAAAATCCATCCCTTTTTTGTTCAATCAAAGGCCTTTTAAGAGCAATTGTACGGTAAAAGTCGGGGTAATTCTAAACAACCAAACTGATTTGGCTTTACCAATTCACTTTCACTTACCAAATAAAGAATAAGGGCTTCGTGTCAACAATTTGGTTTGTTTATGGCATGAATTATGATCAAAATTCCATGTTGAATGGCCTTAGAGGGGCAAAAATTCAACAAACCTCGATAAGCCAAATTTTTCTCAACTGATTTTGAAGTAAATAATGGTATAGGTAAAGAATAGTCTTTAAAGTAAATAATGGTATAGGTACGGAAGTTATGCAACAAGGCAGGTACATACACTGATTTTTTGAAAAATGGCAATTTTGGGTTGTAATTTTGACATCAATTTTGCCAAACTCTAGCCCCACGCTCCTCTCTGTCAAATACCTCGAGGACAAAGTTACATGTATGAAATGAAAGCTCTATTATAGTAGAGTTCATGGTCAAATTCATTTGGCAGCACAATTTACCAATTGCGTTTTATGGCACTTTCAAAATGTCCCCTGGAAGGCTGGGTTTTGGTGCTCAAAGGGCAAAAAATGACACCCCCCTGAAACTCCAAAACTAAAAGTCAGAGAAGTGAGCCAAATTGGCTTTTGAAATATCTCATTGCACCCAACTTCTGTGCCAAGTTTCAGCCAAATCGGTTGACCACAACTTTTGGCCCCTGGAACACTTTCTCAGACAATGACACTTAACCCAGTCTCAAATTAACTCTTGTAAGAAGTGCCGATTTGAAAGTCATGACACAACGAAAGGATTCCATTGCAAGACAGAACACCAAGAGAGGTCATCAAGTGACAATCACCGCGTAAGATAACAATTTATTTGGCTGCCGCAATTTAGTTTATGTAGTAACTATACACTTAATTTTGACCCTGAAAACGCGCCATATATTGCAACCGGCATTCTTTGCTCTTTTTCTGTTGTTTGTAAATCTGTATTTCATAGTTGGCTTCATGCTAATAATGATAGATATGTAACAGTTGTACATCGCTGGGTCAAAGACGCCCGTCAGTAAATATAGGGCGACTCAGGAAAGTGGCCTTTTAGCCTCGCCTGCCAGTAGCCCCCTTTGTACACATAGCAGAATGTTCCAGAATTCCGGTCTTCCTTGGAAACAAACCATCTAAAACACCAAAGAAACACGAGTTTAGAGACTCAAAGGGTAGAGTGCAGTTCAGTAGCGTAATTCTAAGGGGTAGGATCATTCGCCATCTCCTTCTACCGCCTTGGGAATATAGCGGTGGATCAAGCTATTAGAAAGGATAGAACTTGCTGCGCAAAATTACAAACAATTTTAATCTGAAAAACCCAGCCACATGTTGCTAATCTCATTCTTTTTCAATAAGGGTTTTGATCAGCCTTCTTTTGTAACAAACAGGTGCAAAACTAAAAAAAAGGCTAGCACACCATTGAAGGTCTTTATGCGATGTGTGCTTGTGAAAGGGAAATGTGGAACTTCGTTTTTCAATAAAACATCAAGAAAACGTTTAACATGGTTAACTTCTTTCTCCATAGTGAAATGAAAGTTGGGGTGTTAACTGTTAATAAAATTACAGAAAAGGTTGCAGTCCTGCTCCGAGTTAAAAAGGCAAAATGTCTCGTCCACATAACGACGGTAAAGCAATATTTCGGAATCCTATATTGCTCCAACCACATCTTTTCGTGGTGCTCAATGAATTGATTGGCAAGAACAGGGGCTAGAAGGAGAGCCAATGGCTACATCATCAACCTGATCGTAAAATGTGCCCTTAACCAAGCAATGAGTTTCGACGGTCAAAGAAATGAAAAGCCAGACGCGCTTTGTCTGATGTCTGCATTGCCTGTCATGATGTCAGGTGATGCACATCAGGTCGATACATTCATCTATGGAAGTGTTGGTAAATAAACTTTCTACTTTAATTGAAACCATAAAATTCCCCTACGTTAATTTCGCGAAGAAAAGTGATAGAGTCCGAAGCAACGTACTGACAGGGAATGTGAGGCTACAACAGATTATTTAAAATTTAGCTAGTTAGTGTTACTTACACAACACCAAAACACCACTAAACTGAAGAATAGATCGCCTGAAAGGGACATGACTAGGTCTTCCCGTATTATCTTCTTGAAGTGAGGTTTGTAGGTCGCATATTGCTACCAAACCCGACCCCATCGAAAAGCAATTTTGCTCGAAAAGACCGAACTGCAACGGAGCGCTCTTTTTTCGCTCGTCTCCAACTACTGAGAGCCTGGAGCAGACCAAGAGAAAATTTATGATTCCAAACATTGTACCGAAGTTTCTGTTTAATCATCAAAACCCAAGGGAAACCGATATTTGTTCGACATTTCATGATTCCGAACATTGCACTGATTTCTGTTTGATCTTCAGTCACAGAAGAAGGGACAGGTAATGAAAGTGGCGAACTTCAAAGGGCAAAACGGACCGTACACAAGTTCCTTCAAGATGGTGTACAATGTAGACAATCTGTTTGTGTGGAGAAATGACTTTGACGACTGAGATTTTAAAGATTTTGGAACGCAATGAAGTTACACAGGAGCAATTTTCGGTCGCAGTTACTAATGTAAGTACAACAGTCGGTAATTTCGAATCGTAACTTCGCAGTACCGAACTTTAATACTTTACATACAGTGGCTGCTCATCGAACATGATCCCAAAATTGGGCACCCTAGTTACACACTTACATGACTGATGATATAGGTGGCTGCCTGCTTACTTAGGACTCAGCTGCAGCAGCCACTAGAAACTCGGAATCCTTTGGAAGCTCGAGGAACAATTTTTAATCAAAACGAAGTGTGCCAAAACCTACCTTGGTGTCCAGGCCTCTCCAGACAACTCCCTTTGTTTTCTAGCTGCTCTCTGTTTCTCTTCGAGGCGGTGTTTTTCGCTGGCTGAAGCATCTATCTATAACATAAATAGCAGTAATCGTAAAAAAAAAATTTCCGAGACATTGGAAAGCAAAATGTGAATAAAATATTTTCAAGTGGTCGTTTAAACCATAGAGACAGAGGAAGACGCAAATACCCTCGTAATTCAGTGGCACACATTACTAAAGCACAAGGGTCTATAAATTATTTATTGTATAACCTGTGCGAGTATAAATCTGTTACTGTAGAAGAGGTTGCAGTTTTAGGGACGTTTCAGTAAGAGTGAAAGGTTACCAAGAGAAAAAAAAATAGGTGAACTGAAAGTATGGACATAACAATGCCTCAAGTAAGCGAGGACCTGTAGTGTACTTGGATTACATGTTTACCTATCTCATGAGGGAAAAAGTCTATGTTAATATTCGATCCAAACAAATGTTTATCAAGATAATTTTACAGCAACTGATTAGTTCGGGAGTTTGGAAAATTGGAGGTTAGGACATTACTATAAGTTATTGTTGGAGGAAAACAGCTTAAATTTTTGTGTGGATGGCAAAAAATATTGGCTATTCCCAGCAAAAATGAATAGAAAATGGAAACCGTATTTCAAATATAGGAGGGCATGCATAGACAAGAGAATGACAAACAAGATAGCGTAAAGAGCCTTTGATTTCATTTTCTTCTCCCGGTCTTACTAATTAGTTAAAAAAATTGTCCGTTCATTTGTTCTTGAATGATCATGAGTGAATGAGAGAGTGAATGAGTGGGTAAGTGAAGCTGATCAGTCCTATGTTTATGTTGTTGCACTCAATTAGGAGTCTCCCAGTTGATCATAGCATGAAATAATGTATAGATTTAGCAAAGCTTAAAAGCAGAGCTCCTGGTCCGGGTTGTTCAAGCTGTTCAAAGCTTAATTAAGCTAACCCAGGATAAGCGAGAAATATTTGAGTTTTCTAGCTTTGCGGTAAGGTTTTCTGTTTATATGGTTGGCCTTGAATAATCTCAAACTACACCAAGAGCCTACAGAAGCTTCAAATGGATATACACTTATTAAAAATCAATGTTTCTCTTTGGAAATGGCAGTTTGTTTTTTGAAAATGAGACTTGTTTTCTGAAAATGGAAGTTTGTTTTTTGAAAATTAGAGTTTTTCTTTTGAAAACTGGAGTTTGTTTTCCAAAAATGGGAGTTTGTTTTCCAAAAGTGGAGTTTGTTTTCTAAAAATGGGTGTTTGTTTTTTGAAACTGAGAGTTTGTTTTTTGAGAATGGGAGTTTGTCTTCTAAAATTGGGGTGTTTAGTTTTTTGAAAATGGGAGTTTGTTTCCTAAAAATGGATGTTTGTTTCCTAAAAACGGGAGTTTCTCTTCTAAAAATGGGAGTTTGTTCTCTAAAAGTGGCTGTTTGCTTTTTGAACATGGGAGATTGTTTCCTAAAAATGGGAGTTTGTTTTTTTAAATGGCAGCCTTAGCATGGTGGACCTGGTGGTGGATTATGATTCCAGCTGTTGTGGAGATGGACACCAAAACCTGAAACAAAGAAATGAAACAGCCAAGACACTATGACCGTAACACTGTTGCTGAAAAAACAAAACAAAAGGAAATGAAATCATCACACCCTCCAGAACCATTATCATAACTGAGCAGTAGCTGTAAACAGGCTAATCAGAGCCGGTGTAAGCAGACTACAGATCTGTAGACTTGCACAGCCTACAGAGCACTTCAGTTAGTCTAGCCGAATAACGCTTAGCTTTGCACGTTTACGTTTTTTTTTTTAAATCCATGCAATTTTATTAACAACTCCAACACTTACACTACTTACAGTACTAACATATATTTTATTCCTTTGGATTTCAAAACTATGTTAACTGAACACTAACTGACCCAAGTTTTAAGTTTGATTTTAAAAAGACACCTGTTTATTTTAACTGGAATTTTCTTACTTATTCTTCCGCCATTACTAAGTTTAAAATCTTGAGAGAGCTGGGTCGAGGAGAAAATGACGTCAACAACTCACTAGTTTAAGAATGCAATGCATGTGTAGGCGGCTGATTTTATATGCAGCACGGGAGTTTTGGGTTTTCAGACTTTTAAACCCGTGTTTTGCATGTATAATAAATTGTGTTTATACGCTGAAATTTTAAGCTAGTGAGTTAATGCCGTCATTTTCTCTAGATCCAACCCTCTGAGGTCTAATCGATCAGTTTTGAACGTAAGTAATGGCGCACCGTGAAATCCAAAACTTACACTCAAAATAAACAGCCTTTGGATAAAACTCAAAGCTCAAAACTTTGCCACTTACGTGTCAAGCGAACACGCTTTCAAAATCTGAAGGGAAAAAGGGAATGAGTGTTTGATCATAGTGGCACTTTAAGGTATCAGTGTACCCCAAATGACCATCATTCTTTGGCCCCGCTTTACAGTCGGACGTTTGACGCAAACCCCAATAAAGTATATATTTTCTGAGAGCTTAATAATTGTACATTACGATGGTATATTCATCGACTTAAAAAAATGTACGGTTTTTCGAATATAGCGCGCTATGTCCCAAAGTACAGAGGTTCACTAATCAAGTTCGTTTCCGGTCAGATTTGATCGGGAGAACACGATCAACATCGCTATGTCTTCTTGACACCTTTCTCTAAAAAACGGTGTCGGGAAATTTCAATTACTTGTCTGGTTTGTTTCTGACACGCAGTTAAACTTTGAGAGTTGATAAAACATGCATTCTCTTCACTAAAAAGGTCATAACTTTTGAAAGAAGACAAAAATGAAAATACCCCGACACGGTTTTTTTGCCTGATTATCGGGCAACGTTCTCTCCAAATTTCAGTGAAAAACGTTGAAAACTCGTCGGAAACGAACTCAAAATGTGCGCCTCACTTGCTGAAATTTTCGTTTCGAGATACGAAGAAAAATATACTTTTGGGCGTTCTTCCGGTGTAATGAGATAATTACACAAAACGTGTGAAAGTTAATTACCCGTTGATGGACCAAGTAAAGGCTCAGTTTACTTTATAGCTCATATCAATAACAAAGCGGGCTGAAATGTTGCTCCTGGCGGGAAATATTTGGAAGATCTGGGTTCCGCCGCTCACGTTTACGGTTAGTAAGGAAACAATTTTCGTTTAATTTTTCATTTTCCATGTTTTAAATGTCTTTGCTAATGCAGATTCACCATTCATCTAACGAAACAGGTTAAATGATGCCGAAGACAAGTAAAAAGCGTTCTCATAAACAAGGGACAGGAAACGAACGGGCACGTACGCGTGCAGATCAAGAAGTTACAACTTCGAACGGCGAAAGCGCCAAACAACTCATGATTAGAGAAATGCGAGAATCGGACTAAGGATAAAATGCATTTCATAAACTCGTTAACCCATCGACTTTGTTCTTCCTCGTCTTGTGAAATCAACTTAGGAACCTCGGTCGCTAGCAGCTAAAACATCAGCTCGATCCTTATCGAATGATTTCGAAACCTTTTTCCTCTTTGAAGGTTTCTTCGCGCTTGCAAAAGGACACGGACTTCGTTTTTTCTTCGACGACATGGAATAGAAATACCATAAACTTTTCAATCTAAAATATACAAACGCAAACACTCGAAGCAGCACGTCGACGACCAATTTTAGAAATACAAAGACAAACGTGTGAAACTCGCGACCATCGTGTCTGTCACGTGATGCAAGTTTACTTCTCGTGACAACGTGTTGACAGCTATCAATTAGAGATAATTAATGGGAAGAAACGTTTTGAAAAAGCGCAAAATTTTTTTTTGGAAAAATGATCAAATTTGGGGTACACTGATACCTTAACGTTAACTAAAAGTAAGTACTTTGGGCCAAGACTACAAATATTCAAGATACAAAACTTGATATTTGGTGTCGGTGTTGATATTGGTGTGTATCGGTGCGAATAATATGAAAGAAATAATAATAAAAAACAAACAAAGAAAAAAGATACGCATTCATATATATGCAAAGCATCAAGACAGCCAAGAAAGCAAGTTAGCCCACTTTCTGTAATGATTTAGCAAAAATTCCCTTCTCTTTCGCAATATAAAATTCTACTTTATAGACTGCTTTTAACTTAGCTTTGAAGACTAAAAGCGATGGGATAACTTTAGAAAGCTTGCACTTTAGATAAAATATTTAGCAAGCAAGAGAATATGATTCACTAAGGGAAAGTCAAAAGATCAAATTTCCCAAAAAGTATGTCTTAAAGTGAAACATTAAGAGTGCCTGTCGGTAAAAATCAGACAAATTCTTAATTTCGCAGCAAGGGTCAAAAATTCGATTTCGCTCATATTCTTATGGTAGACAGACTTGGGCATGACAAAAACTACTGGATAATTTTTTTTGGCAAAATATCCTTTCATTTCAAAGAAATATGCAAATTACCAAATCCCGTTAAAGTTCGAAAACTATCCAGTGGAAAAGCTACGAAATTGTGATGTTATAGAAGATAAAAAAATAAGACACTTTTCCAAGTTTTAGCCCTGTGCGTTTCCCCAAACTTCAGATATTCGTTGAAATGTTTCGCAGAAATTTACAGAGCCAAGTATGAAAACGCCATGTTGGTGTATCTCCATGGTACACCAATATGGCGGCCGGAAAATATTGTAAACATCTGGAACTTACTTTGGCTATCTAGGCGACTGACTATCAGTACTGAAAAAAACAAGTATTTACATAAGCACTTTTCCTAATGCTCCAGCTTCTAACAGGGCTCAAAATCATGAGATCACTATATATTTTTCAACAAATTTGATCGTAGGCTTGTGTCACGCACCTCCATAAGCCGGAAATTCAAAATGCTCTGGTTTCCAAACGAAGCAATTTGTAAACATATACAAATATGTCACCTCTTATACCTGATGAGGATGAAAACTTTGGTGGAACTTTAGTTTTAGATTTTAGAAAGTCATGACGTCACGTGAAAACGATCTATTGCTGCTCAGTGAATCGCGGTTCGTTATTTGTTTGTCACGAAATGCAGTTGTTCCATGTTAGGGGGTAGGGGTAGGGCAATTTCTATCCTGATACGCAATCACTTGGAGCACACAATCTTGTTGAGTAGGAAGAGAGTAAATAAAGGAAAAGAAAGAATGACTAGTTTACCTTTGTCTCCTGAGTCGTATCTACCTGCATTGCGTAACACTGTGGCCCTAAACTCGTACATAGGTCTTTTTGCGCTGTGCCGATTTCTTTTGGTTACTTTTCCCAAACATTGCGAACTCAATCCGAAAATTCACCCGAGTCTCTAAATTTCCCAACTTCCAGAAAACCAAATAATAACCAAATAACTTGACTGAATTTGTCTCCGAATTCTTTTTCTCGAAATTGTTTTTTGCAACATGATGGTACCGTTACCTCGGTCTTGCTCGTGCTCGTACTCCCCTCGCGCTCCCACACGCTTTTTTAACACGACAAATCCTTACATCCTTGGTGACCCTGCTAGGCCTGAGGCAAACTCTTCGTTTCCCTGATTGTTCAAACTAAAAAACTTTGCCTGATTTTATAAAAATTAAAGTCATGTTATTAGAAAGTAAACTCCCATTAAAAATAAAACAAACAAACTCCCCTTTTAAAAAAAAAAATTTCAAAAGAAAACAAACTCCCATTTTCATAAAACAAAGTGATTTTTAAGAAGTGGATGTCCCTTTGAAGCGTCTGAACATGACCCAAAAGCAGTGAAAAACATTTGTATACAAGAAAAGTTTGAACTTCGGTTACCGCTAACTTTTAATCCAGGGTTAGTGTTAACTGGCTTCTAAACAACCCCTGATTACGAATTAATCATGAGCCATGAGCCCGTGATCGAATCGAAAACCACTACTTGGTCAGCAGTCAACTATAAAAAACACCTGACCTTGATGACCTTTAAACCTGAGCCTTCGATATGGTCAAGTGATACCTTGTTTTGACAGGTGTCAGTTGAGCATAACATGGATGTCCAAAAAGATATACGCTTTAAACTGCATGACTTGGTATTAACTGGAGTATGGCTGCCATGTAGTGTGACATCATCATCATCATCGACCATGAAAAAAGTTGCATGGGTTTCTATTTCTAAGGATGCATGTGGTGCTGTTGCTATAGTTATGGTACTCCGCTATTAACAGTAAAACGGAAGAACTTATGAATATAAACCATACTTGTGTAAAGGAAAGTGTACAATACCTTGCCACACTCAAGCAGCCGTATGTCCGTCCTAACTCGACAGTCAGTCTGGCATGATACATCTGTGAAAACATGTCATTCCAACAATTTCGTTACAAAGAAACACTAGATGGGAAACCAGGACATAGTTAAAGCATGGAAAACAGAATGATACAAGGGTATTGCCTTAACAGTTTTACAGACTGTCACAGCTCAGTATCACCTGATACAAATCTGAACAACACATGTTCTGAAGACTTTATTGCTTGAAATCAAGGACATTAAACATTATTGCTTGACATCAAGTACATTAAACACTCAGACCACCTAGTGCAACTGTACACAAAAATGCAAGTGTTTGAGCTTTTAGTAGATAAACTGCTTTAGTAGTATATGTTCAGCAAAGATAAGCCCCGTTAGTGTAGAGTAAGTGTCGAGTTAAGTCGAGGAAAATCATTGACATGCATAACGGTCGAGTCCATGACGTCACTGATTGTTATAACCTAGGGAAAAAATGTGTTCCTCCATACTAATTAAGTGGCAGTCTCTCTAAAAGCGGTCCACTGCATTTCGGGTCGGAAAAAAGTTTTCCCTCAAACTTTTCTCAGTGAACTATCTTGGGTCATAAGTAAATGCAAAGACTTTAGTTTTTTCAAATACGTCAAAAAAAAAATTTCAGGGCTCAAAACAATCATAGCCGGAAAACGCCTAAATTTTAGCGTTGCAAAAACGGAAAATTGCCTAAGTTGACGAGCTCGCTGTTCAAAGACCACCCAACGTGACAAAAAATTGTTATTATCCCTACATTAAGTAATCCTTCAAAAGTAAGAAATGCACGTTACTTTTGATATATTTTGTTTTGGGGGATCCTGAAAATATATCTATTACCACCCGTTATATCACTTTCTGATAACCTGCGAAAATAGCTTGTCTTCACTGGCGTTTATTTCCCAAGTCCAGACCCGGCCGCTCAAAACTCTAACTGAATTCTGCTAAACAAAGGTTAGGAAGCATAGAAATGTAAAAATACTTTGCGCTTTTTATCTTCCTTTTCCACAGCGACTTCGAACTTTCTGTGCTTTGTGCGAATCTCACCCTTCATTATGCAAATTAGGTTGTCACGGTTATTTGCATTTAAAACGCTTTACCATATTGTTATATTTCACCTTGAGTCTAAAATAAAAACGATCATACACAAATAAAACTTACTAATGGGCTTAACGTGCTGAAAGTGGTTACTTATATATTTGTTGCAGTGCACCGTGCCGTGGGGAAATCGCAGGGAAATGATTTGGCGGCTCCCACGCATTATGCAAATTTGGTTGTCTATTAAACTTGGCCTAATCGCGAAACTTTCGTTTTTGAATCTAGCTTTTCTTCTATTTAAAAAAGAAATATGTATAACTCGATACTTGTATGCACTTAAGGTTCTAATACTTGAACATATAAAATTTAGCTGTTTTAAATACGTCTGAAAGGCTTCTACAATGATATGAACACTGAAATCGACAATTTGTGACTAATGCATTAAATTAAATTAGCTTATGTTCTGTTCAGTTATCTCCTATTCGGAAAGTGGAAGCTGAAAGTTAACATGGTTTAGCTTTGTAGGTTTGCATGGATTAATATATCCGTACCATATATGAGCGAAGTTAAAATTTAGTATTCGGCGGAAAAAAATTAATATCAAAAAAATAAATTTCCCCTTTTTTTAATACCCTTTGAAGCGACCGCTAAACAACAGGAATAGACAATTTCGTGATTATTTTTGGTCACCTCGTTTAGTATCAATTTTATAATTTAAATGTTAGGGGCATTTTTGGTAAGAAATTTCAGTGCCAGTTGTGTAGTGTTAGTTTTAGCTACAGCCTTGCAATTAAATTTTGCCACGATTCAGATTAAACTGATACCTATCTCAAAACAAAATGTCGTGCTTTCTATCGCGTACGTGTACCGACCTTTGTGGGGATTCAAGAGGAATATCGGGTATCTTTAGCTTACTTCAATGCACTGACTCCATAGAAAGTCACCTTGCTTCCATCCATTTGTCACGAGAGACCATAACAGAGGGACAGCTTATCTTGGCGAGAGCTTGTCTCTTTTATTTAGATGAGCCGGTTGTCGCGGAAATGTCCGTATGCGCCAAGCACAGACACACGTATGGAAAGTTCTGGCGACCCAGAACAGCCTGCCAGTATCCAGCACATCAAGGGCGTCCTGGTCGGAGCCAGAGAGGGGCAAAGAGCCGATATTCAGTAAATCTTGAAATGGCTAAAGCCATATATCAAATGTATGGTGTTCTTGTACAAGTCGGTTCAGGTGCGTACAACAAATCTTAACCTTCTCACTCACTATTTTACACCATTGTTACATAACACAGGCGTTAATATATTTCATCCTTGTTTTTTCAGAATAGTTTACCTCAGTTTTAGATTCTTATTTGGGATAGTTTTTCTTTTCCGCGTGGAAGCGGAAGGTTATTCGCGCCTCCTGCCTGACGTGTTTGTGTCATGTCGGCTAACAGCCCTTTTTTTGCTATTGCCGGGTAATTCGTGTTCGGAAATAGCTCATTTTAGACGTACAGACAATAGGAAATAATGACCGGGTTATTTGAAAATAACTAGTTCACGGGGATATTGCCCTCGGTGTGCTTTCGTGCTTTGTAGTTCAGTTTCTTTCCTACCATTAAGTTAAACGTGTCTATGGTAATCGAGTTAGTATTCTTGGTTTGCTAAGAATAATTAGATTTTAAAAACAAAGGCGATACAGGTTATAAAAGTTCGCAAAGAAATGACACTGGAGACTTTGGATTTAGTAGGTTGGCCCGGGCTTGTACACTTATGTCCAGGATTGAACGCAAGTATTGTTTAATTAGTACTTCATATTTGGCAGGGTTATTTGACATTTTCATATTACTTCATATTTGACAGAATTGTGTGTGTTTTGGTGAGATATTACCAATGAGGACACAAGTTGTGATGCTTATCATTGGGAATTTGAATCTCATTAGCGTTCAATCCTGGACATATCTGGGCTTTTAGGATATATACTGTGTCAGAAATAAGCTACATCTTGATTAAAATATCAGGTCGGTGTCTGTAGCTAGTATACAGCAAATGGACGTGATACCCGTATTTATCTCCGCAACCCAGTTCCAAATTAAAAAGACTGCCTCAGAAAAACGAGGAGAAAAAACGGGAAGAAAGGGGAAAATGCGAAGTATTACCCTACCCCTTGCCACTCAAATACTCATTAGTGGAGGAAAGGGATGTCCTCAATGTAACTGGTAAGGAAATTGGGAGTTTGTTAGAAACAGACACATTTTATCGCTACTTTCAGGGGGAAGTTACAGTGCATTACCATACTTATAGTGCCTGCTATTGGGAAATTGAGAAACATGATTAAACTCGCACCCTGCTAGAACTTTATACAGCTGTTATGACTACTAGTGACTGACTATATTAATAATTTACAGTTATTTGTAATAACTGCCGCAACCAACACAATGCTTCGATGAAAGAAATGCCCTGGGTCTTACACGTCTCTTCGGAAAAGGAATCCAGCCAGTCACCCAGTTGTGTGAGGTGAGTACACCTATTTTTAAATTATTAACCATGAATGCCAGTAAACAAAAATATAAATAAGGCCATGAATGTACCACAGTTTCTAAGCTTGAATCGGTTGATAACAGTAATTTAATGAATTGGCCATTTTTCATATGTTGACAATCATAACAAAAGACGTAAACAGAAGAAAATAGCAAGGAAAAAATCTATTATATAGAAAAAACCCCATTCTCTAACAGAATTGGACCTTGCAATTTTGTTATTCCCATAGAGAAGTAATTTTTCCTTCCGACATATTACATATTTGGTGTATAAATATACCTACCGTACGCAAGCATATTTCGTACCCGTATTCTATAAAAATAATTACTATGAAAAAATATATGTACTTAATATTTTGCCTGCTCTCAAATAGAACTAACTTTCATTTTAAGGCCTTTTAAAGAAGCTGCGTTAACTCAGCTCGCGTCTTCAACGTACTCTCCCTTAACACCCTGTGTTTCGAGGCGTGGCTGCAGCAGTGATGAAACGTGGACGCCTTCAGCTCTGCTTGCATTTGATGACAGCTTGCAAGAATTTGGACCGACTCCAGAGAATGCTGAAGGTCCAGTCCAAGTTTTCAACTCTTGTATGGACAGTCTTGCCGATGCTATAAGAAAGCCTAGGATTGACCCTCTTCAATCGCAGGTAGCTCGCTGGGAAAACTGTTCTAATGCTGACAGATCAGCGGTTATCCATAAAGCAGAAGAGGCGTGTCAGCTGATGTGTGATGTAATAGCGCCAAATGATGGAAAGCAATTATTCCAAGCCATCATAGATCAACAACAAAATAAGGGTGAAACTGGTGGTGCTGGAATCCAAGCCCTTGTAACTGCGTATCAGAAAGGGCCTTCTAAATCTCTGAAAACACAAATTCTGAGTATCTATGCCAATCGATTCACTACAAAAGAGCTTAAAGATATTCACAAGCCATTTGAAAATCTTTCTGATCGACAAATAAAGAAAGCTAGAGCTCAAGCAAAGACTGGTGGACCCGGAGTACCTGTTGAAAAAGTACCACAGCACAGAATCCGTGTGAACCAGCACCAACTAGACCATTTTTTAGAGTTTACCATGAGGCCATATTACTACCAAGACGTAGCTTACGGTACTCGCACCCTTAAACTTGAGAGCGGTGAAGAACTTACTATGCCCAACGTCGTTCGCACCGTGGCCAGGTGCACGATTATCAACCAATACCTGGATCATTGCCAACAAAGTGGATTTCAACCGATAAGCAGATCCACCATGTGGAGAGTACTTGAAGTTCAGGAAGCCTCTCAGAGAAAATCATTGAGAGGTCTCGATAATACAGCAGCTGATGGTGCAGATGGTTTTAAGGATTTGTTAAGAATCGTGGACGAGTTAGAGCGTGCTGGAGCTGTTAAGGACTGGTGTGAACAAGCTCGAAAGAAGCTTCACGAAGGCAAGTTGTATCTCAAGACAACATATCGCGACCACTGCAGAGAGGATGGTAGCTGCTGCCCTGATCACTGTAGAGCATTTGCCCTGAGCGATGTCAGTGACACTGACTATAAAGAAACATGCGGTCATAAGCACGACATGCCGTGCGGTAACTGTGAGAGTCTCAAAAGTGTTGTGGGAGAAGTAAAAGATGCCATTCCTGAGTACACGGCCCAGCTGGGAAAAGATCACACAAATGACCTTCAGTATGAAGCAACCGGTGCTGCCTCTAAAATCTTTGAATGGAAAGCGCATGTTCTCAGAGCGCAGAATCAAGATCAAATTAAGCGCCAAATTCTTAACTCTCTTAAGGAAGACGAAGCATTCATAGTGGTTGATTGGGCAATGAAGTTCACGGCTATGAAGTTTCGCGAGAAGCAGGCAGAGTGGTTTGCAAAGAGAGGAATCAATTGGCACGTGAGCAGCGTTATCATGAGACGAGATGAAAGCCTTGAAGTAACTTGCTACGTTCACCTTGTCAACAGTTGTCGACAAGACTGGTTTGCAGTGCTCTCAATCTTGGAAAATCTCCTGTCTATCATAAAGCAAGGAAATCCAGAAGTTAAAAAAGTGTACCTAAGATCAGATGAGGCAGGGTGTTACCACAATAGCAAGCTAGTGTCATCGTTCCAAGAACTCGGGTACCGCCTGGGGATTGCGATCGTGAGATACGACCACTCCGAGCCTCAGTCGGGAAAGGATATGTGTGACAGGATTTTGTGTCCGATGAAGGCAGCTATTAGAAGGTACTGCAACGAAGGCCATGACGTTGTCTCTGCTCAAGATATGTTTACCGCCTTGAAAGAGAGACCAGTAAAGGGCACGACGGCGACGGTATGTGCTATCCAAGAGCAGTGCGCAACGCTGGAGATAAGCAAGATTCCCAACTATAGTAGCCTGCACAACTTCAAATTTACGCGCGAAGGCCTGCATGTATGGAAAGCCTTCAATGTCGGTCACGGGAAGTTTATCCCATGGAATGACATTGTAATTTGTCCCCAAACACAAACAAATCTCTTGTATGAGATCCCATTCTTCCCTACTACTGCCAGGCGGTTTGCATTTAAAGAGCAACAGAAAGCCCATGTCAGTGAGGACCAGCTCTACGAATGTCCTGAAACTAGCTGCACTGAAGAGTTTCAAAGTCAGGCCGACCTTGACCTCCATATGAATTTGTTTGATCATCGTACAACGCCGCAGCCTGTGAATGAGTGTCTCTATGATAAACTGAGGAGAGACTGGGCTGATCACTTCCAGACATTGAGTTTGCAAAGTGAAAGTTCGAGTGGGGCAACAGCGGCGGAGACAGAATCCCTGACAACTACCTCACGATTACAAATGGGGTGGGCACTTCAAAAGAAACATGCAAGTGTGAGATTTTCTCAAAAGGTTAGGCAGTATCTAATACAGAAGTTTAACATCGGGCAAGACACTGATAAGAAAGAAGATCCAGCGCAGGTTGCAAAGGATATGCGGACTGCTTCCACAATAGAGGGAGAGAGGATGTTCGATAGAACGGAGTGGCTCTCGAAGTGTCAAATTCAAGGTTTCTTTTCGAGATTGTCTGCAAGCATCAAACAGGGGAGTCAGAAGCGAACAGAGTTGATGAGTGGAGGTGAGCTAGATAAAGACACAGAAGAGGACGATGATTTGGCAGAGGAGTACGCTTGCAATTTAGAGCATTTGAGAGAAACAAGGGAAGCTGTCCTGGGGAAAATAGGCTTGACCCACCCAATCCTGTACGATATTTACGATCTTTGCACGTTTGCAAGGCAGGCGAAGCTACCAACGTTCAAGGTCAAGATGCTGAGAGAGATCTGTACACATTTCGATCTCCCGTTTCGATCCAGAGATACCAAGGCAGTTCTTGTTACAAAAGTGGAGGAAATGATTTCAGAATGTAGTTGTAACACCCAACAGTAATGACAGTCAAAGACGCTGTTCAGTTTAAGAATAGTATGCAGGTAACTGCACGTTTTCTTGAAGCTTGCTCTTTAAAGGGATTTTTCGCAGTATATATCTTGGGACAAGACTAGGTATTAGTGGTACCTATAAGCGTTTAGACCGTATCCCACGTGACCAACGTCCCTGCCCCGGGGGCATCGGACTGTCGGATCCAATTTAGGGCGCATGTGCAGTGATTTTGTTTACCTTGTCATGAAATTGTAGCATGATAGAGAATTTTTGTGGTGATGCGCATGCTCATATAAAATACGTCATTTGCTATATCAGAAGCAAGTCTCCTAGGTGATAAGCTTCTGCTATATGTTATGTGATAGGTATATCATCAAAACGACATTTAACGTCATTTCTCAAGAAAGCGATTGAAACGGATTTTAGGACAGCTAAGACCCTTTAATTTATGATCAGTTGGTGTTTTATTCGGCCGTAACATCTTGAAAGCAGTTATAGAGGTAATGGGAGCACTGCTCCATTAAGAAAATGTCAAATTAGCTTCTTCTGAGAGGGATTCCCGGCGTTCACATAGCTGTTAGGTCAGGACATCCTCACCACAACAAAACACATCCTCATCCTTGTGTTGACGTTTTGGTCATCCTGAATTCCTGCTCTTACGGAGCTTAGTAAAACATGTGAGAGTCATCTGAGGCCAAGTTCGGTACTTCACATGAGCCGAATCGTATGCTAATGAGGGATAACAAAGAATTTTTCTCAGTTGCATTCAATTCGGCTCATGTGAAGTACGGCGTCTAAACTTGGCCCGAGTGATTTGGTTACGAAAACGTTATTAAATAGATCCTTTTCATAAATGGCTGCCAATTATAAATTCATGTGTAAGTCTTAAAATTTAATCTAACCTCGTTTTTGAGTTGATAATTAAAAAAAAAATTAAATTTGCAGCCATTTATGAAATGGGTCTATAGTTAAGAGAACAATACTTGTCCACCAAGTTAATGCTCATTTTGAACTGTTTTCCAAATGTATCGTAATTCCATTATTACCTAAGAGCAAGCAAAGTTTCAGTGTAAGATAATGTTGCTAATGCGAACAGACACTGCACACATTGGTTGACTTTACAGTGTTTGGAGCGGATAAGGAGGTAAAATCTTTGTGGCTTCTGCAACGCAGCTGAGATTACGAAGGTCATGATGTTGTCGATTTCAATTACAGCGTTCTGTCAAGATTTGATATCAGTTTTCAAGCTTTAACATCGGTGAAATAGTACGTTTCATTTAGAATCATCAGTAGAAATCAGTGGAAAGAAAGAATCAAAACCCTAGAAAAGTTTTGTAAACTGACCGCTCTATAAACAGTAAATAGACCGTGACTAAAATATTTGCAAATCTTCCGGCCACGTTTTCCCAGGTTTCCCGACTTTTCCATGACAAAGCGTCTGGAATTCATTGCTAATGATTCAGCAATACTACCTATTTAAACCGTTTCTAAGTTTTATTTTTTGTCGGATCCCTGTATCATCAACGTGACATGGTTAATACAAACAACTTAGAGCGTTTTGAATGACAGCAATCTGAATTAGCGTGACAACCTTATTTGCATAATGGAATGCGAGATTCGCACAAAGCACAGAAAGTTCGAAGTCGCTGCGGGAAAGGAAGATAAAAAGCGCAAAGTATTTTTACATTTCTATGCTTCCTAACCTTTGTTTAGCAGAATTCAGTTAGAGTTTTGAGCGGCCGGGTCTGGACTTGGGAAATAAACGCCGGTGAAGACAAGCTATTTTCGCAGGTTTTCAGAAGGTGATATAATGGGTGGTAATAGATATATTTTCAGGATCCCCCAAAACAAAATATATCAAAAGTAACGTGCATTTCGTATTTTTGAAGTTTTACTTAATGTAGGGATAATGACATTTTTTTGTTACGTTGGGTGGTTTTTGAACAGCGAGCTCGTCAACTTAGGCAATTTTCCGTTTTTGCAACGCTAAAATTTAGGCGTTTTCCGGCTATGATTGTTTTGAGCTCTGAAAATTTTTTTTTGACGTATTTGCAAAAACTAAAGTCTTTGCATTTACTTATGACCCAAGATAGTTCACTGAGAAAAGTTTGAGGGAAAACTTTTTTCCGACCCGAAATGCAGTGGACCGCTTTTAGAGAGATTGCCTCTTAAGCGTCTAGGTAAAAGTGCCTTCCTGCATACTAATTTTTTTGACTTAATGCATACTAATAAGTGCCTAGGTTTACTAATGAGCATCCCTCTAGTACAATGAAAACAATAAACTTGCCTAGGCTTGCTCGTTAATAGTTAACCCCGATTGGTTCATGAAAATATCTGTTAAGTTTTTATCTGACCTCTCCTCTCAGCTTTGCTGACGAGAGAGAGAATTAATTCTTAGCTAACTGCTCGAGTTTTCTTATCCGTTATAGTCACGCACTGAACTTCACTTTCAATCCTAGAATTGCATACAAACTCCACCGGAAAAGCACATGGGACAGCTCTACCATTGAAATTACAACTGTAGAAGTTCGGAGCGCTAATTAATTGTCAACACGCGCCAATAAATATTTTCGACAACACGTTTTCTGAGAGACTTAATTGCTTGTTAATAGCGAATACAAAAAAATAATAATACACACAGATTTGAAACGAATAAACCAAAATTAAAACAACTACAAAATGTTTATCACCAAATCAATCGTCTTCATCTTCGCTTGGAGGATAATGAGTCCTATTTAAAGTTTTTGAATCAATGTGTTTCACCGAGTGGCAGTCAGCGCACCAAATAAATCCATCTGTCAAGTGTTTACGATCAACAGGAATTTGATGTGCATATATCAGCCAAATCCTATAACCATCTTGCCAGAAACATCTAGGGCATTTGACTACTGCTCTTTCGTAAACGCAATAGTAGCAAGGACATTTTCCTTTAAGCAAAATCTCTGAACTTGCGGTTTCTTCAAAATATGAAACGTCTGAATTTCCTTCAGGTTCCAGATCAGGGTTTTCTGATTCTTGATGTTCGCTAATTTCAGAGGTTGTGTCTGTGTCATCTTCATTATCATTGCTTTCGGAGACCATTCCTTTATCACCATCCTCACTGTCTTTATCATGATAGGCTTATTGATTCCTAACTCTGCCAACCCAAAAGTGGGAAACAAGTTGGGAAAAACCTTCTAAAACATCTTTAATACGAGGTTCTTCGTTATTGCTTTCCTCATTTTCACTTGCGTTGGTGTCTTCATAATCACTCTCTTCCTCTTTATCCCAGTCGACTTTTCTCTTCATATTGACCAGCACTCGTTAATGTCAAGAACCGACTGCTTATACTACAGACTAGGTCGCGACGTTTTATAACATTAGGGGCCTTATGCAAGTTACAACTGGTATTAGCAAATCTTGTATAAATCCCAACCTTCTTGAGCAAGGGTTTGCTTCTTTGTCTTGTAAGGAACACTTGATTCAGCGAGACTAAGAAGGGCATCTATATGCTTTTTTAAGTTGCTCTTTACTTCATTAGAGACCGGTATTTTTCCATGAAGCATATTTAAAAGAATTTGAACTAATGGGTGTATCTGTTCTGAGGTGGCTGTCTCTAAAAGAAATTGACGCTGATGTTCTGGACAACAAGTTAAGAGATGAAGGAAAGGTAGATTGTTCCTTACTATTCGAGACATGGTCGTAAAATGAGTTACAGATCACAGGCTTCAGTAATTTATAATTTTGCCAGGGAGTCCCACTTGAATAGCCCAATTTCGATATATTAAAATTCAGCCTAAAACAATAGACCTCAGCACGAGGCTCGTGGGAATAAACCCCACAAACTCTGTAGTTATTCCCACGAGCCTCGTGCTGAGGTCTATTGTTTTAGGCTGAATTTTAATATATCGAAATTGGGCTATTTACGACATAAGTTGAAAGTCGTCTTGGTCTTGATCCAACACAACTGTTTTTCATTTCTTGAACGGGGGTAAACCACGAAACTGCACTTTTCTTTTTGTAGATTTTCGACCACTCCCAGCCTGAGGTACTTGTCCACCAATACCTTCTTTTCTACGCTTTGCCAGCGCTGTTCCAGAAAATCTTTAGCCAGTTGGACCCTGTTTGTAATGCCCTTTTACCAAGCACTTTAGCACCTTGCTGCAAATGAGGCATTGCCCAGCGAAACAGCCCTTTAAATATGGAACCTAAGCCATACCCCTGCTGAAATCGGGATGTGTGAAGAGCCAGTAAATTACTTCCTTTTTTGTTAGCTTGGTTTTTAAAAATAGTATTCTTCGTACAACTTGTGATTCCCAATGTAAAGTTTCTTCATCGTGTTCAAAAGTTCACAGGACGACACTGTCAAAAATGAAGTGTAAGCAACACTCTCCCAAACTCGAATGGTACGCTTTCTCCTGTGTCGCACTTTATATGGTTTTCGATATGGTGATAGAACAATAGGACGAGGAGGAGGAGGAGGAGGAGGGAAAACAATAGAATTGAGGAGGAGGGAAAACAATAGAATTAAGGAGGAGGAGGGGGAAAGCAATAGAATTGAGGAGGAGGAGGAGGAGGAGGAGGAGGAGGAGGAGGAGGAGGAGGAGGAGGAGGAGGAGGAGGAGGGAAAACAATAGAATTGTGCTGTTTGAAGCCTATATAAATGTGGAACATCATGCACATTTTGTCAGCTTGTGCTAAGCTTTGAATGAGATGACATGAGGTTGGTCTTGTCCTGTTTGTAAAAAGGAATTTTCTAGAAAAGAAAACACAGTAATTCCAATTTTGCTCCAGTCATACCGATGTCTCAAGAAAAGTGTCAGCGGTTTCAATTGGTTCATCCATTTACTTGCATGGTTGCAGGGATGACCGGTTTGGGAAATAATGTCTGGTTACAATCACTGTTACAACAAGCTCAAACTGTGATCGATCAACCATGGAGAGAATCATCCGGTGTTATTCGCAGTGGCAAAATGCCTACACACAATTATTGATGATGATACCAACAATCGAATTTGTCAAGGGGATCCTGGAATCTCTGGACAATGATTGCTATTTAGATGTCAACATATGCAACCTGATTGTTATTGAGGACCAAATGATTAAAGCCAGAAATGATAATCGGATTGTGAGACTGTTTACAAAAGGATCGCATCACCAAAATCTGAGCGTTATTTACATTGTGCAGAATCTGTTCCACCAAGGCAAAGGCAACCAAAGCATAAGCTTAAACAGTCATTACTTGGTCCTTTTCATGAATCCTCGCGATAAACTGCAAATGTTGACTGTAGCCAAACAAATGTATCTAAGTGAAACTACTTGGTTTACCAAAGAGCACAAAGACGCAGTGCGAAGACCATATGGATATCTTTTTGTAGATCTCAGGCCAACGACCCAAGAGAGATGTAGATTGCGAACAAATGTTTTATCCGGCGAAGAAACATTTGAAAAAGGATTCGACAAGAATAGAACTTCCCAAGAACTGCTCCAGTACCTCAAACAACAAACTCTGATGGTGCCCCGGCCAATTTTGGAGATGCAATACCTCTTCCTCTATCTCATCTCCCTCCCTCCATTTTGACTCCCACTCCCACTCTGTGTCGAAGATGTCACAGTTTCAAATTTGTAATCAGTAGCGCCTAGCATTAATTTATTCTATATCTATTGTAGTGTTGTAGTTTCCTTTTATGCCTGGAATTTACTTTACCGTACGTTTTATTGTATTTTTTATTCATTTATTATTTAATATAAATAAAGTTAAATTAAAAAAAAACTTATCTACCATGGCAACCTCTTCCTCTATCTCACCTTCCATTTTGACACCCCCTCCCACAGTCGAATCGCTGTCACTAGTTAGAAAGCATAAACGCCCCAGTCTGTCAAATTTGTAAATTACCTGGACTATGAACTGAAGAAAGCCTCTAGACGATCTCGACGTTTACACTGGACATCACCTTACAAGTACTCTCAATATGAACACGATTGATTACATCCTAAGGATTGATTTCCTGATACTTAACTCATAAACATTTTGTAGTTATTGTAATTTTGGTGCATTCATTTCAGATCTGTGTATTATTTTTTTGTATTTGCTAATAAAAGTGATATTCAGAAAACGTGTTGTTCGAAAATATTTATTCATGTGTTGACATTAAATTAGCGCTCCAAACTTCTATTGTTGTAATTTCAATGGTAGAGCTGTCCCATGGGCTTTTCTGTTGGAGCTTGTATGCAAATCTAGGGCTGAAAATAGGGTTCAGTGCGTTACTAACGGAGCGGAAAACTCAAGCAGTTAGCTAAGAATTAATTCTCTCTCTCGTCAGCAAAGCTGAGAGGTCAGATAAAAACTTAACAGATATTTTCATGAACAAATCGGTGTTAACTATTAACGAGCAAGCCTAGGCAAGTTTATTGTTTTCATTGTACTAGAGGGATGCTCATTAGTAAGCCTAGGCACTTATTAGTATGAAGGAAGTCAAACACATTAGTATGCAGGAAGGCGCTTTTACCTAGATGCTTAATTAGTATGGACAAACGCATTTTTCCCTAGGTTATAACAATGGATGACGTCATGGACTCGACCGTCATGCATGTCAATGATTTTTCTCGACCTAACTCGACACCTACTCGACACTAACGGGGCTTATCTTTGCTGAACAGTACTATTATGTAAGAGGTTCTGAATCAAACACACCAGAGTATCACCAGCTGGGAGAAAATAGAAGCCTGATCCAGCTAGGAAAACTTCTGTGAAGGAGAATTATTCATGACCTTACTCCGCCTTAGACAGGGAGGGGCTTTCAGAGGAAGAAGTCCCCCAATCAACAGTTAGTAGAATTGTGACCACATGGATCTGCTTTCTGTCAAGAGAGTTGTAACCACTTATTTACTGGCCAATGCAGGACGAGATTAAATCATACTATCCTGAGTGCTTTAAGAGCTACCAAAATGTTAAAGCAATCATAGACTGCACGGACGTATACGTATACACCCATCGCTTGCTGAAGTTCAGGCTCTGACATACTAAAACTACAAAAGCACCAACACATGGAAAACACTTGCAAGACAGTCATGCTGTAAACCTATCAAAAAATTATTGGAACCCACTAAAATTTATTAGGATAACTGCCTCTTCGCAAAACTGTTGAGACCCCTGGTCTCCATTACAACACCCCTACCCATCCTCCATGGTCTCTTGTTCAGCCCCACCACCTATCCCTCACACACTTTCCCTCACCTCGTCACCTCTGAAATAGTCTGTTGTCCAGCCACAGCTCCTACTATCGTTAAAGACCCATGGTTTCCTATCTAGCTTCTCCCCCATGGCTGATCAAACACAAGGTCTCTTAACTACCCCCCTCCCCCCCCCCCCCCGCTTAGCTACCTATGCAAACCCATGGTCTCTTCCCTGCCCCAACCCCCCAAAGTGTGGGTCCTAAGAATGTAAAGTAGTCTTGACAAGTCTCCTCAGACAGACAGATAGAGCTATGTGCTAAGCAATACCTGAGGAATAATTTAAATTGATTAATAATTAACAATTATTGGACGAGGTTGAGAAAAATATTGTGATTTGTCTTGCACATCAATGATTTGCCTCAGCGTTCTTCGGCAATTTATTGATCTACGTAACACTGACAAATCACAAAATTTTAAGATAACCGAGTTCAATAATTGTTTTATCATTCGATTACCAAAGTTTGTTTTCATATTTAAATCACTCTCTGACAGTTCAGGAAAACATGGTGTTAAAGACGGTATTAAGCGTGAGCAGACCCTTATTTGTAGGCAGTTATCCTAATAAAACTTACGCCACCACTTGCACCCTTAGCTAAAAAGTCATGTTATTCCAAAAGCACAACCGGAGAGTAGCCATGTGTAGTCATTTAGTGTAGACTATTAAGTTTACATTTGACTAAAGGTAAAGGTAAAAGCTAAATTATTTTGGTGTTCACAGGTTTTTTTTAATTTGAAAGTTATAACAAAACTAGCCTGCATAAGGCTCCTTTTCACCAGCTATTTTGAATACAAGTTAGCCCACTTGAAATCACATTTTCAAATGTGCCGCAAAATCTTTAATCATGCAGTTACAAAAAGCATAAAATGCCATTTTACTCAATATTCTGTCATGATTTAAAAATATCAGCAACAAGCTAGACTGTTTAGAAGGTCTTTGACAAAGCCTTGTGCCTCCACCTTTTCCCTCAACCTTCCAGTAATAAGTTCAGGAGCAATACACTTTTCAAAAAAGCTTTAAGCTTTGGTAAGCTCTCCCAACATTTGCTGTCGTGGAAAATTCTTTCCATGTAATAGTCATAAAAAGTGCAATAAAGAAATCGCTGTACAGCATATCTGAAGCTTCTGTATGTAGCTGTACCTAAGAATAGTATGAGTGAGAATTTTTCAGCTCTAAACTCTGATCTGAAGTGACAGTCAAGCACGTTTCAGGAGCTTCTGCAGCTTCTAAAGCAGTTTTGTCATGTGTCATGATAAGACCAAGTGCACTTAACTTCCAAGCAAGCTAGAAATGCATATAATTTGACCAAAAATAGATGGATCAAAACTTACTAGAACCGACTAATGTCTGCTGCCAAACTTTACACTAGTCTTTCAGCCAATACAATCATAGCTTGACTGTCCAATCACTTTCAACGGACCAGACTTATAACATCATTGACTGACTAACACTATTCACTTGACTCTAAAGATGACTTCAGCTCACGTTGTTGAAACGTCAGTCACCAAGAACAGTTCTTCTTCTTCTTCAGGGATTCTTGGGACGCAACTTTTTGATGTCTGCGAGTTTTTCGCTCAAAATGGCTTAATAATTTCTCCAAACGCGAAAAGCACTAATTAGGCCGATTTAGCAACAGGATGGGAACATCAGATGACAACTGGAGGGCACGTGGAATAGCCTGGATTCTGTTCTAATTTGACCATATTTGGGTATTTGTTCTGCACGCGCCGTCGTCAAGTGACGTACTCGTTCTCTTGCTAAATCAGTCTATTATCACAGACCAAACAGGAAGGAAGTTCCAGAGACAGGTCGAAGATGGACCAGGAGAAAAGAATCAGGCTCACAAACTGAAGATAATGAAAGCTGCAGTGGTTGTCGAAATGTGGCCGATATTATAAAGAGATAAACCGTAAACTTGACGTGGTTCTAGCATGGATGGAAGAAACTGAGGAGATTAAAGAATGGCAAAAGCAGTTGGAGAAAGCAAATGCTGATCAGGAAAAAAGTCTTGAGTTCGCTCACGAGTGTATCAAAATTCTGACTGTGCAAGTTGACGCTCAAGCAAAGATGATCTCTGGAGCTGGGGACAGGTGCGAACAACTTGACAAAAAGTGCCAGCTTTGAGAAGGAACACGTAGTTAAATTAGAAAGCCACAGTTGGCAAAACAATTTGACATTTTATGGTATTCCTGAACAAGTGAATGAAACTAGCGCCAAGACCGAATCACTGCTTTCTTCCTTTCCAGAAGACGACAACGACAAGAGTTTCAATGCACTGAAAGGTCCTTTGAGACTTGTGCCGCTGAATGGGGCTATAAAGCTTTTTTCAGCGGCCTTGCAAGCAACAAAGCAGTTGTCGCTATCCTCTTTAATAACAGCTTTACCTTCAAGGTTTTGAGGCAAATATGTGACAAGAGAGGAAGGTACATTATTATTGATTTAGGAGACGGCGAGCTAATCTTGATCTGTAATATCTATGCTCCCAACAAAGACGACCCTATTTTCTTCTGAAATGTATGTGAACAAACGATAATGTTTAGGAATGAGGGAATTATTCTTGTGGGAGATTTTATGGATGTCACAAAGGCCAAAAAGGGTGGGAAATCAATGACCCACCGAAACTCCTTGAAAGTAATTCAAAATACTTGGGATAATCTTGACCTGACATATCTATGGTGGGACTTAAACCTACACGGGAGAAGATACACATGGAGACAAAACAAGCCTGAAATACATTGTCAGTTAGATTTTCTCCTCGTACGTGTAGGTCTTGCCAGAAGAATTTTAAAAGCGGACAACCTTCCCGGCTATAAAATGGACCATTTTTTGTGCAACATCGCTATTAATTACCAGACCCATCCCAGAGGATCAGGCCTTTGGAAATTAAACACATCACTTTGGGGGGAATGGATTACATAAACAATATTAAATCTACCATTTTGAGTGTCGTTATTGGAAATGATTAAGCTTAAGATACTTCAATCTAATACTTAAAGGCAAAAACAAAGAAAATGAAGAACAAGGAAGCCAATATTGAAAGTGAAATAGCCGCTCTCGATAGGCAACTTGAGCTGTATAAACAATGAAAAAGAAGCTCTTGCTGAAAAACAATTGAGGGTGAAGAAAAGGGAATTAGAGAACATTATTGAACACATAACAAAAGGAGCCACAATTAGATCCAAGATGGTATAATGAAGGTGAGAAAAATAACAAATATTTCCTGGACCTAGAAAATCGCCACACCAGTTTTCTGAAAGGCTGTTCTATTGCAGAGAATAATTTGTTTGATTAATAATGATATTTCCTTTACCCACTTGAAAGATATTGCTGGATTAGTCCTTTTCATCGATTCTGAAAAAGCATTTGACACTACTATTGAATGGACCTTCGTGCGGAAAACGCTAGAGCATTTTGGTTTTGGTTCCTCTTTAATTAATTCGATTAGTCTATTATACTCTGATATCCAAAGCTGTATACAGTCGAACCTGTATTAAGCGGTCACCCTCGGGGAATGGCTAAGTGACTAACAAAACAGTAACGTCAAGTTCAGGCGGCCGGTATTACAGCGGCGGGTTAGAAAAAGACATACTCCTAATGTTTTGAGTCTTGTCTTTCAAACCTATTTGTCCTAAGAAGAAAAATAATTAGATATCGATGCCTGTTGCTTGGGTTTCCGTAGTTTAATATTGCTAAGTATGTCATTCACTTTGCTTAACGCCAGAGAAAGTTCCTGGTCTCCGTTAAACTAAGCAAAGTCTCTCAGTTGCTCTGCCATGTTCGCCGCCTCCGATACTGACTTTATAGTTGGTTGTTTTAATTCGACGTCATACTGGTCCTCCTCTTCAAAGACCTTTCATTGAATATTGGCAGTGTTCTCTCTGCTGAGACAATCACCACTTCATCATCAGCTTCGTCTTCCTCACAGCCAGGCAATTGTTCCCGAGTTGTGTTCCTCCAGTTTGGTTCTGAGCTATCAATGTTACCAAAGCATGTTTCAATTTGCTCTTTGGCTGAGATGTATGTTCTAGCATCGCAAGAACCGATCTTGTTGATCAGCTCTTGAAGTTGATCAATCTCATCCTCTCCTTCAAAGGGATCATCGTCGTCTATGACTTCTTCCGGGTAGAGCTTTGTTTTCTTAAAGCATTTCCTCACTGTTTCAGGAGACACTTCGTCCCAAGCTTGTCGTCCCTATTACATTGCCATAGAAATATTTATGGACTTGACAATATCGCTGGCGCTGTTCGACTCATCCACCTTGGAGCAAACGTAACGAAGCAGTCGTTTCTTGAACTTCACTTTCCAATATGCTATGACACCGGCATCTAGGGGCTGTGTCTTTGAAGTTATGTTTTTCGGCGGGAATTTGATGCTGATATTCGAAAACTTCTCAGCAAGGCCTGGAGGGTGGCATGGGGCATAGTCCAAGAACAGTAAGATACGTCGCTTTTTGCAAATCAAAGTTGCATTTAGCCGAGACAAGACTTCATTCAATACCACTGTTGTCATCCCCGCTTTTGCGTTGGAGAAATACCAGCATCTATAGGGCCTTTTAATATCCTTTAAATTCTTCAAACACCTTGGCTTCGCGTATTTTCCTATGACAATGGGGTCTTCTTTTTCTCCAGTGGCGTTAACAAAGAACGCCCATGTATTTCTCTGTTTGGCTTGCTTTCCACCATTACAACACCGTCCCTTCTCATTTAGGCTTGTCTCGGGCAAACCTCGCCAAAAGCTCCCTGTTTCGTCCACATTCCACCCGTCTTCAGGCTTCCACCCTCGGGTGATGTCTCTAACTCATTCATTCCAGCTTTCGATAGTTTCGTCTTTCACGTCTCCATCCTCACCAGCTATGTCCATGTGGTGTAGGTTGTGTTGTTTCTTGAATGATTCTAGCCACCCATTAGAAGCAGCAAAGCCACTGATGCTCATTTTATCTGCAGCATCAAAGCTTCTTCGAGAAGCATTTTTTCTCAGACAGGAATGTTCGAGTTCCTGCAGGTAACTTACCAGTCCCATAGTGCCTCATTCAGATCTGAGTACTACCCACAGCGAACTCGTTTCTGGTTATTCGACTGTAAATGGCTTTCATACGATGCAAGCATTTCTTTTCGTTCCTTCAAGATTTTATGGGCTTGGGTTCTTCCAATTTTACGATGTCCCTCCTTTGGATGATCTTTGGCGTAATTTATCAACTCAACTCTCTGCTGAAGGCTCAAGCATTTCCGCTTTTCTGTGGCTTTTTCTTTTGTACCACCTTTTTCAGGTTAGGTTTACTTGTCTTTAGCCTGTCTTGTCTGGTGCGAGCCTCCTTAGTTCGGTTAACATCTGGTTTTTCTGCTGCGGTATTTTTGCTGCTGGACTTACATGTCATACAAAAAGCTACTTTAGAACCAGCTTTCCAGTTCGGTGTTTCTTTAGGGGCAGGAACAGAACATTCTGATCTGTTACATACGGACGCTTGGCAACTTAAGCAATGACATTTTGTTTCATCTTGGCAGCTCTGACAAAGCTATAAATTAGCCTATGACCATAGTGATCATTAGTTTCTCATCGATACAAGATTATACTGCTTCATTCTAATTGGAGCGGCTTTTCATATTGCAATTTATTTTCTTAAGGTGTTAAGCGAAACTTAAGACTGTGGCGGCCTAATGGTGCTTTTTTCTCACCCGGTTCACTTTTTCATCTCCAATAATTTAGCTCAGTGCCTTAGCTGCGAAGAGTCTGTTTCATCACTCTGTGGATTTGTCAACATCTGACAAGAAAATGTTGCTAAAGGTGAAGTCTTTCATCAGGGGATATCATGCATACATGGATGATTGGGAACCAAATGCAGAGGATGAGTATTTGCTGAAGCGAGAATTAAACAATATGAACGATTCAAATGCTGTTGCGGTGGTTCAAGCGGCAAGAAGGAAACGGATGTGCCAGACCAAGTTCAAAAACCATTGAAGATTGCTGGCAAGCAAACATTTAACCCGAACAACTTGACAGACCAATTGCCGGTTTTCACATGACGTCACTAAAATTCAAACTACAAAACTATTGATCCTATTGATATTTTACTTTTATGAGGTATAAGAGCAGCTGAAAACTAATATTTAGACGATTTTTTGTCCTGAATGGGTTCTTGGTTTTGCGATAGGTTATGCTTGAATTTCTAAGCTTTTGCGTGACGCGGCATTTACATGACGGCCGGGTTGTTTAAAAGGTGACTTATTTCGGGACTTATTTCGGGAAATTTGGCTATCTGAACGGGTTCTTGTATTAGGAAAAGTATTATTTTAATGTTTTTGAGTCCCTCGAGAGATAAATTTAGTAGTGTAGGAAATGGGGGAACTAGGACATTTCTGGATTTTACGCATCTCAGCGTAGTTAGTGTAAAAATCTGAGTCTAAAATATATGATATAATACACTAAAACAGCGTAGTTATGCGTAGGTAGTGTAAGTAGCGTAGATATCGTAAAAATTAGACATACTATTTTACGCACAAAAATGCCTAAAATGCGTAGGTTAGTGTAGGATATAGTAAAATTTAGATTGTTCTCACGATGCGTAATTAGCGTAGTCTGATGCATCAGACAAATTTTAATTGGTCGATATTTGCATGTCACCTATCATTAATATTCAAAACACGTACTCACGCATACTAGCGTGTGTCTGAAGTCAGTGGACAGTGTCATACATCTTTAAATATTTATCAATAATTGGGCTATTATCAATCACAAAATTGTCAACGCTTGTCATTTGATTAATTAAACTTTCTCGGTTAAGATCACCTGAGCGCATCGCTTCTCGAATCATTATTAACAAATGCTGGTAACTTTGATAGGCATAGGTACAATTTTGAATTTTTAAGTCTAAACCTTTGTGTTCCATGTAGCCTTTAACTAATAATGCCACTGTACTAATCGCTATTAGACTGATACCACCAGTAGCGATAGCGCTAGCAATACCACCTGAAGCGGTCAGTACAGAGAGTGAATTACCAATGAATTTGAACAATTTGAATCTTTTGTAAGCCTTTTTAAAAGCCCAACATTTCCTATGATAGCTTAGATAATAAGACTTTAGTTCGTCTACTTCATCAGTCGATAATTTGTCTGAAATATGATTCCAATCGAAAATATTCTTTTTAGCCACCATTATATTATTTTATTATATTTATAAATTAAAAACAATTTGATCACTATCATAGCCCATTTGGATTAATTCATCATATATTTTTTCAGTTTGATCACCTTGTAGGTTTACAGTTTGGTCTCTAATAAAACCGTTACACGCTAACTTTTTCTTCCAATCTTTTAAATTAAAACCTTCAATCTTTTCAAATGAGGTGATTGATTTTTTTCCCCTCTTTTGAAGAGAAATTTTAATAAACTTTCTACTTTCATCTATCAAAGAAGATAAACTTTTAATATCCATCTATTCTTTGGATAAGATAAATTTTTCTAAAAGTCATCAATTATTTTAGTCAACCATGTCTAGATGAAACGCGTTTCCGGGAATCCCCTGTAGGTATGAGTCATCAATTATTTTAGTGATTACAAACTTCAAGGTAGATTACAAAATTATAGAAATATTTTTATCTCGTGAGTTTGTAGCTTAGTTTGTAGCTATCTTTCTATTGGTTTAAAAAAATAGACAACAATAGCTTTTATTGTCTAGATGAAACGCGTTTCCGGGAATCCCCTGTAGGCATGAGTCATCAATTATTTTAGTCAACCATAGCTTTTATTGTCTGGATGAAACGCGTTTCCTAAACTCATTTGCATATTATCTAGACAGCTTGCAATTACATATCAATTTCGATCAATAAGTTTACCATAGCGTGTGTTACGGATGAATTCGATGTTTTGCTTCGAAAATTGATCCTGTCGCCTGCTCGTATCGTAATCGGATCGCTGAAAATAGTGTGATTTGACCATTCATTGACAGGTTTGGCAATTTTTACATCTTTATCAGCACCATTGATAACTAAGCCGACGATCACTTCAGATGCTTGATGATTGCCAGCGCAAACACAAATGCTGCCACGAACTATTTTACCGTCTACAGGACTAGGCCAACCATATTGCTTATTTCTCTCACATCCATTACCGAAACTCCATTGGAGACTGCTTTTAATCAGAGGCCCATTCTCTTCTGCATAGACGGTGATGTATTGCTTGTATCTTGCGTCTTAGTCTCTAAATCATTGTAATCGACTTTGTCTTTTAATGCATCATTGAATTGGATTGCTAAGGTTCCTAAATCAGTAATTAAAGCGTAATCCTTTAAAGCAGATGAGTTAGTCTTTTTAGCTAGTTCGTTATTAACGTATGTAGTAGCCGCTTTTGTCTTTAATAAATCAGCGACGAATTTCTTAGTCACTGCATCATGGTCATTCATTGGAGCGGAAATGTTAGTTAATCTCTTGTTTTGTAAATGGAAATGGTTGTCTGGAGTTAATTTTAAACCTATTCCTTTTTTAACCTTTTCTACTTTTCCTGTTGTTGAAGGTTTGTCATGTTGTCCATTAGTAAACCCCATATATATATATATATATTTATTTATATAATAGTTCCTTCGCTCTTCTCAAATTCTTTTATTAACTGATAAGCTTGACTGGTATTATCATAAATATTTTTAGTTATTAATCCTCTCTTTTTAGTGAAAGGATTATCTTCTACATTTACTCTTCTTATAGTAGTATCTACAAAAGCATTACCCACATTAATTGGAGCACTAATTCCACTAAAAATTATATTCATAACTGTGCCTTTTACCCAAATCCAAAATAGGACTTGCTTTCCTAAAGAATTATTTGGAATATTAAATGATCTTAAAGATGGTTCATCTATTGTAGGATTACGTGAAATTACTACTTTGCTTTTATCAACAAAAATAAATACACCTCTTGTATTCTTAATATCAAAATGTACAGCCATTACATTATTAGTAATTGCACTATGCTGGAAGACATAATAAAAAGTAAAATCACCTGTGTTATCACCAGTAGTTACAAACGCATATGTATTTGGTGTTCTACCTTCATTACTATCAGAAAAATACAAATCTTTTATTAAAGAAATCTTTGAATCATTACTTAATATATATTTTACTATTAATTCTATAACATTTTTATTTTCATTAATAGTAGGATTTTCTTTTGCAATTTCACTATTTACTTTTACAATTTCACCATCAACATATTTTACAACATTATTTTCTGTTTCATTTAGTTGTTTCACATTAACAGCATCACCGTTTTCATTCCCATCATTTAATCCTTTTATTTGATAATTAGACATATCTATAGGTGCTTCATAATAGACGATTTTGTTTCTGATGGTATAGAATCTATCCCAAATTCGCGAGTCGACGTCATTCTGATGACCACTGACGCCATAAACAACTACAAAGATGCCTGTTTCTGCATCATAAGTGTTACCACTCTTATACTTTAAAGTTAAATCAATATCTAAATCAATAATCCCAATGTTTCCAGATTTATGAAAATTGATAATTGTTCTACTGTGATCGGTAAAAGTATTTGTATTATTACGTGAAACATTTAATGTTTCGGATACTGCGTTGACAACCACTTCGTTTCGATCTACTAGATTACCATAATACATTTCAAAAGCTAATGTATACTCACCTAAATCTAACGATTTTAAATCAATAGTTAATCGGGTGCTATAATAACCGATAGCAGAGTCATACTTAATTTTAAATTGATAAGTAGCTTTGTTGATATTATAGTAATCTTTGTCGACTTTTCTTACTTTGACAATATCATCATCATCTTCCTTAAACAAATCATCATCCATAACAAAAGAGAATTCATTATCTTGTCGGTTTGCTTTAATATTAAGTGCTTCTGCTTCACTGACTTTATCTTCTATCAAAGAGTTAATTACAGCGTTATTATCACTAATTGTCCTATTAACATAGTTAACAGTGGAAGCGTGAAAGCTATCTGATGACTTTGGATCTTTCAAACGGATAATGCTATGATTAGCCATATCGAGATCGTCTTCCATCGGATCAGGATTTTTTCTATTAAGCGCTGCTGCAGAGACATCATTTATTTCTCTTTTTAGATCTCCTCTCTGTCCGTGAAAATATCCAAAGTTAATAACATAATTAGATTGAGCATTTTGTGCAGCTTGACTTGAATCATCTTCAACAAAAGGTTTTATATTTCTAATTGAATTACCCCCCATATCGAGATCTCCTTCCATACCTCTATCTCCTAAAAGCGGTAGATAAGTGGACTTGGCGCCACCAACTGTTAGGACTGCATCGTCTGCTGAACTACTCCTAATTCCTGTTATAGCATTATCACCCATTTGGAGATTTCCAGTCATCTGTCTGGAACCATTTAAAGGTAAATTCAAAAGGTTTGCATTATCAACATAAGTTTTATTTGCAGCATCATCACCGCTGAGCGGATTTGGTAAACCATAAAGATAACTATTATTCATATTAATTGGGCTATTACCATCTGCTACCATTGTTAATCGACCACAATTAGTAATAAGATTATCATTCATGTCCAGATCACCTGTCATTGCACGAGAACCATCTAATTTGAAATAGTGACTTAAATCAATCTTAACAATCTCATCATCAACATAGGTTTTGTCTGCTTTTCTAGTAGATATATCATTAATAGCAATATCTTGTTTACCGTCTCTATCATCAACATAGGTTTTGTCTGCTTTACGAGAAGATAAATCATTAATAGCAATATCCTGTTTAGCGTCTCTATCGTCAACATACTCTTTGTTAGCTGCATCTTTATTATCTGTTGGAAGGGAGAGATTGACTATCTTTTGATTATTCATATTAATCGGTTCAAAATACAAAATAGTGCCAGAATAATCAGTACTTTTGACATTTAAAAGATTGTGATTGAAATGAGTATTTTGCTTACCTGCTATTACTCTTGAATAAAAGTTAAAAACTAATCTATTATTGTTATATTTACTACCATAATATCTAATCTGGAAGGTAATTTCACCAGGTTGACCATTACTACTGAACTGAATAAAAGCTTTGGTATATTGTCCATTATAGTCGTGAGAAAATGTTATTACATTAAAATTACTATCACCATTAACCTGTGTAATCAAAGTTTCATCAGTTAAAAAATAAACTGCAAAGCTAAATATTTCAAAAACAACTGTGTAAATACCCGCTGTTAATGAGTCATTAGTCATCTTCAGAGAGGCCCAAGCTTGCCCTCCAAAACCACTATTAAACCCTTCTTTTATTACTACATTTATTGTATCATGAAAATGGTTATTCATAAAATGGTCTGATGGTAATCTTGGTCTTAATAGTAATTTAGATAATTCAGCATTATTCCCGTAGTTTTTAAAGAATCTCATATTTGGTTGTAAATGATAATTAACTTGAACATGATCAGTCATCTTTTTTAATTGACTGAAAGTGACAGCCTCATTATTCTCACTAGCGTCTTTGAGATTAATAATATTGTGATTATTTAAATTCAGATTATCTAACATGCTTTGAGTCCCATCTCTGAGAAGGACATCAGTCTTTTCTGCTTTACTGTTAATAGCAATATCTTGTCTAGTGTTTTCATCATCTACATATTTTTTTGTTACACTCCCTGAAGAAATATGTCTATCTACATACTCTTTTGTTGCTGCATCATTATTATGGATAGGAAGGGCTACTTCAGTTAATCGCTTACTATCAATGTCAAAATTACCATCATCAGTTAGACTAAATCCAATTCCAGGTAAACCAGGATCACCTTTTTCACCTCTTCCAGTTGCTGATGTTGATTCAAGTTGTCCATTGCTAAAACCCATATATAATATACTAAATTAAATTTCTTCTTCTTCTTCTTTATCTCTTAAGTAATCAGAATCTAACATTTTGAGATTTTTAATTAATAATAATATTTCATCAGAAATAGATTCGTTGTATTTTTTTTCAACTTCTTTTAAACATTCTAGTTTACTAGTAAGATTCTCTAATAAAAAATTTATCTTATTAAACTCATTATATATTTCTTTTGTTAATCTTCTCGGCAAACTAATTCTATCCATCCTATATATTTTCATTGAAATTTTTTCTAATTGTCTTTTTAGTCTTATCAATGTACGCAAAACTATAAGGCTCACTAGTCGCACTCTCGAATCGCTTCTTAGGTACATTGACTTCTTTACACATTCTTGCTGTCTCTGCATTACTTGGAGAGTCAAAAATACAAAAATGAGAGCAATTCAACCTGATGTCTTTGGGAGTGAGATAATAAGATTGACTTAAATAGATTACACTGCAATTTTTATGACGGCCACCAATAAAATATTCAATGAGAGGTTTTTGGTTTCGTTCACAAGCAAAGTCATCAAAGATAACTATTTTTTGATTATCGTGGTCTAGGCTTTCCAGAGGAATGACATCACCATTACTCTCTTCTATGACATCATAACCAGCCTCTTCTGAAATGGGTCGAAATGTTTCTAATAGTTGTCTGTACTTCGGTTGCTCGAGATTTTTAGAAAACAAGTAAATCTTATCATAGTAGAGTAGATTATAAAGCATATGCATAAGAACGTTAGTTTTACCACAACCGCTTGGTCCACAAATTAACATTCGAAAAGTGTCTGAAGGCATATAAGGTAGCAGTCGTTTGAAATTGCGGTCATTATTAGAAGCTGAATCATAATTAGGAATTTTCATCTATATAATTAATATTTTTTTAATAAATGTCGCATAATATATCACATAATATAAAAAATCTCTATAAATATATGAGTCTGTCAAATTGGAAACGATTAGCTCAGAAGCGGACAGAGACTGGAAAGATGAAGAATCAGCTATATGATGAGATCACTGAAGAGAAGATAAAGAGTAAGACCTCTGACGCAAGGATAACAAAATCTTTTAGACTTGATGAAATCATAGAGGGTTTAAGGGCACAAAAGCCTAAGAATAGACCACAAATGAGAATACGTCCTGCCCCAGCGGGTAAAGCAGATGAAATTGATTATGCACCAGAAGTAGATCCATATGAAGATATGGATGTGGAAGGATTATTAGATCTCCAAGATTACGTAGCGCCGCAGACAGAAAAACAAATAGCTAAGATGCCTGAAGGGCCGCCACCAAAATATGAAATGGATTCTAGTTTTTGGAATCTAGAAGAAGGAGATGAATCTTTACCACCCGAATATGATGAAGATCCTCCAGCTATAGAAGCACCACGAGAGGGGAAAGAAGATGAAAGAGAAGCAAATAAGATTTTAGATCATTTGGAACTTCCCAACTATGATGATGTTGAACTGAGACTGGCCGAACCTGAAATGACTGCAACAAAACAACGAAATTATCTAGATAAAGTTGTAAAAGATGCTGAAAGGAGAAGAAGACAAGTAATTGCTTTTAAAGCAAACGCTACTAAAAAATTTAATAAAGGTGAGATTGATGCAGCAGAAAGAGATAGAATACATCAAAATTCAGACCGATTTAGAGGAGAGCTTAATGATTATATTAAGCAATATAAATTTAAAAGCAAATCAACGAAAGGTTACGGGACCAAAAGAGTCAGTGGAAGTGGTGTGTATTTCTATAATGATGCTAAAGAATTACTAAAGAAATTAACACTAATTATTGGTGAAATGGAAGCAGGCAATACAAGTGTTAAGATGAGAAATATGGGTCAAACTATCTTAGACACTCTATTAAGAACAAAATCAATCAATAAGTCGCAATATCAAAAGTTAGTCAAAAAATATTTCGGGGTAAATTAAATTACTTCCTAATTTATATGGAGAGAGAAATCTCATTAAGCAGTTTTGCAGTTAAAGGTGAACCTGGTAATCGACCTGGTGATTTTACTACAAGGTTTTCTAGAACGCTGGACTATGAACACAGTGATGGGATTTGGTATATTGGTTTTAATAAAATTATTTCAATGGCTTTTACATGGACAAATATAAATTCTGGTTATAGCAATCAAAAGATAGCTTACAGTAAAGACGGTGGGAAAACATTTACAGATATTGATTTTCCAAAAGGAGTTTGGGATTACACTGATATTGATAATTACATTAAGGAAAAGACTAAAACAGTCCGCGGTGATGGTGATGAAGAATTTCCAATTACGGTGACTTTTGATGAACCAACTTTTAGAGTCTTAGTGACTTTAGACGCTAACTATCAGCTTGACCTGCGTAAATCTAATTTTGGTAAACTAATAGGATTCGATAAGGTGATCTTAAGAGATGAGAGAAACGTTAGCCCCAAAGTACCTAACCTATCAGAAGATACAGATGTCTTAAATATTCATTGTGATTTAGTCTCTGATTCATTAGTAGATGGGAGAGAATCAGATATTGTTTTTAGTTTTGGTACAGGAACGCTGAGACCTTCTTACAATTTTACCCTTGAACCGCGTCGTGTTATATACAATCCTATCAATAAAACAAGAGTTTCAAGCGTTCGAATCTATGTAACTGATGGCTTAAGAAGACCAGTCTATTTAAATCATGCTGACACTGCATTTTCATTAATCTTAAAAAAAGTTCCATTTTAATTATATATGAAGTCAAGAGAGTTCAAAAAGATTTATCACCCAAGAATGGGACGATATGTCTACAAACACCGTGGCAATGGAATTATAGTGGATAATCTTATGAAACCACTAAAAAAGGTAGCTAGTGCTTTAACTGGACAGGTTTTAAAACCATTTGCTAAAAAAGCAATACAAGCTGGTGTCGCTCATGCGGGAGAACGAGTTGGTAAAAAGGCTGCTGATAAAGTTATAGAGCGATCTGGTGAGCTTATCCGAAAAAGGCTATCCTCAGGGTCTAAAAAAGCGACAAAGTCAACAAAGTCAACAAAGTCAAAGCCAGGTAGAGCAAAGCCAAAAACGCAGGAGGAAGTTTATACACTGATTAATAATCTAATAGCACGCTCTTAAAGAAAAAAAAAATCTGATAAAAAATATATAATGGCATTTAGATCACCAGAGTACGTACAGAGAAACGAACTAGTGCAATTTCGTCTTCAAGATGCTATAAGAGCTCCTGCCAATACTCAAGAGCAAAATAAGAAAGGATACAAATTTCATGTTACTGATCGGGGTATTATGCTTGATTGGTTTAACGCCTTTTTTGAAGTGCGATTCAGATTAGACCTTCGAGCAAATGGTGGAGACAATGCAGACGCCAGAACAACAATTATTAATGGATCGCATTCATTAATTAAGCATATGGTAATAAAGAGTGCAGGAAAAATCGTCTATGACACTGATAATCTTCATCTTGTAACTTTTGCAAAAAATCTTTTAGAATATTCAGATGATTTTGGGCGTAGTACAGCCAAAAATAGTTTATGGTATTTAGATACAGATGCCACTTCAGATGATACAAACACAGGTTTGGAAAGTAGGCGTTTATTAACAGCTAACAGAGCTCATGTTAATACAAGTATTCCATTAAATAGGTATTCTTTTTTCGAAGAATTAGAAGGACGATTGTTACCTCCAATGGATCTCCAATTTGAAATAGAACTGACACCGGACGCTGAAGTATTATATGGGGCAGTTGATACATTGAGATTAGTAATTGATCGTTTTTATCTATGGGTACCCCGACTAGAACCAAAAGATGCTCTTATGTCTAAATTCATCAGTGAATACCAAAAACCCAGTAAATGGAAATACCTCAAAGAAATGTACCAAAGTTCAGATACTACTAGAAACAGTGGTGATTTCAGAATCTCAGCTAGTATTGATAAAGTACAGCATGTTTTCCTCTACTTCCAGAGACTTAAGACCAATGATATGTCAGCAAATCCTTATATTTTTGATACTTTTAAACTGAACGCAGCCAATAATAATAGTCATCTTAGCACATGTCGTCTTGAATATGGTAATGGTGTCTTCTATCCAGAACTTGAATATGATACAGAAAGTAAAACAAGAATCTATTATGATTTAATGAATTATTCATGGGAAAAGAATGATTATAATACAGGTACTCAGCTCAATATCACTAATTTTTCGAGTCTTTACCCAATGTTATATTTTGACCTGACTTATCAAACAGAACAGGTAAGCAGAGATCCAAAGCAACTTAACGTAAGATTTCGCCTCTCACAAGCAGCAGCTGCTGATTTCCGAGTGCATGCAATTGTTCTCTATGAAGAAGATGTTGTTGTTGATAAAGTGGGAGATCAATTAGTTATTGTCTAAAAAAAAATAAAAAAAATATATATATTTAGAAAAAATATTTTAATATAATATATATGAGAGTTAAAGAGAGTCAGAACGAAAGTCAGAACAAAGAAGAAATAGTCGATTTTCTCCATATTGACACTTCAAAGATAACTTTTAAAAAACCAAAGCCAAATAATCACAATGGAACACAGATTGGAATATTATACAATGGAAGTACATTATTTGTTAAATATAAAGGATATACACCCTTCGGTTTAAATGAAAACTATGATAAGGATGGTAATTACCAAGGTACTAGCATGCAAATTAATTGTGATGGGGAATATCTAGAAAAAGCCAAAGAATTAGACGAATTTTTTATTGATTATTTATATTCTTTAAAGAACAATAAAAAAATACATAGAGAAGCTGTAGCGGGATATGATGAACACGGTCAAGGTGGTTCTTGGAAAAGAATCTGTAAAAAACCGTATAAAATTGTTGATGAAGAAAGAGTATATCAAGATTACCCATCAAAGATGGAGTTTTCACTATTTTTTAGAAATGATCGAATAGCTACAAAATTTTTTACATGGGATGGGGAAAATTTAGGATATGATTCAGTAAAAATTGGTCCAAAAAGTAAAGTGAAATTTATTGCTTCCTGGTTTTCAATTACAACAGGAACTTTTGGAGCTACTCTAAAACCAAAATTAATGCAAGTATCATATCGAGAAGTAGAAGATATTTTCGATAACTTCATCTTAGATGATGAAGAAGAAGATGTTCTATCTATCGGATCTGATTTATAAATATTCCAAAGTCACAGACTAAATATTATTTATGAATTTTTTAAAAAGTCCATAAATAATATATAATGACTGAACTACATAAAATTTCTGTAAAACTTTCTGAAGGTCAAAAACGAAAACTATCTAAGGCTTACAGAAACAGAGAAGAAATAAGTTTACGCTTAAGTAAAAATGCGTTAAGTGGTTCCGATGTTCTTATGGTACCAATGAATACTGTTAAGAGACTCGCTAAGGCCAAAACAGCTAATCGAGGAATGGTAATTACTATATCAAAGTATAATATCAGGCGACAAACTGGGTCTGGTATCTTTAGCTCAATATTGCCAGTATTAAAGAATGTAGCACCAACTATCGGTAAAACACTAGGATTGTCTGCTCTAGCAGGGTTAGCTTCTGAAGGTGCTAGTCAAATAGTTAAGAAAATTAGTGGCGGACAAATGTATCAAGTACCAAATAATAAACTATTTATGTTAGCTCAATTGGGTGATCTACTGACTAAAGGACAAATAGGAGATTTAGCCCGAGCTCATAAAGGTGGAGAAGACTTACTTTTCCGACTGACACAACGACAAGTAGGTAATGGTATTGGAACGTTAATAGCTAGTATTGGTATTCCAATGCTTATTGATGCATTAAAAGGAGGAAGTATAAAAGGAAGAGGAGGAGTTCGAATGGGGAAATCTGAGGGAGGAGGAGGTCCTCGTATAGGAATGCCTATGGCTCCACCGCCTTTTATTGGAACATGGGGCAGAGGTAGGGTTAGAGGAAAAAAAAAAAAAAAGAACTAGCCACACCTGCCGACCGAAAAAAGCCTAGCCCCAACCAAAAGCCTAAATTCCATAAAGATATCCCAATGAGTAATTTTGATCTTTTAGATTGGTGTAAATACTTGAAGATACCTATCAAAAATGTCCTAAGCAGAGATCAGACTGTACCTCATAATCATAAGTTAGCGCTTTTTATTTATAATTTAGAACCTCATTATATGAGTGGTAGTCATTGGGTTACAACCTATGTTCGTGATGGTACAATAAACTACTTTGACTCTTTTGGTATGCCACCTTTTCAAGAGTTGGTCAACCATGCAAAAGAGAAAAACTTAAATTTATTACACCAAAACCAGCAAATACAGAATCTCTATACTACAACCTGTGGCTATTTTTGCTTGTATTTCTTGAATGAAATGCATAAAGGAGTAGATTATTTCGATTTATTGCAAGTTTTTAGCTTCGACACCAAAGAGAATGAAAAATTCATAGAAAACTATTTTAGTAAACATTAGTAAATTACATTAGTAATTTAAATTAGTAAATTACATTAATTTAAATTACTAAATTACTAAATTGCTTTGAAGACTTCTCATGTTTTTTAAATCTCGTTTCAAACTATTTCTCATATTTCTCACTCTTTTAGTTTCTCCAGAACAACATAAAAAGGCAATTTTTCTATAAAGAAGTTTGTAATGTTTATACATCGCTTCTATTCTACGTATTTCTTTTTCAATGACAATTTGTTCCATTATATAATATATTAAATTAATAAAAAAATAATAAAAATTATTATATAGATGAAAAGCTATTGTGTCAAACAACGTAAACAGACAGAGTGCGTTCCTGGTTCAGAAAGGGTTGTACAGACAAGAAATGGTCGTAACATGATGCGATGTAAATGCGCAGAATGCGGGATAACAAAAACTAAATTTGTCTCTTCAGGTATGACTGGGAGAGGAAGAAAAGGAAAAGGGCTATTACTGGGTAAAAACAGTCCATTTAAGGGAATTCCCCTCATAGGAGCTATATTATAGTAAAGGAACTTTACAATAGTTTACAATAGATAACTTTGTTAACAATAGATTAACAATAGATTAACATATATTTATTATAATATTAATTAATATATGTTATCTTATTGCGTTCGACAAAGAAAAAGGACAGAATGTGTACCTAATTCTGAAACTTTTGTAATTACAAAAAATGGTAGAAATGCAATGCGATGTATTTGTGCTGAGTGTGGAATTACAAAATTTCGTTTTATATCTAAAGCGGAAATGCAAGGGAGCGGTTTTGATGAACTAATTGTCAAAGGGTTGGCTGCTGGTGCAAAAGGATTGTTCAACCTAGGTAAAAGGGGAGCTAGCCGAGCAATAAAATCTGATTATGTAAAAGACAAAGTTAAAGGCATTGGTAAAAGGTATTTGAATAGAGCAATTGACTCTCTGGCTGATGATATTTCTAAAAAAATCAGCGGAAGGGGGAGGGGAAGGGGTCTTGATATTCATAAAGCAATAGGTAAGTTACCTAAACCGAAAGCTGGTTGGACTTTACCAGGACACAAATATACTGGCCCTTACAATGATTTAGAACGACAAGTAAAATGGGATCGTGATACAGGGCAAATCTATGAAATCTATGATCAGCCAACAGGTAAGACAGATGCTATAGCCATGCAACACGATGTTGATTACTCAGTATGTGCTGATAAGGGAGGTAATGTAAAATCATGTAAAAATGTGGCTGACAAGAAAATGGTCCAAGCTTTAGATGCAATTCCCTGGAATGAGAGACAGTGGGGTCATTGGCTGGCTAGAAACACTATTAATACAAAACAAAAACTTGGTTTAGGAGTAAAAAAAAAAAAACGCTAAAAATTTAGACACATGGGAAGCGCTAGCTAATGAGTTACACAAACCTATAAAACGAAATTTTACCAAGCGAAGAGTCATTGCACATAATGTAGATGATATCTGGTGTTCAGACTTAGTTGATATGCAAAAGCTTAGCAAATGGAATCGAGGTTATAAATATCTACTAATGGTCTTAGACTTTTTCAGTAAATATGGTTGGATAGTACCTCTAAAGACAAAAACAGGTTTAGAAGTCGCTAAAGCGTTTGAAAGCTTATTAGTGAAAAATAAGCCTAAAATGTTATGGGTAGACAAAGGAAAAGAATATTATAACAAAAATGTGTTGGATCTCTTAGCTAAGGATAAGATAAAGGTCTATTCCACTGAAAATGAAGAGAAATCATCAGTTTGTGAGAGATGGAATAGAACTATCAAAGATAAAATGTATAAGAGATTCACTATGCAAAACAATACAGTCTACGTTGACATCCTTCCGAAAATACTCGCCTCTTATAACAACAGCCGACATAGATCAATAGAAATGACGCCTATCCAAGCTAGAAAACCTGAAAACTATGGAAAAGTTTATTTTAATTTATATGGTGATTTAGCGAGAGACAATAGAAAACCCGAATTTAGAGTAGGTGATAGAGTCCGAATAAGCAAATACAAAAGGGTGACCTTTGATAAAGGCTATACTCCTAATTGGACTGAAGAAGTTTTCATCATAGACGAAATTAGATTCACTAATCCTATTACTTATAAGATAAAAGACTTAAATGGTGAAGTGATTAAGGGTACTTTCTACAGAGAAGAGTTACAAAAGACAGATCAAGAGGTCTATAGAATAGAGAAAATTATCAGAAAGTCAAAAGGAAAAGCATTAGTCAAATGGAAAGGTTACCCAGACGAATTTAACAGTTGGGTGCCAGCTGGGGATTTAAAAAAATTAGAATATTATAAATAATTATATAGATGGAAAAAACAGAAGAACAATTGAAACGAGAAAAATGGAACAAAATTACTAATGAAAGACTGAAAAATACTGAATGGTACTGTGATGTATGTGGAAATGGAAAAAATTACACTTACAGAGGAAAATATATGCATCTAAAGACAAAGAAACATGAGCGTAACATTCTAAAATACACTAATCCAGTTACTGGCACACTAATTGATTTATAGTAAAGGAACTTTACAATAATAAATAAAAAATTAAGAATTTAAAAAAAAAATTAGACATATATTATTATATATAGATGGATTTTAAAGTTAAAATTAAACCCAAAATTAAATACAAAAAGATATCTGCAGACACATTACCAAAACCATCTGATTGGTATTGTAATATATGCAAGAAAAAATATTCAAAAGGGGGAAAATATCAGCATTTAAAGACAGATTTTCATAAGCTTAATGAAGCAAAAAAAGGTCCGCAAGGTCAGCCAATACCAGCCACACCTGCCAACCCACAACCACGAAGATCTAAGAAACATGAAGATTATATTGAAAATCGACTAATCCGTTCGATTGCAGCTAGGAGACTAAGAGACTCATACCTTGGAGGTACTTTAATAGATGATCCGATAAGTCCCTCAGTCAATTTACCAGAACCATTAAGACCTACTGAATATAGACCACCCCCACCAGTACCAAAACCCCGTACAAAACCACCAGCAGCTCCAGTGCCTTTACCGAGGCTAAAAATAATAAGACCTATAAAACCTGTACCTACAAGACTTCAAAGAAAGGTTAAAAATGTGATTGATCAAATCGCTCCATATTATAGACCTGAAACTATAAGAGAATTCAGAAGAAATTTGAAATTTATCCCTAAAGACATCACTATTACTGAGCGATCCAATGCATTAAGAGGTAATGTTCAATCTTATGATGTACAAATTGTCAATAGAAATGACCCATCAATACAGTTAAGTAGCACTAAACGAGAAATATTTGATCTTTTAATGCGATCATTATCAGATAGAAGGGGTTTTAAATACAATACTACACTAAGGGTTCGATTATCAAAGAGTACTGAGGATGGTGTCATTTACCGAGAACCCTATTTTAACGCTGGCCCTTTTACGGTTACCAATAGAATAGATATAGAAGTGAGTATCGATGAAGGTATTGAAAGAATTTTAGAGTTAATAGCTGTTTGGCTCTCTGAAGGTTCTGGTTGGGTATTCCAATCGGTACTTTCACATATCATTAATATTGTCTCTTACTTTCCATTAAGAGGATCATCATATATTGAACTACCTGAGGAACTACGTAACCCTATGAAGGGTTTAATCAATCCCAAAAATACAGACAATAAATGTTTCCTATGGTGTCATAATAGGCATTTAAATCCACTTATAGTTCATCCGGAAAGAATAACCAAGGCAGATCGAGAATCTGTCAAACGGTTAGATTACACTGGTATCACTTTTCCAGTCACTGTAAAAGATATTTATAAGATTGAAAAGCAAAATAAGATTAATATCTGTGTATTTGGTTATGATGGAGAAGCTTATCCTATCAGAATATCAGAAACTAATTTTACAGACCACTTGGAATTACTATGGATTGAAGAAGGAGACAAGAGCCACTATGTGCTCATCAAGGATTTAGATCGATTTATGTTTTCATTCAATGATCACAAAGAAAAGAAATATTTTTGTTTGCGTTGTCTACATTGTTGTAGTTCTGCTAGTGTCCTAGAAGATCACAAGCAAGATTGCATGCTCCTTAATGGAGCTCAAGCGATAAAGATGCCCGAGGCAGGATCAAAAATTTATTTTAAAAATCACAAAAAAATGTTACCTGCACCTTTCGTAATTTACGCTGATTTTGAATCAATCACAGAAAAAATAGACGGTTGCCTACCTAGTGATGATAAATCTTACACTAGTACTTATCAAAGTCATAAGGCTTGTAGTTACGGATATAAATTAGTCTGTAGATATGATAATAGTTATTCCAAACCAGTAGAAATATACCGTGGAGAAGATTGTATCGAAAAATTTATCATGAAAATGTTGAGTGAAGTAAAAGATTGTATAAAAATAGTTATAGAACATTTCCAGAAACCATTAGTTATGACTGATAAAAATGAAACACATTTCCAAAATTCTACTATATGTCATATTTGTGAGAGAAAATTTAATGAAGAAAAAGATAAAGATAAACCTTCAAAACAAAAAGTTAGAGATCACTGCCATATTACAGGTAAATATCGTGGTGCTGCTCATAGTAATTGTAATCTTAAATGGTCTATTAGTGCAGAAAATTTAAAAATTCCAGTAATATTTCATAATCTTAAAGGTTATGACTGCCATTTTATCATGCAAAATATTGGTCATTTAATAAGACAAGATTTTAATATTAATGTTGATGTTATAGCAAGTAATTTTGAGAAATATATTGGCTTTAGACTAGGTAATTATTTGACTTTCATTGACAGTTTTTCATTTATGAGTCAGAGTTTAGATCGACTAAGCAGTAATTTAAGTGATAATGCATTCTTTTATTCAAAGAAAGCTTTTCCAAATGATGATCAATTTAGATTAATAAAGCGAAAAGGTGTTTACCCTTATGATTACATGGACTCATTCCAGCGATTCAGTGAGAAGTCTTTACCAGCAAGAGAAGATTTTTATAGTATTTTGAATGATACAAATATTTCAGAGAGTGACTATGAGCACGCAAAACAAGTATGGAGTGAATTCCAAATTAAAGACTTAGGTGATTATCATGATTTATATTTGCGTACAGATGTTCTACTATTAGCAGATGTATTTGAAAGCTTTAGAAAGACTTGTCTGGGGTATTATAGGTTAGATCCCTGTCATTATTACTCTGCACCTGGGTTATCATGGGATGCATTACTCCGAATGACAAAAATAAATCTAGCCTTAATTTCAGATTTAGATCAACAACTATTCATTGAAAAGGGAATGAGAGGTGGTATTAGTAATATTACTCATAGACATGCTGTTGCAAACAACAAGTATATGAAGTGTTATAATCCAGAAGATGAAAGTAGTTATTTAATGTATTTAGATGCAAATAATCTTTATGGATGGGCTATGTCACAGTCACTTCCAACTAAAGATTTTAAATGGATTAACTCTGAAGATTTCATCTTAGAAAATTACAAAAATAATACAAAAAAAGGTGCCATTTTAGAAGTAGATTTAGAATATCCAGAAGAGCTACACGATTTGCATAATGATTATCCATTAGCACCAGAAAAGATTTTAATCACTGATAATATGTTATCAAAGTATTGCAAAGATTTAAAAGAAAAAGAAAATATTAGCAGTGGTAGAGTTCACAAGTTGGTTCCTAATCTAAAGAATAAAGAAAAGTATGTATTACATTACAAAAATTTACAGCTTTATTTATCTCTTGGTATGAAGTTGAAAAAGGTTCACAGAGTCTTAGAATTTACTCAGAAACCTTGGATGAAACCTTATATTGATTTTAACACAAAAAAAAGAACAAATGCTAAGAATAGTTTTGAAAAAGACTTCTTTAAACTAATGAATAATTCAGTTTTTGGCAAAACTATGGAAAACCTAAGAAAAAGATCTAATATCAAATTAGAAACTGATCCGGATCATTTATTGAAATTGACAAGGCAACCAATGTATGTTTCTAGTAAAATATTTGATGAAAATTTAGTTGGGGTACAAATGAAAAAGGCTAGACTAGTCTTAGATAAACCCTCTTATGTTGGATTCTCTATTCTAGATCTAAGTAAAACATTAATGTATGACTTCCATTACAACTATATCAGAAAAAAATACCCTGATGCAAAGTTACTTTTTACTGATACTGATTCTTTATTTTACCATATAAAAGCAGAAGATCTTTATAGTGATTTATATAAAGATAAAGAAAGGTTTGACAATAGTGATTATCCCAAATCGTCAGAGTTCTTTTTTGCAGAAAATAAAAAAGTAATTGGTAAATTCAAAGATGAAGCAGCTGGTGATCCAATCACTGAATTTGTTGGTCTAAAAAGTAAAATGTATAGTTACAAGACAGAAAACAAGGAAAACAAGACTGCTAAAGGTGTCAAGAAGAATGTCATTAAGAGTGAATTATCTCTCTCTGATTATCGTGATACCTTACAAAAATGTAATACTATGAGGCATAAGATGCGAACTATCCGGTCAGAGTATCATCAGATATCTAGTTACCAAATTAATAAAGTATCATTATCACCTTTTGATGATAAAAGATATATTTTAGATGATGGTATCAGTAGTTATGCATATGGAAATTTTAATATTTCATAATATATATGCCTGTCCCTAATTTTAAAAAAATTTTAACTGAAGACCCACTTCATGATACTGATAGTAGTGACAGTGATTATAATCCTGATTCAGATGAGGAATCGACGAGCAGTGAGGAATCAACGAGCAGTGAGGAATCAACGAGCAGTGAGAGTGAAGATTAATCTACTTTAAAGAATAAAGTATATTAATTATTATGATGAACAAAGAGACCATTGGCAATCTACATCGTCAAAAACTTTCAGAAATTGTTCTCAAAGAAAAAAAAATACCAGATTTAAAAAAAAAAATTCTAAATTTATCCATCAAAAAAGATTATTCTAGAATTGATCAAATTGAACAAATAAGGTTACAAAATGAAATAAATGATATCAAAAATCTTCGTACTAGTTATTTATTAAAGAATGCTATTTTACTTTTTTTACATACAGAAAATAGAGCAAAACATTTTGTTGTTGATAATTCTTATTATAAAAGGTATAAATATAATATCTTCCCTGATGAACTACAATACAGTGAAAATAATATAAATGAAGATAATTATTGTTATACATGTGAAAAATTTCGAGTATTGAACGTCGATGAAGGGATAAGTACTTGTCTAAGTTGTGGAATAAGCATAAATGTCTCAACAAATCCAGAAAAATCATCTATAAAAACCGCAGAAAATGATTACAAAAGATATAATCATTTTTGTGACTGTTTAGGCAATATCCAAGGCAAAGAAAGTTTTAAAGTCTCAGAAGATGTTATTAATAATATTTTCAAAGAAATCATTCGTGAAAGGATGGAAAATTCTTTGGAAAAGTTAACAGAAGCAGATACTAAAAGATATCTTAAAAAACATCGTAAATTACGTTATTATAATCATGCCACACAAATTTTGTATCGAATAACAAAAATACCTCCATTACAAATGACTTCTATAATGGAAGAAAAAATGAAAATGAGGTTTTTACAAATTCAGGAGCCATTTGAATTATTTAAAGGTAAAAATAGAAGAAATTTCTTTTCCTATTCATATATCATTTATAAATTTTGTCAAATACTTGGATATAATGAATTTTTACCAAAGCTAAAATTGTATAAAGATCGTTTAAAACTCTATGAACTTGATAAAATTTGGAAAAAAATCTGTGAACATCTAGGTGGTGAGAACGCTGGTTGGAAATTTATCATGTCTTAAAAATCAGCATCGTGAGAACAATCTAAATTTTACTATATCCTACACTAACCTACGCATTTTAGGCATTTTTGTGCGTAAAATAGTATGTCTAATTTTTACGATATCTACGCTACTTACACTACCTACGCATAACTACGCTGTTTTAGTGTATTATATCATATATTTTAGACTCAGATTTTTACACTAACTACGCTGAGATGCGTAAAATCCAGAAATGTCCTAGTTCCCCCATTTCCTACACTACTAAATTTACGCTTTTGTAATAAAACTCAGTGACAGATGTTTCTGTTGGTTTCCGGCCGCCATGTTGGTGCCCATCTAGATGGGCACCAACATGGCGTCCCATACAAATCTCTATAAATTTGGATGACACACTTCTGCGAATAGCGCGCGAATTAAAAACAGCAGAGACCTGATTCTTGGCGAGGTTGTTTATATTGCAATCATCTATCATATCCCAGATTCTTGAATTTATTTATTGAACGGTTACGATTTTTAGTTTTGATCACGTGACTGATGAAAACCGAGAATATGATATAATCGGACATGTTACCAAACTAATGGCAACATGGTTGACTAGGTTTTTAAAGAGACCATCAAATTCAGGAAAGGCCATCATTAAAGGGAAGTGTGTAAACAGAGGAGGTGGCTATGGGCTACTGAGAAGTGCCATGTGAATATCATTTTCAAGGGGACGACTTATCGTCCAACTGCCTTAAACAGAAATTAATAAAAGAAGAATTTGATCCGCAATGCCGACAAGAATTTTGACCTCGAGGCAGAAACAATAATATTCGTCGATTCAATGATTTGTGAAAAAAAAAAACGGAAAATCAATTACCTGGTGTGCTATTTGTAATTGTATGAACTACTGTAGTATTTGAGTGGTTTCCTTTTACAAAGTGACCGTTTAATACAGGTCAAGACAATAGAAACAGCTCATCGGGACTTAGTAAAGGGTGACCGCGACCGCTTAATAGAGGTCAAAATTACAGTGATCAAGGGAAGTAATTTTTGGGACTGTGACAAATGCCTGCTTAAGAGAGGGTGACCGCTGAATACAGGGCCGCTTAATACAGGTTAGACTGTAATAAATAATGGATGGTCAGGGGGGCTTCTTTGACTTAGGTAGAGATGCAAGGCAGGGTTGCCTGCTCACGCCTTAGCTATTGATTCTCTGTGTCGAGGTGTTAGCTACAGCTATTCATGGAGACGAGATAAAAGGAATCTCCATGGAAATGTCGAGTATGAATTAAGTCAGTATGTGGATGGCACCACGATATTAGATGGCTCACAAGTGTTGCTTGAGAGGTCTTTTGCTTTGATAGACACTTTCGGTCAACAATCTAGGATCAAAGAAAGGGTCAAATCAAATGATGTGCCCAGAAAAACAACTTGAAATGGACGAATGGTAAAGTCAAGGCTTTAGGTGTCTGGTTTTGTACAGACCAAAATGAAGGAATGAAAATTAACTATGAGGACAAGGTTCACAAAGTTGAAGATATTCTTAACAATTGGCAAAACAAGAGATTAACGCTTCCTGGAAAGAGTACAATTATAAAGAGGTTAACCGCATCCCAATTGGTCTACATTATGATTTGCTTTTCAAATTTCTCTGGGAAGGAAAAAGGGACAAAATCAACCGTAGATGGATGACTTCATTGGAGAACTTATGGAAATTTCGTTCCTCTCCAAACATGACTTCTGTAGTAGTTACAATATGGAATAGCTCATTAGTCAGAACTGCTAATAGGCCTTTTTTCTTCAAGCACTGGGCTGAAGCCGGTGTACGAAATATCAAAGATCTTGGTAACAATGCTTTGAAAGTCTTTGAAATTGAAGACACAAGATGCAAAAGATCAGGGGTTTTCGGTCAAAATCTGATTGCAGCAACCAAGCTGACTACACTAGCGTATAAACCTCTAATACAAAAGTGCTACTATCCCCCAGAAGAGTCAAGCAAAATGGGTAAGGAACTGTGACCTTGAAGTGGTGGAGGAATTGTGCTGGAGGTCGATTTATCTACTGACAAGGTTGAGTATGCTCAGTACTAAGATAAGGAACTTCCAGTTCAAATTTCTCCACAGAAGTACACTGTTTAGCAACAAATTATTTTCTGTCTAAAAAAGGAATTTCAGAGACTGCTCTTTGGTATTTGTGCAAAAACAAAAACCTTTTGGGGGAAGGGTTCATGGTTTTTTCATTTCAATCCATTTGATACCAGCCTCACCAGCCTCACAGGTTTTGGATATGAATGTTTAGGTTTTAGCGGAGAGAAAGATGATATTTTAGTTGGCCACTGTTTGCTCCTCACAAGGTATTACATTTGTTGCTGTAAATATAAGAACATCTCTCCATCTATCAGACAATGGCCGTTTTCACACTAGAGACAGATAATCCATCTAAGACGGGTTATCCGTCCAGCACGGATAATCCGTCTCAGTGTAAAAACAGAACGGTGTTCATTTTAGGCGGACAATCCATCTACTTTTATCCATCCGATTATCCATCTATATAGATGGATTTTGAGGACGGTACATCCGTCAAAGACGGATGATTCGTCTTGAATTCACATCAGGACGGATGAAGTCATCTTACTTTGCCATGAAAAGCCTGGAACTACACGTAGAGAGAGCACACTGACTTCTGGGAAGGAAAACATGGTGTCTAAAAGCAGGAAAGTAACCTAGAACACGTGGAAGAAGAATGAAGTCTTCCTATACATTTCCCAAAATTCTATTATTGCGCGTTTTACTGCCTTTGAGTGGAACAAACTTCACCAAATTTTAATGATGGATTCCATTTCTCCTAAGCGCTTGACTAACGCTTTTTGGAGTTTTTTCTTTAGTCTTTTCCTCTTTTTTCACTGATTTTAAGTTTCGTTGGCTGTTCCTATCTTCCAAAAGGAACGTTCCTCTAGTATCAACTGTTCCTCGCTTTTATGTTCCTATTGACCATAAGAGGACCAGAGTTTTTGCAAGGTAGGAACAAAACGTTCACTCTAGTGTAAAAAAAGAACATTTAGTTCCGAGTTACCAACTGTAAATGGAACACATTGCTCCCAAATTGGTCAATCAGGACTGTTTTGTTCCGAGTTCCCAACTGTAAATGGAACACATTGTTCCCAAATTGGTCATTTAGGACTGTTTTGTTCCGAATTCCTATCTGTGAATGGAACACATTGTTCCCAAATTGGTCATTTAGGACTGTTTTGTTCCGAATTCCTATCTGTGAATGGAACACATTGTTCCCAAATTGGTCATTTAGGACTGTTTTGTTCCGAATTCCTATCTGTGAATGGAACACATTGTTCCCAAACTGGTCATTTAGGACTGTTTTGTTCCGAGTTCCTATCCGTAAATGGAACACATTGTTCCCAAATTGGTCATTTAGGACTGTTTTGTTCCTAGTTCCTATCCGTAAATGGAACACATTGTTCTCAAATTGGTCATTTACGACTGTTTTGTTCCGAGTTCCTATCTGTGAATGGAACACATTGTTCCCAAACTGGTCATTTAGGACTGTTTTGTTCCGAGTTCCTATCTGTAAATGGAACACATTGTTCCCAAATTGGTCATGTAGGACTGTTTTGTTCCGAGTTTCTATCCGTAAATGGAACACATTGTTCCCAAATTGGTCATTTAGGACTGTTTTGTCCCGAGTTCCTATCTGTGAATGGAACACATTGTTCCCAAATTGGTCATTTAGGACTGTTTTGTTCCGAGTTCCTATCTGTAAATGGAACACAAGGTTCCCAAATTCCGAATTGCTGATTTGGCATTCCTATTTTGTTTCCACATCAAGGTGTCTTTTTTTGAATGAAGCAAACAATAAGGCACGCACAGACCTGCTTGGGCAAGCTTGGTTGCATCTTAGTGTCATGAATTTTGCACAATGGTAATGAGGGCGGGCAAGTAAGGGCATGCCTTGGCAAATACAAACATATATGCAGTTCGTTTATTTGCCAACGGTTCCTGTGGTTCAAGTGTTCTTAAAAGGGCAAAATGAGCAAGAAGTGCAAAGTGAATTGGTCGGATATCGATGGAGCGTCACCAAAACCAAAACGCCTTCACTTGGAAAAGGATGAAACTGACAGTTTGTATCACTGCCCAATACGAGAGTGTGACCATGATGGGTTTCAGAGTCAGAGAGGCTGCAGAAAACATGTTAACACCAAGCACAGTTGGTTCTTTTACTTTGACGACAAACCCAATTCGAAAGTAATCACGGATTCGCTAAAGGTAGCAAGCAATTTTTCAATAGAGGGCACAATTCAAGATCAAACAAGTAAGACCACAAAGAATGGCGTAAAGTTACTTCCCTCATTTTCATTATCGTGCAACATTGGCGAAGTATTCACGAAATGGCTGACTGGAAGTGGTGGCGGTTGTAAGAAAGATCGCGCAGCACGACAAATAGTTGCAAGATGCTTTAAGTTTCTTAGATTTTGTTGTGAAGACGAGGAAGAGTTGACTTTTGACGTGGTGGACTTTAGTTTGTGTTCTCCAAATTTGTTGTTTAAGTTTATCGACTACTTACAAGACGAATGCAAGCTCGGACATGGTGGGCGTTTGGGCTACATAGATGCTATTTCTGAAATGATCGACTTCAGAAAACTTCATGGCGCATCAGAGGCAGTTTTTCAAAAGTTTTCTTCAACAGAGTTGTACCTCAAAAGAGCACGAAAGACGGTTGCAAAGATGATGAGATTGCAGTGGACACAAGATTTGGACATTGAGACACTGGAAGCAAGAGGCCACTGGGCAACAATGGAGGAGTTGTTGGAGGTCGTAAAATTCCATCTGCCGCGCTACGAAAATACCGTGAAGATTTGCAAATCGAGTCCAGCTCAAGCTAACCCCTCAGATTTGACATTTGCCACGAAATTTGTAGCCATGTATTTGTTCATCAAAGTGAAGGGGTCACGTCCCATGACTTATCAATATTTGACGCTGGACATGATCGCTACAGCTAAGGAAAAGGGTGGATTCATTGATCAGAAAACGTTCAAGACTGCTGGAAAGTATGGATTTGATTCTTTGATTCTGACCGATGCAAACTTACAAGTGCTCAACGGCTACATCTCGTACGTTAGACCTTTGCTTAAACCCCAGTGCGATTTCGTTCTCGTCAACAGAAATGGCGACCAGCATGGTAAATTGGGCGAGATCATGAGCAAACTGGTGTTTGATGCAATTGGAAAATACATTCATCCCACACGTTATCGCCAAATTGTTGAAACCCAAAGCCTCAATCAGCTCACTAGTGAGGAGCAAAGGGTTTTGTCAGAAGACCAAAAACACAGCTCTGCCGTTGCTAAAGTTCACTATCAAAAGCAACGATCCCGTGAAGTTGCTTTGAAGGGTCACGAGTGCCTACAGAAACTTCAAGGTGCCAAGGGTTCAGAAGTGGACGAGGACGTCCACGCAAGACTCGGAGATTCGACGTGCGAGGCCGGGCCTTCAGCTGAAAGAGTGCAAAATATCAAGTCCTCCCCCAAAAAGGAGGCCCTGCCTAGAAGAATCTTGCGCTCTCAGAGCAACATTCGTCATGTTTTGAAATTCACAACAGAAGAGGACGATTTTTTAAAGAAAGGGATAACTAAACACGGATTTGGACAGTGGACTGCTATCCTGAGAGACCATAATTTCAAATTTCAAGACGGAAGAACGGCGGACTCCCTAAAGAAAAGAGCTGGAATGAAAATGCCGCTGGCGTGAGAAGTTTAAGTTTATTATTATGTTTTTTTCTTTCACCATTTGCAAATAGTTACATTAAGGTATATTACAAGGAAGAAACTAGCGACGGAAGAGAAAAGACCAACCGAAATCTAAAACACTCACTTCTTTGAGTTTCTGATGAGCTAAATCTTTTATGGTACTCTGGAAAATGTATGGGCATTAACATTTACCAAAGCTCCAGCGACTCAAAGAGTTGCCTAAAACATTTCGAGAAAAACTAAATGACATACATTTCAACTGAGATATCCATTTTACTTTAAATTTACAAAATGTAAATTAAGCACTCTTATATTGTTTCTTTACCGCTCTTTGCTTACATACGTTCTCACTCGACAAGTGACCTCGACCAAGTGATAGTTAAATATTTACACAAAGGAAACACTATTTACGCGAGTGTCCTTGTGAAAGGAAAAAGCTGGAGATTTTTTTCTGTCCCCTGGACAACGGACTCTGGGTCAGACGCGGTCTTTTTCTCTTGTTTGTGGCCAGCGGGATGGGTGATGGTGGGCACGGAAAGTCGAAGGAAGGAATGTAGGAGGGCGTTTTGGGTTTCTGCGAGATGCACGTTTCGTCATTGTCTTCTTCCTCGTTATGGTCTTCGGCGCCGTTCTCGCTTTCCGGTGGGGTGAACATTAAAGAGACACTAGGGCTGTTGTCCTCGGCATTCGCACTGGCCAACTCCACTATTACGGGCAGGGGAGAAAACACGTCTCTTATGATATCAACGCAGGACTTATTTACTAGTCCGCGCTCCAAACACATCTTCTTTCTTTCCTTTAGAGCTTCTTGCCGTCCGAGCGTTCCATGGTTCTCGTGGAACAAACGTCTTCTGTCCCCTCAAGCCGCCTGTTACATTCTGCCATCTCCGTTTCCATTCCGATAAGCCAAGGATTGCTAAATGCCTCTCTCGCTCGTTCTTTTTCCTGTTGTTTTCTCTGCGCTTGTATTCGCTCTTCCCTCTTCTCGCTGGCCCGTCGTTCCATTTGCTGTAGGGTCGATGGCAATGGCTCGTCGGGATCTATCACGCGTTGATTTATCTGTGATTCGCTCGCCACTCCTAAGTTGACTAGAAATCGACAACGTCCGGCCAGACGATCATCCCGATGGGCTCTAGTGGCGTTTCTCTGATGCGTTTCTGCATTCTTCAATAACATGCTCAGCTGCCTATGCCGAATTCCGTCTGGTGTCGCTTTTTCGAGTTTGCGCCGAAGTTTGTCCAGATCAGTCTCATCCGTACTGTCATTTGAGCTACCCTCTTCGCTATCTGATACGATTTCGGCGCTGTCGGGTTCGTCTTCGGTTCTGATTTCGGGTTGTGAACAAGTTGGCAGGTTTTCCTCAGCGATAGAGACGGACATAATTTGTTGAATGTCCTCACTTGCCAGACCATCTTCTTCCGAGACCTTCGCCGTCAATGGGGCGGTGGAGAAATTGGCAGCCATCTTTTGAGCCCAGACAATGCAGTCCATGGCGTGCTCTCGTAGCCACTGGTTGGCCTCCAGTTCAACGTGGGGCAAGCTTTTGAAAAATACTTGTTGAGCCTTTTGTTCATTGCGTCGTTGTGTGCATCGCCGAAGTTCATCTCTTGTTGGCAAGTGATGTACATACTGCTTCGACAGTGGAATCCCTGTGCCTTCTTCCACTTCACGTCGTGGGAAGTAAACCCGCCTTGACAAATGATCTTCCAGTCATCTATCTCTAAAAGGTTAGAGTAGGCCTCATCCAGGAATATCACTTCGGTGGAGCTTTCGATCATGGATTTGTTGAAGCTTTTCTGTTTAGTGACACGGGCTATTCGATTAAGTGGCACAATCTGAAACACTGGACTGAACAGGCTCGTCTTACCACTGTCCGAAGCCCCAATGGCACATGGAACGGGTTGTTTTTGTTCTTTCTGGCGAAACAGTGCAAGAAAGTCGAAACAAAACCGCTTTATCTGTTCTTCGGAAAGGCTGTTCTCAAGTATCTGCTTGAAGTATCTAGGATCAGGATCAGTGAGGCTGTTGTAAGGTACATAGGCACGTGGAGATGTAAGACCTTGCCGCAAGTGGAAAAAAGCTTGTCAATTTTAGTATATAAAATTGGCAGATTGAAATGTTACTTCATTATTACTCTCAAAGTGTCATGACATTTAATTACATCCCTAACATTTGGTATGACAATTTGTACACGACATTGCCTTTTTGGAACGTTCTTGGCCAATTTTAGTAGCGATACTTGTAATGTAATTGTAATGAAATTGATATAAAATGAAATAAAACTTTATTGACCCGAAATAGATTAAAGGATATATAAAGACGATGCATAAGAGGGAGAAAATTGACAGCTAAATGTCTAATAGTATTTGCCTAAGTTAACGTTCAAAAACGTTACGATTTTTTCCTGAGATCTTTATTTGGCGAATCAAGTAAACAGATCTAGAGTGCTCCAGTATCGCCCATTTGGCGCATGCAAGTTCAACAGGTTATCGAAAAAGAACAACCAAAAATAATTGATCATTGATTCTTTACAAGTTCTACTGACCTCGGATTCTGGGATGACTCCTTGAACGAAAGAGCCAGCCGAAAAAGACCATAACCAGCCATCCTGTACTTCCACTAAGTTGCGATCGATTGTAAGTTGACTGATTAGATTGCTTTCTGGCTCACTCAACAGTGGTAGCACACGCTGGAAATGTTGAACAAGCCTGTCTTTGAAGGTCTCATTCCCCATAAGATTCAATAGAAACGTCTTCATAGGACATAGGAACTTGAATGTAAACTGTGACTCAGCCACTTTCTTGTAAACATCCCCTCGGTACACACTAAAGTGCAGTTTTTTCAAGGCAGCGCAAATGTCATTACAGAGAACTGTGATTGGACAAGACAGTGGCTTGTTTAACGTACTTGGTAGCGCCAAGCTCGTGGTTCTGTCGGCATTTTCACTCAAACCAAAGCAATCGATTTTTAAACCAGCCCGGCGCAATTCTTGTATAGATGCCGCCATCATGGGTTTAAATTCGCCAAGAAGCACTCGCACGCGAACCACATTTTCTGTTGCCGATAATTGTTGAGAATGCTCGTCGTCGCTAACTTCGATTTCCTCTTGAAGGGCTCTGCAATAGAAGAACATGACGTATAAGTTTTTTCATTGTCAATAGTTGACTTCTAATAACCCACGAATAGTGAACAAGCACTGTGCAGTAGCCACACACTCTTTTCACTGCAAACTATTCGCCAATTGTAAAAATTTGTAGAGGCCACGGGTTCGAATCCCGTTAAAACCCTGAATTTTTTTTCCAGCTAAAATTTGCAATTGCGATTACAATTGCGATGATCACATCTCCATTCCCGCAGTTCAAATCAACTTCATGTCACATGAAAGATTAGTCTCTTGCATGTCAGCAACTGACTAGCAATGAAAAATTTAAATTAACTCCATTTTTGTCTAACATAATTGACAGCTTTTAATATGGGCGTTTTGGAAATGCATATGATAAATAAATGGCGACCTTGACCCCTGAGAGTGAGCCAAATTAAGGTGCCAACGAAATTTATCATATCTTAACAATTCTAATTCGCTGTGGCCTTTCGGAAAATGGTTAAACGAAAGCAAAAAGATTGCAATTTGTCGGCTTAACTGTTTTAGAAAGATTTACAAAAACGCTATAGTCATAAGTATTTATCAACTAATGAGTAACTGCAACAAACTAAGGTTGATCACTCACCTAAGATAATGCTGATAGGACGCCTCTACGAAATTCATGAGGCAAGGATTTTTGTGGTCTTTCAGAACCTGGCATAGCTGATTCAGATCGTGGGAATTTTTTTTCCTCGACGCTCTTGACAAGTAAAACTCTAATCCACATTTTACAAGAGCTCGTTGAATCTTGAATGGATTCACTGCAGAACCGTTGTGAGTTTGACACGCCAGCCAATACGATATTGCAGGAAATATTTGTTTCCCTTGTGATGAGATTTGCGAAGGATTGATTTGAGATTCTTCATTCGAATCGTCGCTTTCTCTAGCTTCATCCGGCTGTGATCTTTTAGACGTTTTCTTTTTACTGTCAAGTTTTGAAGTGCTGATTGCCGAAAAGAAAAAGCAGACCTCGCTCATTTTGGACAAAGTAAGATCGCACTCGTCTCTCTTTTCGCAGATCCAACTCCAGGCTCGTTCGATTTCATCATCATGGACTCTCCAAACACACTTGAAAGCCACAACAGAGCACTTTTTCTCAATTGCCGCAATAATGTGGCACTCGGCTTTATCTCTGATAATCTTACTGTTGAGCTGCGAACAAGGCTTGCTCATTTTTTGTGGTCAAGCAGACTGAACTCAAAAGGGATTTCGGCTTCTTGGGACTTTTATACCATTACAGTGCAACAAAACACCAAGGGAATTAAAGAAAGCGGTTTCATTGGGTAATTTAGCTAATTATACTTCCAGACTGAAATTAACTTCAGTCTGACTAAAATATTCAGTCCAAATACGCCTCACACGCTAAATACGCCATACCCTTGACACATCGACAGTGACCACAGTGGAAACAATGACCTATGTATTCGTTTGCTGAAGAGTGTTTTAAGACCAACAAAAAACACGTGCACATCGAGAAAAGCGTAAATTACGGGTATGGCATGAATGCTAATGTTACACAGCTCGAGTCCTTTCTTTGATGATAGAGTGTATGTCGAGATAAGCGTAAACTACGGGTATGGCATGAATGCTAATGTTACTCAGCTCGAGTCCTTTCCTGATGATAGAGTGTATATCGAGATAAGTGTAAACTACGGGTATGGCATGAATGCTAATGTTACATAGCTCGAGTCCTTTCTTGATGATAGAGGGTATGTTGAGATAAGCGTAAACTACGGGTATGGTATGAATTAATTTAATAAAGTTTATTTAAAATGAAATAATAATAAAAAAATAAATCAAGGTATTATTATTATTGTTGTTACTATTTATTTTAAATAATAAATAATAAATTGTTATTAATTAATTAAAATAAATAGTAATAACAATAATAATAATACCTTTATTTATGTTTTTTATTATTATTTCATTTTTAATAAATTTTATTAAATTAATTCATACCATACCCGTAGTTTACGCTTATCTCGACATACCCTCTATCATCAAGAAAGGACTCGAGCTATGTAACATTAGCATTCATGCCATACCCGTAGTTTACGCTTATCTCGATATACACTCTATCATCAGGAAAGGACTCGAGCTGTGTAACATTAGCATTCATGCCATACCCGTAGTTTACGCTTATCTCGCCATACACTCCAATAACTGTAACAAACAAAGCAGTAAAGTGGAAAGAGTTTTATCCGCTGCAAGTGCGTGTTCTATTTTAGCAAGTATGACGTGAACAGCGTCTTTTCTGGGATCTTTTACTTCTGTTAACGGCTGTACGGGACCGAAATGTAAAAGGAACGGGGACATTTGGGAAACGATCCTTTTTGCTACCATTTTGTCTTCTTTGGTTCTTTGGAAGGCAGAGACAAACCCTGGGCTCTTATTCTGGAAACTTTAACTCTGAAGAAGACTGCCAACGAAAGTATTTTTAGGAAGATACTAGAGGAGTTTGATGATGCATTGGGGAAAGAAGGTAAAGACGAGAACTACCGGCTTAATTTGTCACAACTTAGAGCAAAGTACAAGTGGTTAAAAAAGGAATGGAGGACGATAAACATGCAGATCAAAACAGGAAGTGGCCTGGGAGCAAAGGATACCGAGGTACCAAGTTGGTATGATCTTCTTGATCCACTTTTAAAGTGTTGATGATATGCTATCTGTTAGCAGTAAAGCAAGCGACTTACTTGGTTCAGATCAAGATTCAAGTGACAATAGCTCAATAGATGAAGAATGCCAAAGTATTGCCTCGGGTCATTCAAATAGTGGAAGTGTTGACAATCTAGCTGTGCATAGAACATCCTTAACCCCAGTCCCCAAGCCAGATGATGATCTTGATGAAGAGGGTGCTAGTGCAGATAAAGGCGATAATGAGTGCCTACCACCCAAGAAGAAAGTAAAGAAAGAGACTGTTGTGAAAATGGCATCAAAAAATAAGAAACAACCCAAAACACAGACGGCAGCCATGTGGCAAATGGTCCAGAGTATTCAACGGTGTTCAACACAACAAGAAAGAAACAGCGACGAAAGGCTGGATGCCCTGCTTGAAGCGGAAAGGATAAGGGATGAAATATTTTTAAATTTTCAAAGAAAGCAAGCGGAGAGCCAATAGAAGGCATGAACTGCAAATTGCACAACTACTCATGTCTGCAGCAGGCCAAAGCCTCTGATCATTTGCTTGAACAAGTGCTTTTGGAACCTACAGTGTATCCACCTGTACCTGGGCAATGACCACAAGCCTGGTATGATGAAGCAAACGGTGCTAAACAACCATTGGTGAACAATATGCCTTTTTATCACCAAATGTGATCTGGACATCATTTTAGTCTTTGTTCAGTTTATATAACTGCTTTAATGATAAAGCTCAATGTTAATCACTGCTATTGTGAGAAAATGCAACAAGGCTGTTGTTGTTGTGGTTCTTTAAACTTTTTTAATGACAAAACTCAACAATTGTTGTTGATAGAAAACTGGTTCTTTTAACTCATGGTAATTTGTGAAAATTTAATCTTTACATCACCGTTATCAATATGCTTTCAGGTTAACTGATATCAAAACTTCACATATTTGGCCATTATAATACCTATGCAAGTTAGTGTTATTTCACGTATATGCTTTGTTTGGTTACATTACAAGTTGAATACTTTTGGTCTGCTTCTGCTATTTACATGTACTTTAAAAACATCAACCTTCCTTTTTCCTTGTAAGCAATAAAAATGTTTTGGAAATGTGCATTGTTTTCTAGCTTGAAGCTCCCTACATGCATGGGTGTTGGGGATGGGGATAGGAAGAAATCATACAACAAATTGTGTTGGAAAACTCATAACCGTAATACCTATTGAATAATTGCCAGCACCCCATTCCCCCTTTCAATGTTGGAAAATAGTCAAATGAAAACTTGCATTAGATCAAAGTGTTTTGTCAACATTGCACAGGGGTGGGGAGGGGCAAAATGTGTATAAAATGAAATTTCCAACCCTTGTGACCAAGGTTGTCTGAGAGCGATATCTGGCTTCTGTAACAGCCTGAAGCTAACTATGAATTAGGGATTACATGGAGATAATGTGATCAACGGGTGACGTCACAGTGACGTCGGTCAATGTCCTGGAGCAGCATTGATGTGGCATATACGGTATGCTGGGTTTTTGAAATTAATTGCCCTTTTTTATCGCAATTCTCGCCAGAACAGAACAAGCACATGTTTATCTTTGCTTTTTTTCCCACATCCGATGAGAGGCACAAATTTGAACTGTTTTACTGACGTGTTACAATATTGCATGACGGTTTTCAAACGGATTATCACTAAAAAGGACGTCAAAATGACCTCACGGCTTGGTTTGTGGATCATTTTGATGGCGGCATTCAAACTAAGCACACAAAATAACATAAAATTACAGTACACTGATTGTAGCATAAATTCCATGGTTTACATCGGTTTACAACTGCTTTATAACGAAAAATTAAGAGAAGATTTCTTTTATATTCCAGGGTTAAGCATTTAATTTGTAAACAATTGGAAATTTGTGGCAGACAAGTTATCACTCACTCACTCATCCTCTTCGCTCCTTGGGTGGAGCATAAGGCCATGGCAGACAAGTTATAAGTACAGTAAAAGATGTCTTCTTATACAGTTTTGTGTCCTGATTCCAATTCCTTAAACAATTTTCTCTAATCATACCTATGACATCACAATTGCGTCAAAACCACTTGTAACTTGTTTGTAAACCCTTCGAAAGCTGATGTAAACCGTGCCCTAAAAGGTGTGTCTGGAATGACAATAGCTCATAGGAACACCCTTTCAAAGATCTTAAAGTACTTTTTACCTACGTACAACCTTTCGGAGGAAAAAATGGGCCTTTTTAGCTGAAGTATATTTTGGTGCTTGTCACATGAGGTAGAAATGCTAAAAACCTCAATTTTGAGAAAAAATGAAAGCAGCGAATCAAGTTAGGGAATTATGCCATAACCAGATATTTGCAGTCATTTTATTGGGCAAGTGATAAATAGTGCGTGGGCCACATTTGGTTTGAATTTGTAAATTCTGTGTAAGTTTTTTGCATTTAGAATATATGAAAACTCAGACAACCGTGGACAAATTGTGTTGGAAAATGGCAAAAACATGAACTCATAACCGTAATACCTATTGAATAAGTGCCAGCACCCCCATTCCCCCTTTCTATGTTGGAAAATATTCATTGCATTGGATCAAAGTGTTTGATCCAATGCAATTGTATTAGATCAAAGTGTTTTGCCAACATTGCACAGGGGTGGTGAGGGGCAAAATGCATATAAAATGAAATTTCCAACCCTTATGACCAAGGTTGTACATGTAGTTCGCCGAAAGTGCTAAGATGTTAAGATCCCCTACTTCAACCTTCCACCTTGGATTGCATGGGTCGTTTCTCTTTATACACAAGTTATGAAGAGCTATGCAACACATAATGATTGCTGTAATATTGGATCTTCTACATTTAGTTTTTTTGTAAACCATTCGCCATCTTCCTTTAAGTATGCCATAGGCGTGCTCAGAAACAACCCTGACAGATCTTAATTTAATTTTTTGGTAGTGTCTGGAACTGCTTTAAGCAACCACGAACGTGAGGAAAATGAGGCATCACCCACCGTAGTAAAGGGGATTCGTCCATAGCCAGATAACATCAAAACCTGATGTGGAATGCAGTGACAAGCTTCAATTTTGCTAAATGTCTGAGGACTGAAGGAGTGTTGAGTCATGCATAGAGCCTGGTGCTCAGACGCCAGCCCAAAGAAATTGTTTATCTAAACCAATTAAACCCATGTTTGTTATTGAGTAATGCTCTTTGAAACTGAAGACGTTTTATGTTGTCAATTGATATAGACATGGAAGCCGGCCCATGCCCCCAAACATGGAAATTCTCAATCTTCTAGAAATGAAGTAAGTTCTTTCTTCCATTCCTCTTCATTTTGAGGCAGCCTCAACAAATCATCATACAAAGATTGTACAATGACTTTAGTTACAGTGCGGTTAAAGATAGAGCAGGCAGTAGATGGTGCCATGCCAAACAAGTCGCCTACTGTACCATATGAACATCCACGTGCTAGACGATACAGTATAAGTCCTAGCTGGCAGTTCAGAGAAGTGGGTTCTTTAAATTTAGTTGTCTCCTTCCTAATTTGATCAGAAATGGAATCAAGGATGAACTGAAATGTCTCACGTCTTACCCTCACTCTTTTCTTAAACTGCGTCTCATTCCAGTTTTGGTAGCCCTGTACCCACCAACGATGGTTTCTTTTGTCAGGTTCCTTTCGATTCCTAATAGACGGCCCAAGCAACACGTCACTAGCTGCATAAGAGAGGATGTGTTTGCCATGAAGTGTTTTCAGAGTTGTAATTTGCAAAGCGTCCAGATAGAATGTTTAATTGTCTTCAAATTTTCTTTTTCTCCTGGTTGACATAAGAAAGTACACCATGGTTGCCATATTGAGTACTCTGGAATTGTAACATCGCCTGAAAAAACCTGTGTTCTCTCCGTCTAATGTGAATTCAAGATGGGAGAAATTCAAACAGTTTATCTGTCTGAAATTCATACCAAGACGGAAAATGTAGCAGACCGATAATCCGTCTAGACGGATTATCTGTCTATGGTGTGCGCAACAGCTGAAATATAATTTAGAAATTGAAAAACAAATATCTATCGTGACTGACTCACAGAATAAATTTCAGCAGAGGTGGCACAAAATAGTTCATGCACTATAATTGCTATATAGTTTTTGGGCAGGCTCCAAATGTGAGCCTGCTCACAGACTAAATCTTACTCTCCTTATCCTGATCTTAAGCCTCTGAAAATTTGTTTGCTAAATGGCGTACTTTTGGGGTCCTTTCAAACTCTTACTCTGATCTATCCCACTCACAATTTAGCATTTTTGTCTTTCGTGACTGTTAATATTTTGTGAATAAGTTTCTCTTTTTTTGTAAATGTGCCTCTAAATACGTGCTCTTGTTTACATTACCGCATTGTAAGTAGCACTAATATTAATTGTATCGTAAGAGTGTTGTAAGTACCACAATGTAAGTATTGTAATGCAATGTACGTATAGAATTCCATGAAAGTATCTTATTGTACATGTAAGTAGTGTTCTTTGTTTGGTTATAATAAATAAATAAGTTAAAAATAAAAACCAGTTCTTTTCAGAACTACACAAGGACGATCACACAAGACAATCTACTGATACTCCTGGATTCAAACCGTTTACTATAATAAAAAAATATTCAGCTTGATTACTAGTAAGAAAAAAACTTTTCTTTTGGGCAATGTTTAAGAGCAAAATGTCCACAAAAATCAAACAAAAATTCGGCAAGGCTAGAAAACTGAAGTTCGCTTGTCTTTTGCACATAGCTAGCCCCTAGCAAGAATGCAAACAGGCTGTAGTTTTTTCCTTAAAATAATTGTCTTTTTGAGAAAAAACGACATTTTCGTTTTAACCTTCAGACTCAATTAAGTGAGTCCCAACTGGGCTGAAAATCAACCTTTTGCATTCGATCCGCATTTTGCAACTGTTGAGTGCAGAAAAATTGTAATACATCCAACACACAATAGACCTTTATCACGCAATGCTGAAACAAAAGATTTTGCCCGTCCAACCTCTCATCCAGTGCGAGGCTGGACGGGCAAAAACAAAGCCTTTTGTTCCCCTGGGACTCAAAATGGCCGCCGTGTGTTAAAGGTCTATTCCAAGAATATTGGATTAAGGAGGCTCGAAAGGGTTTTCTGCCGTTAACAATGCGTGTCCAATGAAGAAAGATTACCACACTACTGTCCCTATCAGAAGAACAATAATATTATCGTACAATTTTTAAAGGGTGTTTGCAATGTCTCAATGGTTGCTATGGCAATGATACAGTGCTTCTAAAAGACCCTTTCAAACTCAGTTTTTCAAAAGTAACTATTCGGTCTATAATCGTTTTTCAATTTTCGAAATCCTCATTAAATTCTCTAGTCTCATACATGAGACATCTATATAGTAGAACTTGAGTTATTTATAAAAGAGCTCTAGGAAGTCGGAAAAAAATTCCACTTGATAATTTTTTTTAAAAATTTTCTTTGCGAATGCGAAATAACAATTTTTTTTGTATAAAAAATATCAGGGTAGGTCACCGAGCTAACTTTCAAAACATCTGATCACCAAATTGGACAAGCTTTATTTTCGGTTTCCGCTTTTTTTGCTTACATTTCTATTTCTGGTCACACATTTTGAACAATGCCGCTGGCTTGAGGGCTCATCCTGCGAGGAGAAAAAGTTTCGCACGTTTCATTCATTCGGCTGAAAATTGGATTTCGCATCGTTTTGTGAAGGTAAACATTCCATAAGATTCGGACTGCTCATCGTTCCGGCTGTTGGAAATGTCGAAGTATTACGGAGAGAATTCTCTTGTTGGATATCACTTTTGCAACTGTTTTATCGCGACACGTTGATTTAGTGGTTGGCGCCAACAAAATCCGTTCAGGCCATATTTCTCATAAAGGGCTTGAAGTGTAATGTAGGAAAGACTAGCACCTGGCATCTTCTAGATCATGCTTATAGAAAGCGGCTCTTTCTGTCGGTCAAGTGAACCGACTGGATGGTATCTTATTTTCGTTCTAAGGTAGCTTGTACGAAGGCGTAATTTGGCAAAGTACATTTGCACCAGTGTTTCGTTTGGAACTTGCAGTGGAGCGATGAAGAGGATTTTTCTTACGGCTTTGACGTCTTCCAAAGCATCATGAGCGTCAAACTTGACAGAAAACTGTTTGGCTAATTGTTAGTATGTGAGAGGCACTGAATTAATTATTAACAATTATGATACTGTCTTTGATTACTGTAAGTATTTTGTACTTAAAATAAAGTGTTAGCTTCATTTATTCAACTTTTCTTTAGTTGTGAATATGTTTAGGAGCGATTGCAGAAAACCCGGCCAACTTTGTATCAAATAATGAATAATGTGGAATAATGGATTCTGGGTGAGTCGAACTATTGCTACCGCAGCGCTGCAATGGAATTGCTCGCGCAGTGCAGAAGTGCCATGATCGAGGAATAACAAATGTTAATAACTAGCATAACTATGTATGTGTTTCATGGTTTCGCTTGGGCTATTCTGTGTATGTATGGACTTTTGCTAGCCTTTTATGGACAAATTCGTTGATAGTGAAGTGAGGAAAAATCTGATGGACTTTGTTTGTTCGCTTTTCTCGATGGTATTGTAATGAAAGATGCACACAAATAACAAAAACATTATGACGATATTCCCATACACAATTTGAAACTCGTACATGGAAATATTACTTCATATAAAGTTAATGTTATCGGCTGGTTTGCCCACGTATCCGATAACAACGCAATTGTGTCCCAAACTTTATAGCATGTACAATTGGTAGCGTCTCTTTACGGTTCTAAATGGTATATCTATTCAGTAATTCAAGATGCATGATCTCATTAAGTACGCAGTTCAAAGTATGTTTTTTGTGTGTACGCAACAGAAGTCATTACACATTACTTTGCAAAAATGTCTGCATTGGTGTGGAAATGCCACTATGAACTGGCTTTGACATAGTGTTGTGAAATTCTGTGTCGCTGATAGCTCTGGTGTTTGGCCAAGGACCTGGTTTGGATTTGATAAAAACCTTACATTTCCCGCACACTCTTGGGACGGTGAATTCAACAATGCGTCCAAAACCGTCTGCCGCTCTTGAATATTCTTCTGCGAAGGCCTTAGCAGATTGTTTTCCGCATTTAAAACTTCGGTAACTGACTACCGGTCCATCAGTGGAATAGTGGTATGAGCATCGTTCACCGGAGAACAACTTGCATAACAGCTGAAGGTATCCAGTGGCGTTTTCTTCGTCCGACTTCATCAACTTGTTGATTATGTCAAACAATGAATCCTTTGTGTTGAGTTGCCAGCAGTTTCACCAACCCTGACTGAAGATGTTGTTTTGCTGATAATTGCAGAAGTGAAGTCCAAGTCTTCGAACGGGTTTTGGGCAGCATGCTGAATTGCGGACGATTTTCCTATAAGGATTAATTGAAAACGATGCTATTAACAATAATTATTGAACCGTATCTAAACATTTTGAGGAAAGTTGACCAGTATAGAGTAGATCGGAAGTATTTTCAAGTGAAGACACGATATATTTACCTGTTCCCGGGTATCCAGCAAAGATGGTGAAAATGTTAAGCCGCTGATTGTGTACGTCAACGTTTGAACGCGTGATTTCTTTGATGCCAGGAGGAACGCAGTTGTTGTGAGAAGTGAAGGTATGAAATAACCTTCGCAACTTCATACAGAGACAGCCTTGTTTTTGAAGAAATTGTGAATGTCTGAGTTTGGATATAATTTCTCGTAGGGAAACTGCACTTCATTGAGCCGCCTCTGTAGATTAACCCAGGTTTGCTCGTTTTGCCTGTTGAGTTTTGAAAGCGCATATATCGTGACTATTAACAGCGTAAAGGCTGCTGGCGAATGTCAAATATAGATCGCTGTTGGAAAGTGGAAGTATAGATACTAATTCAGAGATTATGGCATTTGGAGTATTGACCAATGGGAAGCCATGTGCACAAGTCTTTGGTTAAGAGACAGAACCATTTGTGTTCCATTAGGAACTGTGATTATTCAATCTATTGAATTATGAGTCAGTTGAAAAAGAAAGGATAATGTGAGAAAATTAAACGTGGGTGTAACGTTAGCTTTAAAATGTAACTTGAAGGTGTAATATTAGATATGAAAAAAAGGAGCTAACAATAACATGAACGCGCAGTTGTTTGAATGAATTGTAAATTTCAATTGATATGTGATCTCAAAAACCTTTTATTTTTTCTGTTGTTGAGGCGGTATGTTTTGTCAAAGGAGATCAGTATTAATTAAAAAGTTAACTGAATGTAATGAAAAGTTTGAATGGACGCACGGACAGGCACAGGTTTACTAAAAATCTCAACTGAAGTGCAACAAGAAAGTGGTATGGAAAGTGAATAATTGAAAGAAGAGTATTTTTGTTTATAATACTTGTTCTATAAGCTTGTCGACATAGAGTTAACATGTGACAGGCGGCAAATAAAAACGAATTTGCGGAAGTCGCTTTGTTCAGCAGTGATTTAAAATGAGTGTGAAATTTACATGTAAAGAATAGCTAAAAAAAACTTCCATACCGCTATTTCGTCAGGGACATCTCTAGTTGAAGGAAGAAAATGAATGAAAAGGAAACGCAAGTTGCTATAGGTTTGAAAAAACCGTGGCAAACCAGCTTTGGCAGGCAAACGCCAGGTGAACCCACTAAAAAGGACCAAGCGACCCAATGTGGAATGGCAAAAGGCAGTTATGCGCGAGATGAAAGTAAACCTGACAGAAAATGGCGATATGATGACCTGTAGACTTCACGATAAAGATAGACCAATTCAGTGGCCGATGGAGGATGGATTGCTTGGCAAGTCTCAAGTGTGCTCGGTATGGGGAGATGACATAAAACTTGACGACCGTTCGGATGGTTTTAAATGGGAGTGCAGAAGACGCACCGATAGTTAACGGCACAAGATGTTGTCAATTAGAGCAGGCAGCTGGTTCAAGCAAAGCAGGATGACGCTAGAAGAGGTCCTTAAATACAGTTATTGGTGGTTCCAGGAATTAGATCAAGCCCAAATAAGACTCGAACTCGGACTTGCAACACATACGAGCGTGGATTGGGACAGTTTTTGTCAGGAAGTCTGTGCAATATCGTTAATGGAGGATAGCCAGAGCATTGGTGGAGAGGGAAAGGCCGTTCAAATTGACGAGAGTCAGTCTCATCGTGGACATCACGTTGAAGGGGCAGTGGGTATTCGGTGGAATCGAGAACGACAGTAGGAAATGCTTTCTTATCACGGTGGAAAAAAGAGATGAACAAACTTTATTGCCCATTATCTAAAAGTGGATTAAACCTGGAACAACGATAATTTCAGACTGCTGGAAAGCCTACTGTAATTTAGAAAAACATTATCATGGAGACAACACCAATATAATGGAAGGACACTGGCGACACACTAAGGTTAAAATGCCTCCCTTCGGTGTCAGGAAACACCACTTCTCGTCATACTTAGCAGAGTTTATGTGGCGCTACAGGAACAAAGATAATGATTTATTTGAAATGTTTCTTCTGGATGTGAAAAAAAATTTATTCTGTAAATTAGTATTTACAATTTGCTAGTCGCGTTTATTTGGCCAGTTTCGTCACAGGTTTAAAACAGTCTTTAGAATGTAAGCTTTATTTCTTGTTCTTCTAAATTTATTGAGGTTAGATGTGATTCGTATGCAATAAAACATGGTGATAAAATTTTATTTCATGATCTCATTGCTGTGGATACGATATTAAAAAAAACAAACGCGCAGGAGTCCCGAGAAACAGAAGAGTGAAATCTGCAGCGACATTGGCATTTTAAAAAAATTAGACGGCAACTTGCAGCCCATTCGGGCAGAAGAAATTGTATTTTTACAATTAAGTTAAACTTTCTTTCAGTATTGATAGTCACTAGTATTGATAGTTTACTAGTTTCGAAATTCCGTGAACATGTTGCTTACCTGCATTCTACAGTGTGACGCAGGGTCCAGCTGTCTGATTAGAACTGTTCGCAAGTTTAGTATGTTGCTTCTTATCGCAAATATATATATATATTTTTTTTTTTATTATACTACATTTATCTACATATAACTACATTGCACTACCATACACTACATTGACATTAAATTACATTTAACCACCTTAATTTAACTGTTTAACTGCACTAATTTGAG
>OZ026598.1:12705015-12722515 GCA_964020085.1 Micromussa lordhowensis | reverse complement strand
TTGTATATGAGATAGTGATGCTTCTTAATTCCATCTTAATCAATTCCCATTTTAACCTATCATCTTTCAAATCTAAATACTTCTCACGTATAACTGGATATTGTCTTTTAATGAGCTCGACAAATTCATTGTCTTCCACTAGGGAGTTATTAAATTTCCATAGACCGGGACCTCGTTTTTCACTGCAAATTCTAAGGTCAAGTTCAACAGCTTTATGGTCTGGCGCATTGGAAACTTTTGTATTAACTTTGATGACCCAGTTTGTAATTGATTTCGATACTAAATAGAAGTCAATCCTGGAACTCACTTTCAGTGATTTAGATTCATAAGAAAAGCTTCTTTCATTTGAATTAAGCTTCCTAAAAACATCAATTAAGCCGATGTCGTCCATTATCGATACGAGTTTGTCACGATATAAAGTTGGTCTCCAAGGAACACCGCCTTTTTTATCCATAGCTTGTAGGGTAACATTCCAGTCACCTCCCACAATAAGATTACTAATTTCTGTGTTTGACACCAAATATCTGTTTAAATTTAGCAAGAATTTCTGTTGTTGCTGGCAGTCATTAGGCGCGTAAACATTGCAGATAGAAATTCTGCCTGAACTATAAATCAAGTCAACTGATACAATTCTCCCGTCAGGATCTTTACCGGTCGCTTTCACATTCAATGTTCTTAATGGATTTATCAGAATAGAAACTCCTTTACTATGAGTTGACCCGTGGGAAAAAAAAATAGCACCTCCCCACTCACTCTTCCATATCAATTCATCTTTGGGTTCCGAGAATGTTTCCTGGAGGAGGAAAATGTCACAACTTTGATCTTTTAGGAAACTAAAAATACTTCTTCGTTTGACTCGATTTCTTAAGCCTCTAACATTTAAAGATAAAAGACTGATTTTCATTTGCAACGACATGGCCGTGACCTATTTATGTTAGCAGATGATAATTTTATCATGGGGCACAACAATTGATAAACATAATTTTAAATGCACAGAGTCGCTGAAATACTGGCTTATAGTTAGACCGACACCGTAAAATATTAAAAAAAGAAACGCAAAAAATACGAACAGTAAACACACAAAACACAAGCAGATACAAGCATTTAGCTGCATGCTATCAAAAGGCGTTTGAAGCTTTGTGTCGGATCCATCCTAATTCGTATCTTAGAACGAACAAAATAATTTAAACTGTAAGAGATAAAGATGCGCTAAAGTGCAGTCGGGCTAGCTTACTGTCATAAGTTGTCGAGGTCTTCCTGGCAATGAATCCTATGTGCTGCACCCTCGGGCGAAGTCTTTACAAAAATTTTGCCATCCATAGACCACACACTGCACAGCATTCCATCCTTTCTCATTTGGTTGGCTTCCTTCATTAAATCTCTTCCAAAAGGTGTAAGATTTTCGTTAATGTACAACCGTTTTGAGGCCAAAGCTGTGGCTGCTGGGCAATGTGGAAACAACTGTGAGATCCTCACATTCTTTAATGCAGTTCGCTTCTTATAAAGTGCAGTTTTTTTCTTGTGGCTTATAAACTTGACAATGATATTTCTCGGTTTGTTTTTACCACTGTAAATTTTATGTGTGATGTCAATATCTTCGCCTCGAACAGGCTCGTTTAACAGCTCACTTAACTTGATGACCACCTCTTCCGCAGAAGTATATAAATCTTCGGGGACGCCATGAATTTCAAGGGAGTTCTTCCTTGAATATTGCTCGAGGTCGTCAAGACTTTCGTACAACTCATCAGTCGCAGATTTCTGTTTGTTAAATTTCTCTCTCAGCGCTCGTAACTCTAGTTTCATCGCGTCGTTTGCCTTTGTCGCCTTGCTTAGAGACTCCCTGAGGGAATTTAGTTGTAGTTCTTGAATGCCGAAGGAAGACTTTAGCTCGGCCAGTTCGTCTGCCATCTTTCTGTTTTCGTGCTGAATATCTTTGAGCGTGGCTTGAACACATGAAAGCATATCCTTTATATCTTTAAGACTTGGTTCTTGTTCGGACACTGTTTTGTAAAAATTAACCTCTAATTCTTCAACTTCGCTGTCGTTGTTGGTACAGTCGGCCGCCTCCATGTTAGGTTTCTTGGCGGAGTTTACTTCTTCTTCAGTAGAACCTCGTTCGCCTCTTTTATGTTTGCCTCTTCTCTTCTTCATTTAGATTCCATCTTTCAACTTTTTTTACCTCTTATAGCGGATTGTATCCAAATTTTAACTGAATTTAGGACGGAGTAGGCTCCGCTTAAAAATTGCGTCCTAACTCCACGATGGCGCGCATGCTCTCCAATTATCGCAAATATCATATTTATCCTTGTCCGGTCTTTCTTTGGAGACTGTCGTGGCTTTCTTCGAGAAAGCTATACCATGAAGTGAAGAAAGGTCAAGAAACCCAAAAAAAGAATGGCAAATGTACAAATGTCACGGGCCCTAGGAGTCTTGTAGGCCCATCAACCTCATTTAACACTGATATGTTTTTTTTTTCTTGACAGGCCCCATTCTACCTTCATGCGAGATATGCCAGCACTCAACAAACTTCTCTCTTCCCTGCATCTATTTCAAGAACACTAACAATAAACCCGAGGCTGAGATTTGAAAAAAAAAAAAATTTTGTTTGTTGAAAATATTTAAATATTAATACAATACAAATATAGACCATTACTAGACCGTCTATAAAATTCTTCCTTTCTTTAAATGGCAAAAATAGCTAAAAAGCAACAGAAATGCCAATAGCCCTATGTTTGATGTTAATAACATTTCTACAAGAATTTATGTGCGTTGTACCAGCTTTGATGTCTGTAGGCTTGCTCAAAAATTAACACCATCCAGACACCACATACAATCGAAAACAGAAATGTCATATGCTATAATTTAAGAATATCCACAAGAATATTTTCAGCCTAAAATCGTCAGAAAAAGAAGAACATTAAGGCTGTGCCAGAAAAACACAATATTCTTACAAAAAAGAGTGTAAGTTTGGTTGATAATTATCCAAAAATGGTATGTTTCGAGGACAGAATTGGGAGAGTGCATTTATGTTAATCATATCAGTAGCTTTTGATGAAATTACGACAGCGAAATGCAAACCTTCAGAAAATTATGACATGAAAAGGTTAGAAACTCAGACAGGGGACAGGAACCCTCCTAACAGGGCCAGTAATTAAGTCTTGTGATGGCAACTAGTTCTAAACGAGAACACTGAGTTTGGAAACTTCTTTTTGTTGCAAGCAAAACGAAAATGGTACGCGGCTGACAAAAACTTTTTTCATGCCCAAAATCAGTCATTTCAATATGTAATTTATGTAGGTTTGAGAGGAAAGACCCATAAGGCTATGAGCTGAACAATGTCAGTCTACATTTGTAGCTTGTGTAGTCAATCGAGTAAATCGACCTTCGCACAGTAGCTGACTATTCAGGTTTCATTTGGTTGACCAGTGCGGGCAGAATTTTACAAAACACACTACGTACCATCTACACAATCCACAAAGAGAAACATTGCCATTAACCCAATAATTTGGTGAGAAACACAAGCTCCCTTCTCAAGAACTTTGATCAACAACCCACCAGCATTAACAAAACAAGAAGCCTGGAGAAGCTTGAACCAAGTTTAACAATTCCTTTCACACAAGGCACAACCAGTGAAACCTTAAGAAAAGCAGCCATAAGAGTCTGAGTCTGGTTACTTCTCTTTCTTTTACCAAAAGATCACAGTCAGGCTTTAGGCTTTTCTTTTTTGGTTTTGTTGACCATTCAGTCACCTTTGGTTCTCAAGGAAAAGTTCTCATCAGAACTCAAGAAATCATTTTTTAAATGAAAGACTCTGTGTAAGAAAGGGCCAATTTCTTCTGTTTCATTTTGGGAGTCATGCATGCATTTCCATAAGCTAGTGAATGTATATGCATGGTATGCATCTGCAAATGGGACGGGGTGTGGTGGGGAGGAATTTGCCTGTATTAAACCCAACTTCTACTACAACACTTTGCTAATGCAGACATCGTTGTCTATGACATGAAAGCTGAGTTTAGCTCATTTCTTCACCTCTAATGTGTGTCACTAAATATCTAATAAATGTACCAAGATCCAATGCAAGCTTAAGCTATGTTATCTTGAGCACAGTAATTATAGCAATTATCAAAGGTTTCAGCAGATTATAGATTTTCAAGGCAGGATTATAGGTAGCTGTACCTTAAAAGTTGCATAAAGACTGTATAAACACACAGAATAAATATCAGTTCTTAACTTACTCCACAGAAATATGATACCTACCATATTCTGGATCATTCAACTGAGTTGTAAACTGCGTGAAGGCATAAAATCTGAAATAAACAACACACCCCTTGAGATACTACAAGAACAAATCAAGATGATCTATATGCAAACCCGGGAATTTTCGAGTTAATGATGATTGACATGAGTTAACAATTGCATAATATGGAATTACTCTTTTCATAAGAATTAGGTCCGCATTAAGGACATGTGTGGCTTACAGGTTTTTCTAGTTATGAGCTACATTATTGATTTCGGGCTTTAATTGTAACAACAGCAGTCTTTTACAAAAAATATGAGGAAACCCAAGTGAGTACTTCTTTTGATCTCTTTTCTATCTCAATCTTGAATGATTTTTCGTGCATACTACATGTTGTACACGAACTGGGAAGCCTTTTTGTTGACACCACATGGACTGTATTGCGCCAATGGATTAACTCATTCTCAACTGAGTCACTCAACAGTCTTTTTCCTCGACCCAAGCAGCAGGATGAAACCGACCGTCCGTCATCTGGAATAGTGTACAGAATCAATTGCAGTCAATGCGATTTTGTATACTATGGCCAGACCGAAAGAGCACTGAAGACGCGGGTTTCTGAGCACAAAAAGGCTGTTCTGATGTTTGACCATAACTCCAAACTTGCGTGCCATGTTCACGAGCATCATCATCATATGGATTTTGAAAACGTTGAAGTCGTCGGTCATGAGGAGCATTATCATCAGCGGCTTTTTCTGGAGGCTTGGATGTCCGTAAAAGACCCGAACGCTGGGAATGATCACATGGTCATCCTAGAAGTCTACAAGTGCCTTGCACGTACTTAAATTCTCTCGAGTCACGCGCATACAGCACGCGCAACGTTTCAATTTAAAAGTTTTTAAATCGCGCGTAACATCAAGCGGTTTTTTCAACTGATGAAGGCTTAAGAGTTAGCCGAAACGTCTTACCGTAATATACAAGTCAGTGACAAAAAACAACACTTTTATCAACTAGGAATGAACCTGTTCAGAGCGAGTAAAAAGTTCAGAAATATTGGGAGGAGCACAACAATTTACGATGTCATGTAACAGAGATGCAATCAATTTGAAATAAAGCATTTTTATCGGTAGAATTCCCGAGCAAGCATTCTCCGTATGAGAAAATTCCGCCCTCTCCAGGAACCAATCAGATTCCTGGATTTGTCGAATTCCGCCCGTTCACGAGCTGAAAAAAAGATAATGTAAATTATTCTTTACAATTGTGGTTTCCCCCTCATACTTACTACACAAAGTACTACTGAACAACGTCTGATTTGTTTGAAGAGTGTGCTATGATAAGCCATTTTCTCTGAAACGCAATTTACTACTTTTTTTCCTTTTTCCCTGAAAATAGGTTTATTAAAAATTATTGACGAGAAAACAGCTCGCGTAAAGTAGTGTCGAAAGATACCCCATTTCACGATAAAATTCTAGTCAAGGACCTGGGCTCTAGTCAAAGATCGTGACGTCATTCGTATGTACGCTTCTGGAAGTTATTTACACAATACCTGGAGAATATTCGACGGAACATGGCTGAAAGTGACGAAGACTTTACCTCAAGTACTTGCAAAGATGATCTGGAGTCGGTACAAAGTATTGTGGAAGATATAGGAACAGAAATGGGCACGATAGCTCCTTATGAAGGCGAGGCGAGTTTCGATGAAGATTGCGGAGGCCTCGAGGACGACGAAGTCGACGAAGATGACTGAGTGCTGCTACTTTAGAGCAACGATTTGATGTAACCGCGCCTGTCATTTCTCGGTGCATGATAATTCCGTTGTGTTTTTTATTTTTTTCATCAGTGGGCTTAAAATGGCTCTAAACAGTTTCCAGCTCATTCCAAGACGTAAATATTGATGGGTCGTTATAACCACTCTATATCAGTTGATGCCAAAATCATAGTATCAAAAAACTGCCCAATCATTGTTGAACATATTGCTGTCAATGTTGTGGCACAATAGGTTACCATAGCAACAATATGACCTGTTAAAAACACCCTTAATATTAGCTTTAAGCGCTTACAACTCAAATACGAGCTTTGTGAAGTTTAAAAAAATTATGTAGAGTAAGTTCAAAGCTACCTTGACTTTTCATACTTTTTTAAAGTTTGCAAAATGTTGCATCTTTTCATGCTTATCACAATTCGATAATCAAAAAATGTGGGTCACCAAGCTCGTTTTTGAGTTATAAGCGTTTAAAGCTCAAATTAAAGGTGTTTTTAGCAGGTCATGTTGTTGCTATGGTAACTTGTTATATAAAAGGGATGATTGCAACTTGTTTACAATTCATGAGGTGTTTGTGTGATACCGTCATTGTGGCATCACTTGTTAAAGAGTGCTAGTATTCATCCTTCAAAGTATAGCTGTTAGAAAAGTCCCGGAAACTGTTGGCAGCCCCCTTAATAAGAAGATTTACAGTCAGCTGTGTGTGAAAGTTCAGAACGATCTAAAATCGTGCCACAAGTTACATATTTTGGCTACTGCAATCTTCATTCCTGCTCGTTCTCGTTTATGCCAAAGAATTTGATGTTATCTCTTCTGTTGAAGCATTCTTGTTCGACAACCCTGCGTTCTAGCTTATCTAGTTTGTCAATCTTGTCAGTTGTTGCCTTCAGCTTCGTTGCAGTCATGTTGCCTTACCCTTTCAAATCTGCAACTTCTGCTTGTGTTGGTCCGAGACTCTCCTTAAGCTCTTCCTTTTCCTTTTCGAGCGCTGCTACTTGCATCTTCAAGTTTTGTATTTCAAGAAGTACAGATAGCAATTTCTCGAACTTGTCTTTTATATCGTTCAGTTTCGTGTTGTACATCACGCAGCAATGTTCGTGTTGCTCGCCATCACTAAGGGCTTCGTCGCCAGTCTGAGATCCGTATGCTCGCATTCTATTTTTTCTTCGCGCTTCACTTCTTCTTATAGGCTGCCCGTTTGATTTATCAACATGTTCTTGGTTTGTTACGTTACCCGCCTCTGTTTATTACGTTATCCGCCATCTTTCATCTGATTTTTATCGAGAAGAAGGCGGAGCTTCAGAGATTTTTGCGTCCACTCTCCTCTCTCGTGACTCGCCTGTTGACTTCTGAATACTGAACAATGCTGTGATTTATCTTTTTCTTTAGCCGGCACCACTTCTGGATGTCTTGCTATGTGTCAGGCGTTATCCGATGGTCTCACGTGCTTCCACCGCCGTTTAACAGGGTCTACTGGCTAATTTATGTGCTCCGCATAATTGGAACCTCGTCCTCCACTGTACAAAGCCGCTGTTAATCCTAAGGGTCTTGCAGTCTGTTTAGGTGGTATCGGGGTTTGGGCCCTGCTGTCCTCAGTTTCATTTACATGCATGCGTGTAGTCAGGTACATGTACTTAAATGTTTCAGTTTGAAGAAAATCTTGACCTCCTTCCTTGATCGGCGGTGGCAAAGCCACGTTAAGAGTCACAACTTTTGATTCATTCCTGTTTACCTTTAACCATTCTTACTTACCAAATGCGCCCTGTGTTAATGTTTCTCCTGTAAATGAAATGGCTGTGCCTGTCACAACAAAGTAAAAGTCATTTGAAAAATCAAGGTCTTTTAATTTGGAGAGGAGTGTCCATCTCGTACCCCATGTCCTCAGTTGTTGACTGCACACGAAGTAAAAAAATTAAACCGCTGAAGAATTCATCGACAAATGTCCGATGTTCGAATCAGCCCAGAGTAAGTTGGAGCTCGACCCAATTAAAAGCCCGCCAGCACATACTACCTTAAGAACTTCCCAAATCGCTAAAAGAAAATGGCGTCCTAGGTGAAGAAGATCTCCCTGGAATCCGTTGTGTGGTTGGCTGAAAAGGATAAGAGATGCAAAGGCATAGAAGGGAGTGAAGATAACACCGAGGGTGACCAAGCTTAGTAGAAAAGTCAGGGGAAGACGGGGAAGGTACCCTGAAGAAAAGGAGAAATAAGTGAGAAGATCAGTGTCCCTTTCAACTCCTCCAGGTCGAAGAGATTTCCAACACTAATTGCGTGGAAATTTTAGAAAACAAAAAGGTCAGGCCACAGATCGCCAACACCAGCTGAAAATTTCCGTTTAACTGTAGTTCTAAGCCCTAATGGGTGTGACTAAAGCTCTTTGCCATCTACATTACCGCTTCAATGCACAGAGCCTAACGGGGCTAAATGACAACCCGTTACATGTCAGGGCCGTTTCATGTGTGACGCCTGACGACGCTTACCAGCAAATCGTTAGAGTTTCACCTTCATCGAACTTAATGAGGTTCTCAGGTAGACGTCCTTTAGACAGCAGTTGTAGAAAGCTCAATCGATCATTTCCTTCTCCTAGTTACCGCGCGAACTAAAATTCAAATACGCGACTTAAAAGTCGGTGTAGACTGGGCGAAACTTTATTGAAAAGGAAGGGGGGGGGGGGGGCGTAGTGACAAATGGAAAAAAAAAGAAATATGCAGTAAGCAGCTCTCTCTCTCTCCACTTATGCGAGGTAAAGTTTACAAGCTGGTGCGTTGGAGGAGCAAAAAAATCACCAGGTTATTTATGAAAATGATGAAAGATGTATGAAAGGGTTCATTATTGTGTTCAACTTTAAAAAAAAAACTACATAGATATCTATGATCAATTCTGTATCAGTGTACTGTAAACGAGATATAAATGGCAAATGAGTCATCGAGCTGTCGTTCGATTTTGTTATAGCTGCTTTTTGTTTCCATGTCATCAAGATATTTGAAAATAATGTTTGTCTCGGTCTCAGTACCAACTGCTGTATTCTCAATCATTTAAGGCTTATCAGAATTGGATCGCAAGGCATGGTGAGGAGCCTCGACTTCCTGGAATGAATCTTACTAATGAACAGCTGTTCTTTATAAGCTTTGCAAGAGTAAGTAATCTACTGCATAATTTCCTCAGCATTTACACTACTGATAGATACAGTAATGACACAGCTGTGCTATTTTTAAACAGACGGTAAACTGCAATCCAGTACTAGATAAAGTGAAGTTATTAGACTACTAGATTTGTAGTACTATTTCTGCCTGTTTGTCTGCCTTCTTCCTAATCACTGATTATCAGAGTAATTTATGTAGCCTGATGTGAAAACGTTATTAAATCCGTTGCTTAAATCAATGGCACACATCAAGTTTCAAACATTGCTTCACAAGACCTCTAAAACTCATAATAGTATCCCATTCACACCGGTCTCCCTACACTCTAATGGCTACGATATGAGAAAACTGGTAGTGACTACCATAGTTAGTAGAGGAGACTCCTCTACTAACTATGTGACTACTAAAGAGGGAGTCTATTGTAGAAAAATCCTTATAGTTTATAGTTTAGTTTATTAAAATATTGAACATGGCAGTCCGTAGACTGAATTGCGTTGCAATTACTTAACACTAAGATCAAATAAATTCCAAAAATATAAATACTAATTGAAATTATAACTAAAAACATTTCTATAAAAATGCGAAAAACTCTCTATATATAACTATGTACAAACTAGTCTAAAAAATTATGTACACATACTTGGAATAAAAGTGTTCTTAAAACGATTTGTATGTGTACGGGACATGGCATAAGCCCTGGACTGTCTTAGATTATGTCTGTGTGTTCTCTCTTACAACAATGAGAACTCAACGTATAAATTGTTTAATGGTTTACTAGGGAAGAAGAACATGAACTAGGAATGCATTAAAGAACAATTTCAAGTTGTTTAAGTCAGAATATAACTTAAAGTTGGCTATTATCATGGTCACATGAGGACAACGCAGCAACAACGCTCAAGACTTCCGAGAGTTTGGGGTAAAAAAGGCAGTTTACTCATTTCGCTGGCCACAATCTGACTCATGACATCCGCTAAACCTACGCCAGAGATGGCTCAAGTGTTGGCACAACCCGAACGAAAACTGTGGAGGGTTTACAATCCTTGCATTCGGTGACTGCGCCCGCCGCAGTACGAGCGACAGTATTAGCCAAACTGCCCTACCGAAGCGACACAATTAAGTCTTTTTCTTCGCAGCTAAGACAAATAAAGGCAATGCTAATGTTGCTTTGACCTCTTCAAATAGTTAACTGGAGAATTCTGGGTTTAATTTGATGAGGAACTTCATATGTTTTCCCGAATAACACAACTATTATCCTACCTGGCGACACGAACTACCGGCGAGTTGCAAAACGTTAGAGCCAAATTAGAAGCTTGGAGACACAAAATGTTTAATAACTTTCACTTTCTACAATCTGATATGGCTTTTGGAATTATAAATTCCTTTTCGAGAGTATTTGATGCCGTCTCCAGTGAGAAAAGTTGCCCGACTTCAATGCTCTTCCTGTTTACATACATTGAATATTCAGGACAGTATAACTGGGCACACACTAGGGGACTAGTCGCAGGGACTTGTCGCGGGGACTTGCTTCGGGGACCAGTCGCCTAGTGTGTACTCGTATTTTGCATTGAAATTCTACATTTTTGGTCCCTGCGTCTAATTCCACGAGTTAAGGTGGTTTGATTTTCTGGGACTAGTCGCAGGGACCAATAGTCCCACAAATCGGTCAATTTTCTAGTGTATATCGGTTTTCATCGTTCGTGGGATGGGATTCCCGCGTCTCGCGAATTCTAGTCAAGGAAAAACGTCGTTTTAGAACCCGGCTTCCATCGTGCCCTGTTTCAAAATGGCGGAAAGAGAAGCGGAAAGTGAGGCTAAAACAGTCGAAACAGGATGGAGCGTTTCCACGTCCCGAGTCCTTATCCAGTTTTACAATGAAAACCCACTTCTGTGGAATACAAACCACAGAGTATGTGAAGAAAAATATAATCACGAAAAGGCTGAAGCCTTTGTTGGCGAAGCTCGGAAAGAGCAGAGCTCCTCGCACAGAGGAGGCTGTGAAAAAAAACCATGCACGGGCTTAGAAGCACAATCATTCGCAATTTGAAAAAAAAACAGTGGAGTGTAAGTGGGTGTTCTTTTTTTCTGTATTTTATCAATTTTTATTTATTTGAAGTTACATACATTTTTCCACAAACAAACATAATTCACATAAACAGACAGACACGATACATCATATGTTTACATACGCACCCCACAGCTCCTCTTAACTCTCTTCTGCTTCTAAAATACTAGCATAGCGCAGCAACAACACGAGATTCTATATACATCTAGGTGTTTTTATACTTGCCCCATTTCATATTGTGAGCTTTTAGCTTATTATTTGATTTTGCGATTATTGTCTCAAGTTGGTGAATCATTTTAATTTTGGAGTTAAACACTTTAATTGAAGGAAGAGACTTGATCTGTCGACAAGAATATAAATACTGAAAGTGAAGAATGATCATCGCAGTGAATTTTCCAATTTAAGCAACTGGAAAGAAGAAGCCTGAAAAAAAAATCAGGGCTTCAACGGGATTCGAACTCGTGACCTCCGCGATACCGGTGCGATGCTCTACCAACTGAGCTATGAAGCCACACATTGGGAGCGAGGTCAATTTGTTGAGTTCATATCTTCCCGTGAGGAGTGAAATGATGTAAGTATATATGAAATAATTCATATATTTGAACTGCGGTTATCGATGAAAGTGAAGAATGATCACCGCAGTGATCGCATCGCATCGCAACTGCTGTTTAGCAATTATTAAAGTATGATTAATAAATATTACGTCTTCGCACCTTGAATGCCAAACATTATATCTTTGTCAGAAAGGTGTTCTATCTTTACCCCTTGATTATCAAACCATTTTATAACCTCAGCCCAGAAATCCTTAGTGTAACGACAACAAATAAAAAAATGCTCCGGCGGGGATTCGTTCATTTCACCACAAAAGGAACCCGCCGGGGATGGAATAATACCAATTTTGTTTAAAAATGAATTTGTGACAAGACACCTGTTAAGTAATTTATATTGGAATTCATGCGATTTTGTGTCCAAGGAAGTAAGAAATGGCAAGCTGTAAATCTCTTTCCATTCTAAAACATCATTAACAAAATGGGTATTAAAATTCAGTTGGGCAGTCGGTGGGGTGATGATTCTATTTCGAAGTTCTTTATATACAGTCTTTAAAACGACTGTTTCGATTAAAACATTTTTGTTGTTAAAACTTAATTTAATTTTATTGTGCAAATTGAAGGGCTCGTCAGCTGTAGAAGCAAAGGTGTTTAATGATTCACGCCATTCAACTGGTAAGGCATCGATTACAGAAATAAGTCTAAATCTATCTAACGACGAGATGTTTAATTCTCTCAACATGTGATTGCTTTTAACAACTTGAAAGGGATCTTCTTAAAACTGAAGTACCCAGAGAATCTTATTAATTCCACAATAACTAGATTCATCGAGTCGCGAAATCAACAACAACTTCACGATGTTCAAGCAAATGAGCCCGTTCGAATTATTATGCCGTTCAAGGATCAAAGATCAGCCGACGTTGTACGGAGACAGCTGTCCGATCTTGGAAGGAAAATTAACAGCGATCTACGCCCAGTGTTTACAAGCAGAAAAATTGCCGACGACATCAAAGTAGCAGAGGCCAAACCATCGCTAATAAATCAACAATGCGTTGTCTATAAATTCAAATGTGATCTGTGTGATGCGGATTATGTTGGCTATACTCGCCGACACCTTTTTCAACGCATTGAGGAACACAAACACTCTGCTATTGGAAAATACCTGCGTGACGCCCACAATCAGAGAAACAAAGATCTTCAGGAACAATTCACCATTCTTAAGAAATGTCGTGGGAAATTTGAATGCTTAATTTACGAAATGCTCTTTATTCAAGAAGTGCAGCCTGAGCTGAACACTCAATCTGATTCAATCAGAGCAAAACTATTTAATACTTAATTGTCGCTTTTTGCATTCCGCATTGTAGTAATTTTAATTACATGCAACGAGATTTTCACACACATTTTTAGTATATAAAGAACTCACAAGAATTTGACTTTTAGGCCTGGTTCAAACGTCGAACTTTACATGTGCCGAATCTAATTATTAGATTCGGCACATGTAAAGTTCGACGTCTGAATCAATTAGGTTCGACTTGTATTTGGGTCGACCTGCCGTTCTATTCGACCGGGCTTGTCGAATAGAACGGCAAAAGATCGACTTCGTTTCAAACGTCGAACTTGACATGTGCCGAATCTAATGCATACATTACAAATACATTAAATAAATTATTTCTTACCCAGAGTTCTGCATGTTTCCTATTTTTGTCATGCGTACACAGCTTGTTTTGATCTGTTGGAACAAAATGGCGGGAAGAGATGTGTAATTCCCCCTTCTTCGAGAGCACGAAATATACTTTGATGAGGATAAACCACTTCTGTGCGCGGTGTTCTGTATTTGAAAACGATGAGAGTGTAAACGGGTTGGAAAGCAAGCAGTTTGGTGGCGTACTGCGAGTCATGCTTTTGAGAGAAAATGACAATGAAGTGGTGAATCTTGAAGAAACCGACGACAGGAACGAATTTAACGAGGAACTGTGATATTCTTTGGGTAATTAATAATAGAAGGCAAACCAAATTCAAACATCGTCTTCGGTTGTTAAATGCTAACTGCATCTGGAGTCGCTTTCCTCGACTTGTTCTTTCCTACTTGATCACACTTGCAAGAAAAGCAAGCTCTTTATTTCCACGATTTGTCTTTCCCACATTTCCACGCCATTTTGGTAAGCAACAACCGCCGTTTGCAATAATGTCTCTTTTATTTTTGTAATTAAGTTCGACTAAATTAGGTTTCGACGTTTGAATCAACTGCCGAACTTAATTATTTGGGTCGACCCAAATTGGTATTAGGTTCGGCACATGTAAAGTTCGACGTTTGAACCGGGCCTTAGTTTTTTACGAATTTGAAAATGATGAACGATTCATCGAAACGTCATTCACAATTTTTATCACTGATTTTTATTCTCAATTGTTTATCCAAAGCCTCAGTTATTAGAAATTCATTATTGCCGGAGATTAGATCCCCCATTCGAAGAATTCCCTTTTCTGTGAGATTTCTAAAATAGACAGATTTGCCGCCGATACAAATATATTTATTATTGCACACAATAGCTTTTGAAAGATCTTCTCTTTTTTGATCCTGTACACTTGTGTGATTTGCTGCGGAACATTTTGCGAAACTTTTAAAGCATTCCTCATAAAATGCTGGAAGCTTCACAGGCAGTTTCTTCAAGTCAAATTCGCAGCATAAGATAAGTTTACCCCCTACAGGTTTAAGATAATGCAGTAGGATTTTTTTCCAATTGCTTGGTTGATCACTTGCCAATTTTTTGCAACAAAGGATTCTCTGAGTCTATTATAGAATCTAAATGTGGGGCTTTAAGTCCTCCATCTTCAATATCACTAATAAGAGCAGCGCGTTTGATTTAAGTGGGTGTTCTGGGACGACCTTCAGTTTCTGCGTGATCATCTGTCTGTTGTCACGGCTGAGGACGACGGAAGTCCGCCATTTTGTTTTCTGGGTACCAGGCGTGCAAGGATACGATGCATTGCAATACAAAGCAAGGCAATGTAATGCAATGCAATACAATAAAGTTTCCATATAACGCGAGCTCCGTTTGGTGAATAGATGCATGGTAAGCTGAATTTCGTATTTTGCTTTGGAATTTTGACAAATTTGACCCAAATTAAACGTTCCCTGTGACTCAGACAAACGCAATGGAAACGAGCTATTTATCTACGGTAAAAGTAGCTGCCTGGCGGCCACTGTTAATATCAGAACAACAGAAGTGTTAAAGTGCTACTATGATCAAATTCTCGATACCCATTTTTTTACATTTTCCAACACAAAAGGTGTTTCCTTGATATCTTGGCAAATTTCAATCTATCACGAACATTAGAACTCATGTTTTTTGGACCTTTATTTCCGACAGTTTACGGCCGCCATTAATTTTCCTTGTTCCAAGTCTTGAGTGAGAATTGAAGAAAATGACGTCATATTCTCAAAAATACCACACGGGTTGAAATTATAATAAGAATTAATGTAGAAAATTGCACGAATATATGAGCCAAAGTTTTTGTTATTCTTTATGCGAATTGCTGTGCTAATTGTTATCATAATTTCAACCCGTGTGGTATTTTTGAGAATATGACGTCATTTTCTCCAAATCTCAGCCAAGACTTGGAAGAAGGAAAATTAATGGCGGCCGTAAATTCTCGAAAATAAAGGTCCAAAAACCGCGAGTTCTAACGTTCGTAACAGATTGAAATTTGGCAAGAAATCTAGGAAAGTCCTATTGTGTCCGAAACTGTAAAAAAATGGATATCGAGAATTTGGTTATAGTGGCACTTTAAAACTGTACTTAAAGTTTTGCTAGATTCCGGCAAAACGAATCAAGTAGCGAAATAAACAAGCTAGCGAATGCGGACGGACATCGGTCGTACGGTGACTCCATAACCAGAAGCTCCGCTAAAAATCTCTATTTACGCACGGCCGTACGTAAATAACATGACGTGTGCAGTTTCATTTTAGCTCCAAGATTTCCGTCGAGTTTACCTGCGAGTTCCTTTTGTTTAAGTGTCGGCAATGGAATATCACTCTGAACAATTCAAAAACCTACTTCAAGCTAAGATGTTTACCAAAACTAGAGTATTTTGACTTTCGCCAACATTTTCATTGAGTATTTTTAACTTTGTTTGCCCAAGCGAATTTTTCACTGACAGTTTTAGGCTCATGGCTCGTGTACGACGACCTGACTGACGTCATAACATAGCATGAATTGTCATAAAACGATCTCGTAAAACACAGGAACAGTAGGAACATGGCATCAGTAGGAACATAGGATCAGTAGGAACACAGGATCAGTAGGAACACAGGATCGGTAGGAACATAGGATCAGTAGGAACACAGGATCAGTAGGAACATAGGATCGGTAGGAACACAGGATCGGTAGGAACACAGGATCAGTAGGAACACAGGATCAGTAGGAACACAGGATCAGTAGGAACACAGGATCGGTAGGAACATAGGATCAGTAGGAACACAGGATCAGTAGGAACATAGGATCGGTAGGAACACAGGATCGGTAGGAACACAGGATCAGTAGGAACACAGGATCAGTAGGAACACAGGATCAGTAGGAACACAGGATCAGTAGGAACACAGGATCAGTAGGAACACAGGATCAGTAGGAACACAGGATCAGTAGGAACATAGGATCGGTAGGAACACAGGATCGGTAGGAACACAGGATCGGTAGGATCACAGGATCGGTAGGAACACAGGATCGGTAGGAACACAGGATCAGTAGGAACACAGGATCAGTAGGAACACAGGATCAGTAGGAACACAGGATCAGTAGGAACACAGGATCAGTAGGAACATAGGATCAGTAGGAACACAGGAACAGTAGGAACACAGGATAAGTAGGAACACAGGATCAGTAGGAACACAGGATCAGTAGGAACACAGGATCAGTAGGAACATAGGATCAGTAGGAACACAGGATCAGTAGGAACACAGGATCAGTGGGAACACAGGGTCAATGAGAATAAGTGCTCAAGCAACGACGACGGTAACGCCGAGGATGACGCCAAGCACTGAACAAATGAATTAAGGTTTTAACTTGAAGGACGTTATCACTAAAATTTTCTAGTCGATATATTTTTGTTTAACTTTTTCTGTGGTATAATGAGTTACTAGTTCCAGAATTGCGAACAAAAAAATGGAGGGGTTTTTTTTTTTTTTTTATAAATAACAACTTTATTCAGAAAAGTATCAAGCATACACTGTTTCAAAATATAATGAACTTATTTTCTATGCTGTCTTGTACATAAACATAACAAAAAAAAAATGAATGACTTGTTTATGAAAATAAAGTCATTATAAGATCTACTAAAATACTAGAAATTATATTCATAATGATAATCCATATAAATATATAAAATCAGAAGTCCATGAGTGATGGGCTCCTGATAAAACATATACCCAAAACTTCATTTTTACAGCATCAGATAGAAAATGGAAAATATACTTTTAACAAGTCATAGTCATAGTCATAGTAATAATAATAATAATAATAATAATAATAATAATAATAATAATAATAATAATAATAATAATAATAACTGTATTATATATATAATATAGGACATTACACACCTTTATATATATTTAAATCGTTAAAAAAAAAATGGAGGGTTACCGATTTAGTTTCGGAGGTAACGCGTGTGGAAAACTACTTAAGTTTGAAAAATTGATGCGCGTAACTCAGCATTGAAAACAGGGATGTTGGTTTAAAATATTAAAGATGAGTCAAC
>OZ026598.1:12653315-12695815 GCA_964020085.1 Micromussa lordhowensis | reverse complement strand
TTAAATCAGCTTTTAAAATTTTGAAACGAGCCTAACAAGCGCAAAAACGTTTTTTTTTTTTTGCATCACGATATCCCGTTACTATCGCTATCATTAACACAGTTTAACGCCAAGATTTTGAGCGTGTTAGGATTTTATGGCTGATCACCAAAAGCGTTCCATACATATTTTAATCGTAACATACAGGATTTAGTTTGATGTCATCTCTTGTTTTAACATATCACTTTGTTCACAACAAAGGTCGCATGCTTAAAAATGAAAAAAAAAATTCAACTTGGAATTTGGTGGCGAATTTACTTTGAGAATAAAGAAAAAAACAAACAAAGAAAATGAGCAAACTTGACTTTTATTTTCATTTTCTCTTCAGTCTGTTTTTATAAGCATCTCTTGCGTATTCGCTTCCTTTTTCTAAGTTTCTTTCGTTTACGAAACATATACTGAAATACCAAGGAACGTAAAGGTTTACATTGCAATTTGCTATTGCATTGAAGTGTAGCCTTTGTTTTTTGTGCGTATGTTTGGTTGGTTCTACGAAATCGCTTACATCTTGGAGGTTCGAAATGTTTCTAGTGCGCAAGTAGTCCGGCGACTGCATCTAGTAGGTACTCTTTAAATGCGAGTAAGAGTACAGTCACACGTGGTTCTAGCTTCGTTATTTAGGCAGAGTCCAAACTTCAAGACAAGGCTCTCACAGGTTAATAAAAAGGCTTGGTGAGCTGCTAAAATAATATTATTATTAATTATTATTTTTCTCCAGTGAACTGAGGCTGGGCAGTGGGTTTAAAAGAAATGGCTCAGGACTGCAACAAGGTGTGCTCTGTTCAGGTATGTCGTCAGCATACAGAAAGTTTAGTGATCAACTATGGACCAAGGTCAGCTATTGTTCGCTCGACATGGTTAGTTCCCAAAACACGTTTTTTTCTGCAGTGGATGGAAGACAATAGACCATATTGGTATTCCCAGTATTGGTGGGACTAGCTTGCAAATTGCAATGGAGGCTCATGCAGGGGAATATCATTGACAACAGATTGATGTCATTTGCATTTGAAAACACTCCCCGCATTAGCCTCAGTTGCAAGCTAGTTCCAGTCCAATACCAAGAATACGAATATGGTCTATTTGGAAGAACTTGACTCGGTGTAACACGCTCTCGCTATTGCCGCCAAACCGCTATCCTTGCGTGTGTCTGAAGGAGATGGCTCAGGACTGAAATGAAAACGTGCTCTGCCAATGGCCAAGTGACTTTTTCAAGTTCAACATTAACTGCTGCCAGAAGCTTATCACCTATTAATACATTTTTTGACTACAACATTTTCCTCGCATTGATCACCCGTTTTAAAATAAAGGTTTTATTTTTTTTTTATTTTAAGATTGTCACTAGCAAAAATTTAAAAATATACTTGACTGTGAGAGACTAAGTTATCGTTAATTTTTAATTTGTACAGCAGTGCAAATGAAGGCGGCGCTCGTTCGTAATTTTCTGAGTCAGATTGTAAATGGGTAATCGTATGAAAGCTCGAGCGTTCAAAGTGCCCTTAAGGCGGGGGTAAACGTGAAGGCTGTTTTGAGGTTGCTTAACACGGCCTTTCTGCCAATATCTCAGTCACGTTTCAAGCGACACTAAATCTCTCTGCTTATCTCATTAACCACTGTTTGGCGGTTTTGTGTAAATTTTTGGGTGATTTTTGGGCATTTTGGGAAAGAGATATTTTTTCTCAAAGGATAAGTTAAATTGAAATTTGACGTGAATTAGTAGACGGATACCAAACAGTCCCCTAGCAACCTGCGGCTCTCTTTTGCGGGGGTCAACTGTCTGGTAGTGTTTCCAACCCATCTTAGTCCTAACAATTTCCTTTTTTCTATCACTTCAAATTTCACACCTATTCATGTTTACCCCCGCCTTAAAGTCAAAATTTTTATTTTCTCATCAGATTTTATGATCAGGAGCCCATCACTAGGAGCCAGCAACTACCCCATATTCCTGTCACGGCGTTTTCACAGACTTTTCTATTTTCAGCTTGAATTTACCGCGAATTCAGACTCGCACAGGGACAACAGTGACAAATCATAAGCACGGACTTGATTCTTTAATTGACGTCGGCATTTTCACTGGAAGATTAAAAGGAAAAGCCGCCATTGTTTCCCTTACCGATGCGCGCTCGTGTAGAACGGAACTGACCTATTTTGCGGGAAAAGAAGTCTAAAAATAGACCGGTCTGTAAAAATGCCGTGACATAGGCTTAGTATTGGAGTTGCAAGCTCCTAGTGATGGGCTCCTGACCTCGTGTGGTTCCCTGATTCCCTTTACTAGGGCTAACGCCCAGTGGGTTATTCATGGGTTTAATTAGCACTTAAATTTACACTTCAGAGTTAATTCTCTGTTTCACAATTTGTGTGCACAGTGCTACGCGGCACAACATTCATATGTACCCTTACTTTCTCTTCGCCGCGATTCACCACCTAAATCGTCCCCGACTTTCTCTGTCCGATTTCGTAGCTCAGTCGGCAGAGTAACCGTAGATCTAATCCGGAGGTCGTGGATTCGATTCCCACCGAGGTCAAAAGATTTTTTCTTTACCTCCTGTGGTTCCCTGATTCTCTTTACTAGGGCTAACGCCCAGTGGGTTATTCATGGGTTCAATTAGCACTTAAACTTACACTTCAGAGTTAATTCTCTGTTTCACCATTTGTGTCCACAGTGCTACGCGGCACAACATTCATATGTACCATCTCCCTAGTTCTACCACTGTCTGACATTCCTCTATTTGACATTTGTGTTTTCTTTTTCACTGTTCTTTCACGCTGGTCGAGATTCATGTCCACAAACTTTTAAACAAATAAGATAAATCTGTTAAATTTTATTTCTCAATAACATGTAAGGCTGCTATAGCATCACTGCACTTGAAGGTGAAGCCATATCATAGAAAAGCGTTTGCATATTTGGAAAGACGAAGTTCAAAAATAACTGGAGACAGCACTAACATGATGAAACGACTTTCCAGTCCGTCTCTGTTCTTGGACAGCTCTTCAGCATCCTTCACAAATAAGCTTGTCATCGTTGATCGCTATTCGAATACCAAAACAAGACTCGAAGTCGTTCGTGTAGGCTTTGGCCTTCTGAAATGGGCTTGGTTGCGACTTCTTTTTACACACTGAGCAACCATATTTCGATTTTTCGACGCTTTCACCTAAGTTATAAAGCGCAAAAAGAAAAGACTACTGTTATCCCAAGAGGATTTCTCGCGAAAAACGCCATTCTGTTATTTCTGCCTTAAATTTCGGGTGCTCGAAAATTGGCGGGAAAATGGATGCGTACGCGCGAAGCCGGCGCATACCAGCGGTTTTTCTCATTAACAGTCCATTAACAGTGTATTAACAGTAGCTTCCGCGGAGCATGCGCAGGCAAAATGCCTCCATGCTGTGCGGGACTTTTTGAAGCTACAGTTCCGTTTAAATCGTGCTTTTGGCCAAACATTTTGCTAATATTTAGTTTACGGTAAATTTGACGGAGTCAAGCTTTGATGTCTGCGTTTCGCCAGGTCACTAGCTTCTGTTGAAGCCTGTTAGACTTGTTTACAGCGCTTGCAACGCTCGTCGGAAAAAAGCAGAGAGAAGCCCACGTGGTGCTTGGTATTTCAAGGTAAACTCACAAACTGGTGTTGTTAGTTGTGTACGCTATGGCTATAAACTAGTGAAAACGGATACGTGTGCAAAAAAGCCGTGCTTCATTCCTTTGAAAATTATGTTCCCATGATAAACTTTCGACTAAATGGTGAGTTAGTCTCTTCAATTCGGTAAACTTGAGTGAAAGGCAAACTTTAGTCTCAGTGAAGTATCCATCATGGACAGTAGATATTTGTTTTGCCAGTGCCTCAATGTTTTTTTTTTTCTAAAGTTCCTAGTTCTCTTGCTGCATTTCACTGCTGTTGCTTGCATTTTCGTGGATTTGCAAAACATTGTCTCCTGCCTCGAGTGTGTGTGCATGTTTGTTGTCCTTTGCACGTGCACACTGATTGTTGGATATTGGATAATTTATCTATTATTACTAGTTTACCTAACAGGTAGTGAATACTGCATGTAAGTTATAGAGCCATATGTTGCGGAACAGAGTAATTTTTTTTTTGTACGCAAGTTACAGCAATGAAGAGGGGTGAGGCCTTGTATGACACCTAGTCACTAAAGAGATAGGTGAAGGTGAAAGAGGGTTTTCAGAAGAAAGACGATTTGTTTAATAGTATACTTTGTTCGCTCTGAAGTACACGTAAACCTTGATTTAGAATACCTGTTAGTGTATACTACACGTGGCTGTATAGGGAAGATATTTGTTTACAGACATTTTTTTTGTTTATTTAAATGTTCAAAACGTTAAACAAAAGAATTATTTGTTTCACCAGCCAATATGTGACGTCACTGATATCTTTGCTATACGAGGCTAACAAGTTCTTCTCTCTAGAAAGAACATGTTACTGGTTATTCTGCCAAAAATTAACCATGCAGCAAAAACGAGAAACAAGAATAATCCACATGCATTACTTACCAGTAAGTCCTAAGTTCACTCACTGCTAATATTAATCAACTACATGCATCAAGGCAGGTTTAATTTGGATGCTTGAATGTCCAAATTGATGTATGCCTTGTCTTTGATATGCTAAATCAGACTTCTTCATAAGTTGAGGGTCTCATTGCAGGTGTGTAAACCTAACGCTAACCCTAACCCTAATCCTGTACTGTTAACGATACCTTTTTTGCCAATGTTGGGAGGGGTTAGTGGGATGTTGTGTTGAGGTGGAGAGTTGATGGTGTCATGGTTAGTCTGTTAGACTCTGCATCAATTGGTCCAAAATGGAGCCAAACTGGGGTCGCTGTGTCATGTTCTCAGGCACAGCACCTTACCCTCGCAATGTCTCTCTCTAGCCAAGAGTGTAAATGGTACTGGCCAATTAGTGAGGGCAACCTGACAATTGCTGGGGGTCACCTGCAATGGACTAGCATCTCATCAAAGGGGAGGGACAACACTCCTGGACACGTCATGTCACAGAAACTGGAGTTGAGCACCAGTACTGATGAACCATTTGGCTTCTCTGATCCCTTAGGAATGGAACTGACTTGCTTGCCCAGTAGCCAGTGAAACATCACTGGAATGTGCCCACTCTTAGCCACAAAGACTGGAGGGGGGATTTGGTGTCTTGTTTGAAACAAACCTTTCACCATTTAAGTCTAACACCCTTCACTGGATATACCACCAACCTTTTAAGTGAGGGAGGGAAAGGGCATTTGTCAACAAGCACTTCTAGCAAGCAGTTATGCAATAGATGACTGAAAATGTGGAATGGCAGAATGGGACCCGGGCAATAGTGGATTATGTAATGGGGTGGGAAAATCAGGGAATGGTACCCCTTGAGTTTGGTTGTACAGTAAGGTTAATTCAGGAATCCACTGTCAGAAGGACAATTCTTCAGTAGTGATATGGTTAGCACATGTTAGTGGTCACCAAGGTTAGGATTCAGACCTCTGAATGAATTGTTTTGTTATAGGAAAAAGATGGGTTATATAACAACAGGTATTTGTGCTTGATATTCTGGTGACACACCTTATTTGGATGATGCCCAGCTTCTGATTGACTGTTGAAAATTGGGAAAATGATGCATTGCTTGCTTAGTTGAAATGATGTCACATGTTTTATGCCATAACAGATCAGCAAATGGGGTGGAAAGTAAGTCATGGTTGGCGATCCGTTTCTCATTTCAGAGACTTCTCCATCCTTTTGGCATTTAGCCCAAGGTGTTTAAGTGTATTTCTTGCAGGACTACAATGTAAGGATTTTCTAGTTGAGACGAAGCTTCATCTTCCATGTATTTAGGAGATGTCTCAAGCACTGAACTGTCACACCTTGACGAAGAAGCAGCTTACATAAGTTGCATGAGCTGGAGAGGATTCACCACGCTTTTGCACAAAGGTGTAGCAGTAGCAAAGGTGGAGGCAATGCAGGTGTGGTGATGGCGCGGCGGAGCGCATGGTTGGAGGCAAAGGTTGTGGCGCGCGGGGCAGGGGTGCATGTGCGACATCTTTGTTGCCATGACACTTTTGGGCAGACAACCTGAATCCTCCTCAGTTCATGCAATTGCTGTTAGCCGCTTCTTCATCAAGATGTGTCAGCTCATCACCTGGTACTTCTCCTGAATGCATGGACAATTTTGCTTCACCACAGCCAGAAAATTCTTGCACTGTTGTTCCTGCAAGAGATACACTTGAGCATCTTGAACTGAATGCCTGAAGGACAGAAATGTCTCTGAGATGAAGGAAAGATCACTTACCATGACTTGCTCTCCATTCCACCTACTGTCATTATGGCCTGGAATATGTAACATTATTTCTACTGGGCATGGAAGGCATTATTTTCCTAATTTTCAACAAAAATCAAAAGTTGAGTTTCATCCCTATCAGATGTGTCATTTAAATATCAAAAGGAATAGCTGTTGTTACAAAGGCTGCCTGTCTTTTTCCTATAATAAAAAATGACTCCTTCAGAAATCTGAATCGCAGCCTTGGTTACCGCAACACCACATGCTGAGCACATCACCACCGGGGGATTGTCCTTCATTGTGGGTTCTTTGAATCATCTTAACTGTACAACCTCGAGGAGCATTACTCTCCAATTTCCCCTCCTCATTCCATGATGCACCATTGCCCTAGTTCCAACCTGTCATTCTACATTTCCAGCCATCTGCTGTGTAGCTGTCTGTTTAAAGTGCATGTCAACGGATGACCTTGTCCCTCCCTCACTTGAAAGTTTCGATGGTACATCCAGTCAAGGGGGTTAAACTTTTATGGCAAAAGGTTTGTTTTACACAGGACATTGAATTCCTCTTCTGGTCTCAGAGTAATGTCCAGGATTGAACACAGCTACGAAAACTGCGAAATTTACGATAATTCGCAAGACCATTGACAGAGTCTATGTAATTTATTCAGAGGGTTGGGAAGGCCCATCGAAAGTTACGACAATTGGAAAAATTACGAAATTTACGAAAACTGCGAAATTTAAGATAACTCGCCAGAGCAATTACAATATTTACGAAATTTATTCAAAGGGTTGCAGGGAAGGCCCATCGAAAGATACGAAATTTGCGAAAACTGCGAAATTTACAATAATTCGCCAGGCCACTTACAAAATCAACGAAATTCATTCAAAGGGTTGAAAGGGTTGTAGGGAAGGCCCAACGAAAGATACGAAAATTACGAAACTTGCGAAAACTGTGAAATTTACGATACAGGGAAGGTCCATCGAAAGTTACGAGAATTGCAAATATTACAAAAATTACGACATTTACGAAAACTGCGAAATTTACGATAATTCGCCAGGCCACTTACAAAATCAACGAAATTCATTCAAAGGGTTGCAGGGAAGGCCCATCGAAAGTTACGAAATTTACAAAAACTGCGAAATTTACGATACTTCGCAAGACCATTGACAAAATCAACGAAATTTATTCAAAAAGTTGCAGGGAAGGCCCATCAAAAGTTACGAGAATTGCGAATATTACGAAATTTACGAAAACTGCGAAATTTACGATAATTCGCCAGGCCACTTACAAAATCAACGAAATTCATTCAAAGGGTTGCAGGGAAGGACCATCGAAAGGTACGAAAATTACAAAATTTACGAAAACTGCGAAATTTACGATAATTCGCAAGACCATTGACAAAATCAACAAAATTTATTCAAAAAGTTGCTGGGAAGGTCCATCGAAAGCTACGAGAATTGCGAATATTACGAAAATTACGACATTTACGAAAACTGCAAAATTTACGATAATTCGCCAGGCCACTTACAAAATCAACGAAATTCATTCAAAGGGTTGAAAGGGTTGTAGGGAAGGCCCAACGAAAGATACGAAAATTATGAAACTTGCGAAAACTGCGAAATTTACGATACAGGGAAGGTCCATCGAAAGTTACGAGAATAGCACATTTGCATGATGACGTCATGCGCGCACTGCATTCTGGTAGTTGTAGTCAAACTCCCGGGAAGTTCGAATGATGGCGGCAAACGAAGTGTGCGAAGCGGATGTCAATAATATTCAAACAACAAGCGTTTTCGAACAATCTTAACAGAGGACGATGTTCCTGGGGCATCTTTAAAGGGAAGGAAAGCTGAACAGTTAAAAAACGATGAGTTGAAGCGTTGGTTGAAATGTAGAGGGGCGAGTGTATCTGGAACTCGTATGCAACTACTTCAAAGGTAAACTTCAAAAGTGTGCAGTGCTTTTCCATTCCTGCTTCTCCGTCATTGAATTTTCTATTCATATTTTATTTCTAGGGTTAAAGATTATATTTCTAGCGGACTACATAACAAGGTAATTGATCCTGATGGGGGAATTCACTCCAATAAAAAGCAATTCGAGAATAATGGCAATGATGGTGTTAACAAAGCAGTTGAGTGACCCAAGGAAGGCTGGACCTTAAGCCTAGACAAAGCTCCGGAGTTTCAACATTGTTTTATCATTTCTTACCTCTCTGGAGGGAGAAACAGCGAAGAAAAAAGACGAGGGGCGTTTAAAAGTAAACGAGAGGGATACGCTTTGTTTAAGGCTTCCCATGTCGTCGATGTTAAATTTAATAGCTCACATGACGATTTCTGTTTTTTTGAAGCAAGGGTTAAGGCTTCTATGACCAGGAATAAGGTATATAGAACAAAAGTTCGACAGAATAAGACGGGCGAAGTGATGTCAGCTCAATGCACCTGTAAAGCTGGTGCTAACGGATATTGTAAACATGTTGGAGCATTATTATATACCATACTTGACTTCTCTGAAAGTGACCTCAAGCAAATTCCTACAAATACTTCCTGCACAGAGAAGCCTCAGCAATGGCATAAACCCACCCAACGAACTTCCAACGTTCCGATTCTTTTCAAGGATATACTGATGATCAAGCATGATTATGATGCAGACAAACGACAGAAGACTGATAAAAGAATTCAAAGAAAAAATGATAAAGAAGCATATTCATCGTGTCCATCCTTTGCTCAACGTGTTACAAGGGAGCAGGTAATGGACCTGTGTAACGAATTAAAAAAGTTGCCAAAGGAATCAAATGCAGTGATTATCAATTTGTTAGAAGGCAATGATTGCGAACCTGTAACTGTGAAAAAGGTAGAAGATAACTTTGCCAAACATGCTGTCGATGCTGATCATGACTATGTTCCTGGAAAACGTAAGAGAGATGCAACTCAGACGGAAACAGAAGCTTCTGAATGTGAATTAAATCACCTGTTCATGAAACATTCAATTCACTGTTCTGAGGGAAATGAGTAATAATTTCCAACTTACCTGAACCAGCTATGGGAACGTGCATGGCTGTACAAACTGGCATTGCTATGATTAATGAAAAAAACTTGGAGGTTGCTAGTGTTCAAAGTAATGATGACTTTACAATACCCAATCCCTCACAGAGTTACCCCGATGACTTGGATTTAACTGAGGAAAACTTTACAATGGTCTGTAAAGAGTGCATGAAATCCATCAAAATAAACGAAGATGGTATCAGCACTGTTGAGGAGAAAACAAGGGGGCAATCTAGCAACTCAGAGTGGTTCAAATACAGAAATGGGAGACTGACTGCATCAAAATTTGGTGAAATCAGTAATAGAAGAGTAACTACACCACCTGATAGGCTTGTAAGGGATCTGTTTCAGTACAAAGTTAGGCCAAGTGTACCATATCAGTGTAAAGTTGGGTTGGAAATGTAACCAGTCAATATAAGTAAGTATATTGAATATCAAAACATCAATGGCCATGGTGGTATCACTGTGAAAGAGAAAGGCCTTGTTATTGATAAGGAAAATCCTGTTCTGGCCGCAAGTGTTGATGGTGAAGTAACTGATCCGATTCCGATTCCCATCAAAGTTAAAGGAACAGGTGGATGAAAGAGTTCCATTATTAAAAACTCTTGCACAGCACACCAGGAATTTCTGCTTGGAGATTACAGACTCGAAACTCAAACTAAAAAAAAAACATTCATACTATATACAAGTTCAGGGGGGTATGGCAATAACTAGGCAGTCCTGGTGTGATTTTGTGGTGTGTACTACTTTCATGAACCATGAGGACATACACATTGAGAGAATTTACTTTGACCCAACATTCTGGGAAGGACTCAAGAAGAAGCTTCTTGACTTTTATCTCTATGCCATGGTTCCTGAACTACTTACTGGCCGGGTGAAGAGAGGAATCCCTATGTACCCAAAGATCTTTTCCTATAAATGACTGAATTTTTTGGAAAAGAAATTGTGTCTACAAGATATAGAGTTACACTAGTATGAGTACAGTTAATTCAGTGCCAACAGATATACATATAACCACTAAACCGTTGTTTGGTTGAGTTCATGATATTCATATATTAAGCCTGTTGTATTTAAGCATTTCCACAGAAAATTGATTTTCATGATTTCTGTCAAAGTCCCCTCTACTAACAATAATAACAAATCAAAGTAGCTTGTTATAATAAAAATCAAGTGTATATAAGGGTTTCCAACATAAAAAAAAATGAGAAGGGGTTGGACGCAAAAGAAAATTATGTAGCTAGTATTTAGAGAGGGAGTCACATCAGCTTTAAGTTAACTGGTTTTCATGTAGGTCTCTATCCAGGTAGAACATTGCAATTTGAAGTGTTAGTTTTTGAGGAGGGAAGAAAACTAGAGAACCCCTGCGAAAACCCATGGAGCAAGTAAGAGAGTGCAAACTTGACCCACATATGGCAGAGGGCTGTAAATCAAGCCACATCACATTGCTAGAAATAGAGCACTCTCATCACTGCATCATCCCTACTACATGTACCCAAAATTACAAATAATTGCTATACAACTAGTGGCCCCTTAAAATTGGCCAGTAAACAGCAGACTTTCCAGATTTTGCCAATATCTTCAGACATAGAATTTGGTAATATCTGTTTGAGAATGTTACAGTTTTTAACTCTTTCAATAGCCCTTTCAACATGTATGCGTACAGATGCAATCTCTCTTGTAACATTATCACGCTCCGACTCGTCATTTTCTGTTGTGCTTGAAGCTGCTGAACTGAATGTAGCCGGTGTCTCTTGACTAGATGTTGAAGGCCCGTGTAAAATGACCTTTCTCCTTGGTTTGGGTGAGGGTCTTGGATGGGACTTTGCCAAACGAGAAATAACAGGAACATTGTTCATGTAGTTTTTTTGGCCTCCTTCGAAATGCAAGCTACATACCCGGTGTCCAGTGCTCGGGGAGAAATTCTTCCTCAATATTTTGTGCAACCAGCGTTTCCGCAAATTCTTTTCTTTTGGGAAACCATAGAACGAGAGATTCACGTCTCTTTTACTGTTGCTAAAACACCCTGGAACACAGCAAGTGAACCCGCCTCCGCTATGAGACGCCATTTTGTTTTTGCTGACTACAACTACCAGAATGCAGTGCGCGCATGACGTCATCGTGCAAATGTGCTATTGCAAATATTACAAAAATTACGACATTTACGAAAACTGCGAAATTTACGATAATTCGCCAGGCCACTTACAAAATCAACGAAATTCATTCAAAGGGTTGCAGGGAAAGCCCATCGAAAGTTACGAAATTTACGAAAACTGCGAAATTTACGATACTTCGCAAGACCATTGACAAAATCAACGAAATTTATTCAAAAAGTTGCAGGGAAGGCCCATCAAAAGTTACGAGAATTGCGAATATTACGAAAATTACGAAATTTACGAAAACTGCGAAATTTACGATAATTCGCCAGGCCACTTAACAAAATCAACGAAATTCATTCAAAGGGTTGCAGGGAAGGACCATCGAAAGGTACGAAAATTACAAAATTTACGAAAACTGCGAAATTTACGATAATTCGCAAGACCATTGACAAAATCAACGAAATTTATTCAAAAAGTTGCTGGGAAGGTCCATCGAAAGCTACGAGAATTGCGAATATTACGAAAATTACGACATTTACGAAAACTGCGAAATTTACGATAATTCGCCAGGCCACTTACAAAATCAACGAAATTCATTGAAAGGGTTGCAGGGAAGGCCTATCGAAAGTTACGAAATTTACGAAAACTGCGAAATTTACGATACTTCGCAAGACCACTGACAAAATCAACGAAATTTATTCAAAAAGTTGCAGGGAAGGCCCATCAAAAGTTACGAGAATTGCGAATATTACGAAAATTACGACATTTACGAAAACTGCGAAATTTACGATAATTCGCCAGGCCACTTACAAAATCAACGAAATTCATTCAAAGGGTTGCAGGGAAGGACCATCGAAAGGTACGAAAATTACAAAATTTACGAAAACTGCGAAATTTACGATAATTCGCAAGACCATTGACAAAATCAACGAAATTTATTTCAAAAGTTGCTGGGAAATACCCATCGAAAGTTACGAGAATTGCGAATATTACGAAAATTACGAAATTTACGAAAACTGTGAAATTTACGATAATTCGCCAGGCCACCTACAAAATCATGACATTTATTCAAATAGTTGCAGGGAAGGCCCATCAAAAGATAAGATACTTACAAAAATTACAAAATTTGCGAAAACTGCAAAATTTACAAGAATTTGCCATACCTGTTACAATATCAACGAAATGTATTCAAACAGTAGCAGGGCAGACCCATCGAAAGTTACGAGAATTGCGAAATTTTTCGAATTTTACGAAAACTGCGAAATTTACGATAATTCGCAAGACCATTGACAAAATCAACGAAATTTATTCAAAAAGTTGCAGGGAAGGCTCATCGAAAGTTACGAGAATTGCGAAAATTACGAAATTTACGAAAACTGCGAAATTTACGATAATATCCAAACAAGTATAACTGTGAAAATGCATTTTTGCACTATTCAAAATCCCCTGCATATTTGTCCAATACTGACCAATTTTACAGAATGTTGTTAACAAATTGACCGGTTTGCACAATTTTCAAAATTGAGATATTTTAGTATTGAGAAATGTTCAGTCTTTACCTTTTTGTTCCTTTATTTATGAAAAAACACTGTGTAAATATTGCCCACTTTTGCATTTTGTAGAGGTACCGAGTATTTCAAGTCCTTTATTGTTTAAGAAAATACCCAGTTCTGCACAAAACAGAAACAGTGGAATTGAACTATTTCTTTTTTTCAGGCAATATTGGTCCCTTTTATCTAAGTTATAGATGGATGTATATTTTAACCACATTTTGCGTTCAGTTTTGAACATTTTCTTACAACAAACATCACTTTTTTATGACATAATGTTCAGCAATGAAATCCTGATACATTCCAAATGAAATCAGTGTAATAAGAAATGAATTATTGATTCCTTTGATACCAAATTATTAATGTGAGGTCATGAAACTGTAGTTTGCCCAAATTGTTTCAAATTTTGTTGTTTGATATTCGTTGTTATATGTAAATCGAATAAAATCACTGAATTTGGTTTTAGCTATGTAAACTGTGTCTCATGTAACAACAAAAGTACATAACTGGCCAGGATGTGCCCTTGTTTGCCGTCACATCTCTTCAAACTGTAACTTTTGGATCATACAAAGCATTGATTCTGTATTTGTGGGATCCTGCACGAGTTACAGCTTCACAACAGGTCCTACACTTACAAAATTCTAAAGAAGTCATAAAATTATGAAATTTTTGACCTATAAACAAGTCATAAATTTATGAAATCCTTCAGCTCTACAAACAAGTCATAAATTTATGAAATCCTTCAGCTCTACAAACAAGTCATAAATTTATGAAATCCTTCTGCTCTACAAACAAGTCATAAATTTATGAAATCCTTCAGCTCTACAAATAAGTCATAAATTTATGAAATCCATCTGCTCTACAAACAAGTCATAAATTTATGAAATCCTTCAGCTCTACAAACAAGTCATAAATTTATGAAATCCTTCTTCTCTACAAACAAGTCATAAATTTATGAAATCCTTCAGCTCTACAAACAAGTCATAAATTTATGAAATCCATCTGCTCTACAAACAAGTCATAAATTTATGAAATCCTTCAGCTCTACAAACAAGTCATAAATTTATGAAATCCTTCTTCTCTACAAACAAGTGATAAATTTATGAAATCCTTCAGCTCTACAAACAAGTCATAAATTTATGAAATCCTTCTGCTCTACAAACAAGTCATACATTTATGAAATCCTTCAGCTCTACAAATAAGTCATAAATTTATGAAATCCTTCTGCTCTACAAACAAGTCATAAATTTATGAAATCCTTCAGCTCTACAAACAAGTCATAAATTTATGAAATCCTTCTGCTCTACAAACAAGTCATAAATTTATGAAATCCTTCAGCTCTACAAACAAGTCATAAATTTATGAAATCCTTCAGCTCTACAAACAAGTCATAAATTTATGTAATCTTTCTGCTCTACAAACAAGTCATAAATTTATGAAATCCTTCTGCTCTACAAACAAGTCATAAATTTATGAAATCCTTCAGCTCTACAAACAAGTCATAAATTTATGAAATCCTTCTGCTCTACAAACAAGTCATAAATTTATGAAATCCTTCAGCTCTACAAACAAGTCATAAATTTATGAAATCCTTCTGCTCTACAAACAAGTCATAAATTTATGTAATCTTTCTGCTCTACAAACAAGTCATAAATTTATGAAATCCTTCAGCTCTACAAACAAGTCATAAATTTATGTAATCTTTCTGCTCTACAAACAAGTCATAAATTTGTGATCAACACTTTGAAAACAAGTTAATATCATTACTTGGGCTTTTGCTGGAAAGCCCAAGTCATAAAATGCAAGCTGTTCTTGGTCGCCAAAATGGGGGTCATGGTCCCGGGCATTCCTTACGTAAAGAGTAGAAACTGGGGGGTGCGAATTGTGATCGCTTTCGTGAGCGACGTGTGAAGTGGGTAAGTTTTGGAAAGAATCGCGCCTTATACGTTCAGCTCACATACAAAAAATGCCGATAATTTTCGGAACGGGACGGTCCACGAATTATCTTGCTTGAAAGCCTGCAAAATAAGCAACTCACGAGAAAACAAATGAGCCATGTACTAGTTCAAACTACGGAAACGAGGGCTCGAAATTGCGACTCACTGGTCGCCAATGCGACCAAAAATCGAGTGTTGGCGACCAGATTTTAAGAACTGGTCGACCGCCAATGGGCGATTCATCTTTTCTTTCCTCAACCTTTTAACATCAAAGAAAAACGGCATTAGTTGTGGATGAAAGATACGATTTATTCGAACAGACATAATGAACACACTCACGATTCTTTGATCACCAACTGCATCGCCACGTTAGATTATTTCAAAGCATGCTTCAGTAAACGATTTTCTCTCACATTGGAAAACTTCGAAATGGCTACCCCTGTTCAAAATCGCCCTATAATGCATTGTAAACCCTTTAGCACTGTGTATGTCATGTATGCCTACGGATTGTGTCTCTTCTATTTGATTCTACGATCTTTGTATTTGGCGCCTTTTTTTTACCACTTAGTCGTCAAATTGCGACTTAAGGATTTTTTTTTAATTTCGAGCCCTGAATTTTAACACTGAAGACTACTACTGCTTTAAAAACAAACTAGGATGCTGGGACTAACACCTCAGATGTTGAAAAAAATCAAGAATCTTCGTGAGCAGAACTTCGAAGATGAGGCAAACAACATGCAATTGGACAAAGAGGATACTCGACAAAGCAACTCTAAGCGTAACTCGAGTGATAATATCCCGATTCTTTTATTTGTTATTGCTTTCAGTAAGCTTACTTCTAAATTACGATTTGATATTGCGGCAGGAAGCCCGAGTTCACTTGCAGCTCTCGTTTCACCTCGAGTGCAACACAAAAACATATCTTTACTACACATTATTTTATTTGCTATTTTTATGCGAGACCACTGTAAATTTATACCAAAACAATTGGAGTTTTCTACGAGCGATAGATGCGACCATCTGCTCGTGCACTCATCAAATGAGCGAGCGTTGATATGTTGGGCAGCGTGCTATTATCCAAACAAAGTTTATTGTAAAGAATTACGGCAGAATGCCTAATTTCTCAGGAAAAGAAACAGCCGTAGTTCTGCACAACAGACTAGTTGAGTTTCTCGAGGTAAATGCGACTGTCAAAATTAAATTCACGTCTCGTCTGTTCACTCGCTAGGGCAGCGCGAGTGGCGCAACTTCAACGTCCTTTTGTAAAACAGAAGGAAATTTGGCTGAAATCAAAGATGTTCAAGTGAACAATGTCAGTGAACGTGTTTTTACCTTATCTGTAGTTTATTTTCCTGTCCTTTTATCTAAAAATCCACTCGCTTATAGACGAACTGAAAGACCGTCATAAATCTACTGTAATATTCTCTTCGTCTGGTGAAGCACACAGGCTTCTGAAACCGCTTATAAACAACAGAGCAAAAAAATGCATTAAATTTGTTTCAGCGTACGACACTATGACTGCACGTGTGTTCAGGCTGTAAGTATAAAGCCACATAGCTTGGCCTGCGAGTATTGCTTACTCCATTGAGGCAGATTCAATGCCGCTCTTCAGCTTCGCCGCCTCCATCAGTAGATACAAACATGCGAAACCCTACTCGGAATACTGTCATTGAGTTTAGTATCCGTAACAGTATTTCTTCAAGTTTACATTACGATAACAAGTAGAAGTAAGCCCGTATTCTCAGTTCTTTTAAAAGCACGCTGTTTGAGAAAAGGAAAGCTTTGGACAACATCATGGCTCAGGGAAGCTATTGTATATTCTGCACGTGGATTTTAGTGTCTGGAGATTACTGGAAATGTAGCGAAAGCGTAGGAGATACAGATTTATTTGCCCCTATTTTCCCGAATCCAAACAAAAAAATACGGGCTTGTACCCATGCAGCACGTTCGTATTGGCAGCTACGTACTCCTTTGTATTTAATGTAGCTTTTTTAAAAAACGTTTGGTCTGCGCGAAGACAAGCAGTTATGACAAAAAAACAAACATAAGCTTACCACAATGTGCGTTTTCTGAGCATTTCCCGCCTTCTTTACATCTATTACATCCTTCATCAAACGTCCTTGGCGATTTTTAACCCGCAGGTCGTTGAAACGAAAATCCATTCATCCTGCTTCATCATTTGATCTGAAAAACCAGAAACCTGTAATCTCAAGCGGCATGATTGCTTCAAAATGACTCGCTCGTCAATTAAATACCGAATGAATGGTTGTTTGGCTGTTTGATTGACTCCAGACTTTCCAGGACAATGGTAATCTTGTTCCGCGGAGGGTGTTCCGGAAATAACACCCGAACAACATTCCACACACCGCTCAAATTTGCTATTTACAAATGCATCTATCCTAATTTTTTTTGTTAGTAAAATTCTTCTAAACGTGGGGGACGATGCAACAAAGACACCATGTATAACAAGGCTGCTTTTAAAGTGCGACACCGAAAAATTCGCTGTAGGGGAGCGCAATGTTGTAATCCGGTGTAAAGCGATCCGCGTTTTAAACTACCAAAAGAAAATATAATTGACTTGACTGCAAGCAGACGGTTCGCTCTTACACTGTAAGAAGCACAAATGAGGCTGAACGAGACACTTTTCTGAACGAAGCGAACACTGAACTTGTGGCCCGCAAATGTTATGTCATATAGCAAAAGCGGGAGTATTTTGATTCGGAAATGATTTGGCAGGTGATATGTAGCAGACTCTAACTTCGCGGTGAAAATAATTACGTTCTCATTCAGTTGCAACAACATTAATCCGGTGCAGACCAATATTTTCGTACAAAATGCAACAATTTCCACAATATCCACTAGTATGGATCTTTCACGGTTTGCCTAGCCCTCACATGTTTAATGATGGCGGAAATTTTCAACCACAAGTTCCGACTTGATGCCACGTAATTTAAAAATTGATATTTGCCTGCTGCTGAAGAACCAGAAAAAAAGAAGAAAAAAAATTACTGCAAGAATTCTTCGTGGTAACATATTTTGAGAATCTTCTTGTTGTGGATGTAAACAGCAGTAAAGGCGGCTTCTCGGGAAATCGCACGGCGCTCACAGCATGGCGTGATGTTTTGTTCACAGATGTTGTTCCTAAGTGCGGCTGTAGCATTCCGGACAAATTTTTTGTCGCTGGCTCTTTTTAACTCGAATTTGTCCAGGACAAATCTGAGATTGTCCTCTAGTGTGACTTTGCCCTATGTTGTTGATTCTCTCCTAGAATCTCCTGGAGGCTTCGCTGCTCACGGTTTTGAAAGTTCCGGCGCGCCTTCACCTCTCAAATAACACTTACCTGTTTCAGAGTAACAATTTACAATTTGATACCTCTTTTACTTTCAGAAGCCCTCGCTTGCACGTAAAAGCATTTTGAATTTCTCTGTAGCAAACACATCTTTTGATTGCTCACCATTCTCCCTGGGTGGCGTATTAATTTTGGATCATGAGTTAACATTGATTTTCCGAAATAATGCCGTGAAGCTGTTTGAAAGAAAGGGCGAGGTGTTCCAGGAAATTCGTTAAGACCGCACATGCAAGTGTCAAGAAAACAAATTTCAATTATTTTAGTTTTCATGGGTGGAAAAACTGACTAAAAGTTGTGATGAAAAATTTGTGTTCAGATATCTAGTCTCCCACAGCGTTTCTTCTGGACAAAGGGACTCTTCAGAGACTTTTTCTCGTACGTATACGTGATAATGCTGAGACAGATTGTCGTAATGTTTATGCGAACGGGAATTTCAGCGCGATGCACAAGGAGTTAAAGTTCTCCGATTAGTCCCTTGGACTGGATGAAATGCTGCGTCGTTCTAGCCATTCACTGGTCCTTGACCTGTGAATTATCATGGATAACTTTGAATGCGAAATTTGCCATTAAGGGGTCGAAGAAACGAACGAATTTATATGAATTCTGTAGAGAAAATGTAACAGCCCGACTGGAAAAATTTCCTCGAAGAAGGTAACTAAGCATGCGCAGTTGCTTTCGGACTACTAGTAGTAACCACAATGATGGAAAACCACTAGGCGATGCAAATAAATAGACTTTGTGACACATATCAAGTACAAGATCGGTGAGAGGCCTCTTAAGAGGGTTCCAAGGTTTGCATCAATGCGCGGCAGCGTTTAAAGGGTTTGGGTCTCGGTGCAAGTCCTCCCATGCAACTGATCCTAGGACATTCCTCGCTCAAGCTTTGCGAATTTGGTGAGTTGCGCCACCACGTAGGTCGGTGAGATATCAGGGGAAGTGTCTGCATTTTTATTTCTGTCGCTACGTAAACTGAATTAATATAATATTGTGTTTCGGTCGAATTGGGAATTTCAAATCAACGCGACTTAAATTAATGAAAAATGAAGGAAACAGGAAATTAACTCTCTTTATGTGCACAAACGAACATAATTTCTTGAGACAACAGGTACAAATATATTTTATATATTAAACACCAAGTGTACAAATCCAAAATGAAAACAGTATTTGTCGATAAGATGCAATCAGAACCGCCCAATTGGAAGTGAAGATGGAACTCTCCTGACGAAAATGGAAGGCCAGCTTCAGCGATGGAAGAGGCATTTTGAATCCGTACTGAACAGACCAGCCTCAAGCCAACTACCAGATCTTCGACCTGCAGAACAACATAATACCTATTTCCAGAGGAGAAATTAGAACAGCCCTCACTCATCTGAAGAATGCCAAAGCTCCAGGGCTGGATAACGTCCTTCCTGAAGCATTGAAGGAGGGAGGTCCTTGAATTGTGGAAGCACTATTTCGTGATGGGAGAAAGAAGAGATTCCAGACGACTGGAAGAGAGGTCTTCTAGTAAAGCTGACAAAAAGGCGACCTTACTTTGCGTGGTAACTAGAGGGGAATAACGTTGCTCTCAATACCCAGCAAAGTCGGCCAAACCCGGGTCGTAGACCCTTTTCATAAATGGCTGCATTAAAGTTAGCCTGACTAGCCTCCTTTTTGAGTTGATCAATCAAACCAATTTTTACTCCCAATCGAATTTAGTGAGGCTAATTTAAATGCACACAAAATAAATTGGTAGCCATTTAGGAGAAGGGTCTATATTGAACCGAATGAAGGTCATTGTTGACGAAGTCCTGAGAGACGAGCAGGCGGGATTTAAAAGGATCGTTCTTGCATCTATCAAATTGCCACACTAAAGATTATCATAGAACAAACAATGGAATGGTCATCCTTCCCACTGTACTTGTTATTGGTGGATTTTAAGAAAACCTTTGATTCTCTGGATAGGGAGGTTATGTGGAGGATTCTTCGTCATTACGCGGTACACCTAATTAGGTCATCAATTCAGTATCAGGGCTTTACTTGCCGACTGCTTCATAAAGGAACTGACTGAGCCCATCGAGGTCAAGACTGGTGTGAGACAGGGATGCCTTCTTTCGCCGTTGCTGTTCCTTGTGGTACTTGACTGGCTGTCCAAGAACGCATATGAGGGTAAACGTTTGGGACTAGTGGGCACTGAGCCAACGTCTAGAAGACTTGAATTATGCTGACGATCTTTGCTTGCTAATACACCGACTGGCTGATGTGAAAGTGAAAGGAGAAAGATTACAAGGGACTGGTGGTCAGGTATGGCTCAAATCAATATCCAGAAAACAAAGGAGATGCGAATTGGCTTGAGGCAACAAGAATCACTGGAACTTCATGGGAGTCTCCGGGTTCACGTATTTGGGAAACATCAGCAGTGAAACTGGCGGAACTGACGAGAACATAACGGCCAGGATAAGGAAAGCGCAATTTACATTCTCAATGCTTATGCCTGTGTGGAGGGAAAATGTACCAGATTGCAAACAAAGCTCAGGATTTTCAAGACGAACGTGACATCTGCCCTTCTGTACGGTTCGGAAACCTGGAGGTCGACGAAACTACTAATCAAGAAATTGCAAACATTTATCAACAAGTGTTCAACAAAGATCCTGAATATCCGTAGGCCAGAGATCATTTCAGGTGGAGAACTATGGGAAAGGCGCAACAATGTCAACCGGGAATGTCGTATAGAGGAAAGCATTAAGAGAAGAAAGTGGAAATGGATCGGGCATACCCTTCAGAAACCTGAAAATAATATCACCCGTTCCGTCCTGGAGTGCAACCCTCAGGGTTCAGAAGAAGAGGCCGCCCAAAGCAATCCTGGAGGCGAAGTGTGCAAGACAAGCTTGCAAGACAAAGAAGACTGCCAAAAATAGAGTCAGGAGTGAAGATTGCCCAATTTAATCTAATCTATTATACAAACGAAGAGAATTTCTCGAGACAACAGGAAAAAAATCTATTTTAACACCAAGTGTAAAAAATCTGAAATGCAAGCAGTATTTCTGGCATTGCCCCTAAACGTAGGATTTAAGCAACCAGGCTACTTAGACCTGATCTCCACCCTGAGAAAATAATGCTTTTTTCCTTTTTCTGTTTCAAGCCACTCATTCAATTTCTTCGTGAGTTTTACATGGCCAGTATCGAGAATCTGAGGAGAAATTAACGGAAATCTCAATCACTAGATCATGTGTAGCGCAGATAACAGGGCCACATAGACTCAACTTCATCATCTTAGCTCAAACTGTGGATCATATCTGTTAAGCATATGACAGGGCCATCTAAACTCGATTCAAACTGTGGATCATATCTGTTAGCTCGTTACGCGTCTAACAGGGCCGCATAGACTCAACTCTCAAACTGTGGATCATGTTTGTTACGCATCCAACAGGGCCACCTAGACTCAACTCAAACTGTGGATCATATCTGCTACGCATATAACAGGGCCACCTAGACTCAACTCAAACTGTGGATCAAATCTGTTACCCATATAACAGTGCCACATAGACTCGACTTCATCATCTTATCTCAAACTGTGGATCATATCTGTTACGCATATACAGGGCCACATAGACTCAACTTCATCATCTTATCTCAAACTGTGGATCATATCTGTTACCCATATGACAGGGCCATCTAGACTCGATTCAAACTGTGGATCATATCTGTCACCTGGTTACGTATCTAACAGGGCCACATAGACTCAACTCAAACTGTGGATCATGTTTGTTACGCATCCAACATGGCCACTTAGACTCAACTCAAACTGTGGATCATATCTGTTAGGCATATGACAGGGCCATCTAAACTTGATTCAAACTGTGGATCATATCTGTTACTTGGTTACGCATCTAACAGGGCCTCATAGACTCAACTCAAACTGTGGATCATGTTTGCTACGCATCCAAACTCAAACTGTGGATAATATCTGTTACGCATATAACAGGGCCACCTAGACTCAACTCAAAGTGTAGATCATATCTGTTGCGCTTATAACAGGGCCACATAGACCCAACTCAAACTGTGGATCATATCTGTTACGCATATAACTGGTCCACCTAGACTCAACTCAAAGTGTAGATCATATCTGTTACGCTTATAACAGGGCCACATAGACCCAACTCAAACTGTGGATCATATCAGTTACGCATATAACAGGGCCACCGGCATAGAATCGACTTCATCATCTTATCTCAAACTGTGGATCATATCTGTTAGGCATATAACAGGGCTACATAAACTCAACTCAAACTGTGGATCATATCTGTTGCAAATATTACAGGGCCACATAGACTCAACTTCTCTTTGCACCTAGCTATGCAAGGCTTCATGAGCAACTCTCAATCCGCCCATGGGCCATCGTTCTAACCTTTGGGACATAAACAGGTTTTTGGTTCTCAGTGAGTTAGGGTACCTGTCAAAGTATATAAGAGGTAAAATTGGAATCGGTTGTAGAACTGGCGCTTAGCTGCACTTAAGAGCAAAAGGCGGCTAAGAGTATCGCTACAACAGCTGGATGAAATGGTTCCTGGCCATCGCCGCGGGAACCATTTGCCCTACCCGCGTACTCCAAGAATTCTGAAATAAGGCAAGAGGTACTTCGGTAACAATTCACAAATCAGAAAAGCGAAGAAAACGTCGCTCACAGAAGGCATCGAGTTATAAATATTTCAAGTTATAGATTATGCATCCAGTGCGTGGAGAACAACCTGGCCAATGGAAAGAAATCCACAAGATGACATGGACATCCCCAGACATGCAGATTGATCACGTCATAAACAGCAAGTGGACGAATTTAAGGCAAGTGGAAGAAACTAAGGCAGCATTTCAGCTAGAACCTAGAAACCGCTTTCCAGCCCTTGAGGAAGAACTGGAAGAACATGACCTTAGCAGTTTCCATTCGACAGCAAGAGAAGCGGGAGCGAAGATCCTGAGATTCAGAAGAAGGAAAAGAGGACAATGGATACAGAAAGGAACTCGAGATAAAATCAAAGAAAGGAAACAGATGAAGGAGAAGATCGATTCAAAAAGATCAGAGAGGGCGAAAGACCGCCGCAGAAAGAAATAGCAAAGAAATGAAATGGATAAGGAGATGGAAAGGATGGCCAAGGGGGAGAATCTGGCTGAGGAAACGGAAGAGGCCGTCTCGAAGACACTCCGGGGTGGAGACAGGCCCATTAAGCGGCGCGCGGGGGGGGGGGGGGGGGGTTAACATGAATTTAAGTGAAATTTTAGGAAGTTTACAGAGAGATTACTGCAAAGAGAAAAACGTTTTGGAACACCACCAGACAGTTAAATGCCCCCGAAAGAGCACCCCAGCTTGATGGGTAACTGTTTTATGTTTGTTGTACGTCTTCCAATTGTTTACTTCAAATTCTAATTTTAAAACATCAGATCTTCCAAATTTCCGATTTCCATAAATCTTACTAATCCTTTGAGAAAAACTATTTCTCCCCAAATATACCCAAAAATCGCCCAAACATTTACATATGTGAGATGAGCAGATTGCTAAACACATAAACGAGCTATTTACATCAAAACTATAGTACCCAGCCAACAGACGGCCTCCATGTTAACCCCCGCCTTAAGGATAAAAACAACATTTATTTAACCACGATAAAAATTACAGCGGAGCGGATGTGGTCGTGTATTTATGAAGTTAAAAAAGTACTATTTACAAATAAAATGTCGAATGGCAGGATTCTGTCTCGCGTAGAAGGCAACTTGAAGATATGATATGTTGAGAATGTCTTATCGATAAGGGTCAGTCTATTTGTCCTTGATGTGTTGGGAATGTCTGATGAGGGCCAATCTACGTGTTCTTGTCGATATTAGACAACTATGACCTACATATTTACAGAGATGAATGATAAGGAAAAATTTACGTATGTACTTAGGTGATAGAAGCAATAAAGTGAAAGTGAAAGTGAAAAGGAGAATGGGTTCCAATCTATATGCCTTTATCTTTAAAGGAGTCGAACTTACCTATATATTAATATTGAGAATGGCTGTTAATTTCCAGTCTACACATGATTTATGGGGTGAGTTAATCAAGGATCCCCTAACCCTAAGTTACCCTGGCGAGAGAAGTTTGCCATTCTTGTAACCAAATCACGATACATTCTTTAGGTCAGACGTGAGGTAAATTCGGGTGAGCGAATCATCACGTCTCAACAGGTTGGGTAACCCAGACAACTTTACTCCACTTTATCCCGTACCAACGCTTCTCAGACTAGCCTACCCTCAGGAAGGTCACTGGAAAAACGGCAAAATGAGCGCTTCTTAACAAGACTGAATCCGCTAGAAGGGACAACGGGAACTTCCTTAAGTCGTCCAGCTCCGTATTAAGCCTCAGCCGGTGAAATACGTTTCTTGTCTCGTGGGCAGGAAGGGCGGCAGGGAGGGTTGTCTTGGTAAATGGGGCTTACGAGCGGTAAAGTGACTTTTCGTAGCGAAGGAATGGGGAACGGTAGAGAAAAAGTCCACTTCAAAACGATATTTCTAATTTTGTTCAGGAAAAAAACACATTTGAAAAACTATACCAGGGATTTTAGAGTAAGTTAAGCGGCCGCCACAGTGACAGACAGCCTAAAGTAAAACAAGAAATAACGTTTATAAGAGAAGACAATATCTCGGGTCGAAACCTACAGAATAAGGATATTTTGAAAACGAGAATGCGAAGGCACACAACGACCACAAGTAACAAAAGAATGCACGATCGCAAATTTTAGACTTTTTTGTATTTTATTAGTTTTCATTGTCGTTTGATCTTACTTTCTTGCATGGAATATTCAGGTTTCTTTTCCACTTTAAATTTGTTTACATGTCTGCCTAACATTTTTTAATGTAACATTTAAAATCTTCTTTAATGCAGGGTTTCCATCTAATGCCGGCCAGCCTAAATAACGTGTCATCGGAAAACAAATGAATTTTGGCTCAATCCAGGAGGCTGGACCATTAGGCTGCTTTTCGACTCGTATTGTTTGCCTCGAGAAATCTATTAATTTCAAACACTGTGGATATGCTCAGGCAAATATTTCGACTCGTTCCATTCATAGATGGGGAGCAAAAAAAAAAAAACACAAGCTGTGTATGCCAATTTTCCATTGGAGATGTTTTTGCTTGCTCTCTGAATTCAGCATGTGCTAAAGTCGTTGTGTTATCCAGAGATAATTGTCTGATAACAAAACATGCTTGTACTTGAGAGAAGTGATTTTCCGGTAGGTTTCCTGCACGAAACTCGTCCACTGATTTTTTTTTAAATATCTTGCGTGTAGTTTTGCGCGTAACCACCGGCGTCCGAAACTTTTGCTATGCAGGTTTTATTTTTTAGCATGACTTTTCTTGAGCAGTTGATTATGAAAAAAATTAATCGGTCTGGAGTTTTACAACAAGAGCGGTACATTGGTAATGTCCGGAAGTGATGGCACGCTGGTCATGAACTGAAAATGCAACTTTAATCCCTATGACATTTTAATTGGTGGGGAAATACGGTTCATCAATGGAAACTTGCAGTACATATATTTGCAGTATCCAGTTTTTGTCACTGATATATGAAGTGCATGTTTTTAACAATAAAAAGAAAGTCTGTGGGATATTGTCTTTTTTGTGTTTGTCAATCTGACAGTTCAGGAAACACCGTCGGGATCTTTTCACACTATATAGTATTGCTGTTATACTGGGCACCGCCAGCGTGGTAGATTTGTTTCTGTTCTCGGACTACGGCCTAACAATCCAGAAATGAGTTATTTTCCGAAAGTGGAAATAGATAGTGACGAAGAACCTTTTCAAGGATTCGCTGCGACGGAGACAAGAGATGGCGACTAAAGCGACATTGTTTCGTTGTTCAACACCGCCGGATTACGCGTGTTCGCGGACATGATAGCTCCTCAAGGTTATCTGATATTTTAGTCTTTCAAGCGAGATGTTTCACAAGTCCCAACGTTTCCATTATCCCTTGGCCGCCGGTAATTTTGCCTGCAGAGGTACCGGGGACTTTCAAGTTCTCTGGAAGGAGAAATTGCAACCGAAACCACTTAATCTTCTCGAGTGATTTGTTCCATTTCATCGGCAGCGTCTGTTTAATTACAATGTTGATTTAAGCTCAAGCAGCCTGGAAGCAAGGTGAAATTTACTGCTCGTATTCTTATCTCAGCCCTAAAAGTGGGGCCGAAGCTGTAGCACAACATATTTCAACGCCAGGTCTAAATCATTCCGACGTGGAAGCAATCCAGGGACCAGAAGATACTTCATGTGCATGCTTCATACGAGGAGAATATTCGTAAGAGGTAAGTTGTGTTTTTAGCGACTACAGATTAAAAGTTCATTTCTAAAGTATTCTCATGTAGTAAATATATGAAATCAGACCCGGTTATCACCTGTAAGGATGTAGGACCATTTAGGGCGATAAACGCTTTTTCGAGTGGAGTGGAGTGGTAGAGATTTTCGAGTGGTGGAAATCATGACTACGTCAGACAGGGCTTAGTTTTTTTTTCCAGATTACATTATCATGTTCTTAATGCTTGCTAAACTACTGCGTAGTTAATCAGTCGATGCATGTTTGGTACAACGATGTATTTCGTTTGTGAAGTACCTCGGGGAGGAAAATTGTAATGCAACTTAATCGCTGTCATATTGAAATCAACAAAAGACCCTAGCGGCCGACATGCATTGCGCGCGGCCCCCGAGGCTCGACCACGAAACCTGCATTTTTGTTTAGCGCGCTTAGCTCTTCAATATAATCCTTTTATAATCCAAAGTATCCGTCAGGATTATTCGACATTTATGGCCTTAAACGACAAGATTCATCATCATTCTTAACAATGAGAAGCCGACTTGGTAGAAAGTTGTGATTTGCGAAGAATCTCGGTGGAAGGTTTAGACCAGAGTCTCTTGAAGAGAATTATCTGAGAAAATATGTCCAGAATCGGTGAAGGAACAGTTACATGTACGATGCACTCGAATACAAGAAAAATGCTTCCGACTGCTGCAGTAAGTGACAGTGAATTGATGATATTTTCTTTCGCATCGTTCAGGTTAACTATGGCGACATTTATTGAAATTACACTGGCGATACCAAGGCCTTTCTCTGCTGCATTTTATTCCTTGAGATCGAAGAAAACCTTTGTTGCAAAAATGAGCAAACTGAGAAAAAACGTTTTAGTATCCGTACGTGACCGGTTATCCATAAAAACACTGTAGGGAAAGCGCGGTATGAAATCGCTAACGAAAAAATGAAATAGTATTCATTATTATTCTACATTGCGACTAAGGCAGTATTCTAATTGAAGAAAGAGCTGTGCATTTTGTATATATCCTTGCTTGTGAAAGAAAATAAAAAAAAGACATTTCTTTTATGGAGTCGTTTCAGTTCCCGGCGTGGCGCGTATGTACGGCGGCAGGAACTTGTCACCCCGCGACGCGGTCAGAATTTCAAAATACGAACGTACTAAGCCAAAAGGCATTAACGGCCTACATGTTATATAGGTTTATACCAGTAAATTAAGCTAGAGGGCGCCAAATGCCCCAAATCCTTTCCATTTATCAAGCGTTTTTTTCAACTACAGAATCAAAACATTTAGTGGGAGTTGTTAGGTTTAATATGTTTTTCTTTTCTTTTAAGGAGTAGAGTTTTTCGGTATCGAGCAAAGCATTCTGTCAGGTTGTTGGCGACCTTACTTGTAAAACCCTGTTATTATTTTTGAAAAGTGTTTCATAAAGTTTAGTTACGACTTCAATTTACAACTTGTTTGTAGAGCAGAAAGGTTTCACAAATTTATGACTTGTTTGTAGAACTGAAGGATTTTATAACTTTATCACTTGTTTGTAGAGCAGAAGGATTTCATAAATTTATGACTTGTTTGTAGAGCTGAAGGATTTCATAAATTTATGACTTTTTGTAGAGCAGAAAGGTTTCATAAATTTATGACTTGTTTGTAGTGAAGAAGGATTTCATAAATTTATGACTTGTTTGTAGAGCTGAAAGATTTCATAAATTTATGACTTGTTTGTAGAGCTGAACGATTTCATAAATTTATGACTTGTTTGTAGAGCTGAAGGATTTCATAAATTTATGACTTGTTTGTAGAGCTGAGGGATTTCATAAATTTATGACTTGTTTGTAGAGCAGAAAGATTACATAAATTTATGACTTGTTTGTAGAGCTGAAGGTTTTCATAAATTTATGACTTGTTTGTAGAGCTGAAGGATTTCATGAATTTATGACTTGTTTGTAGGGCTGAAGGATTTCATAAATTTATGACTTGTTTGTAGAGCTGAAAGATTTCATAAATTTATGACTTGTTTGTAGAGCTGAAGGATTTCATAAATTTATGACTTTTTGTAGAGCAGAAAGGTTTCATAAATTTGTGACTTGTTTGTAGAGCTGAACGATTTCATAAATTTATGACTTGTTTGTAGAGCTGAAGGATTTCATAAATTTATGACTTGTTTGTAGAACTGAAGGATTTCATAAATTTATGACTTTTTTTGTAGAGCTGAAGGATTTCATAAATTTATGACTTGTTTGTAGAGAAGAAGGATTTCATAAATTTATGACTTGTTTGTAGAGCAGAAGGATTTCATAAATTTATGACTTGTTTGTAGAGCTGAAGGATTTCATAAATTTATGACTTGTTTGTAGAGCTGAAAGATTTCATAAATTTATGACTTGTTTGTAGAGCTGAAGGATTTCATAAATTTATGACTTGTTTGTAGAGCTGAAAGATTTCATAAATTTATGACTTGTTTGTAGAGCTGAAGGATTTCATAAATTTATGACTTGTTTGTAGAGCAGAAGGATTTCATAAATTTATGACTTGTTTGAAGAGCAGAAGGATATTTCCATACATTTATTGCTTGTCAGAAAGAGAAGTTTGATGCTTAGGATGTTTTTGTTCCTTTTTTGATATGGATATATTTTCAAGGATTGATTTGCCTCAGGGAATTACTCTGTTGTATCTTTTATATCTTACAGTACATAGAAAAAGATAGAAATGCACAATTCTTATACGTTAATCAAGTTAAGGTAGAGTAATCTAGTTCCTGTATTATTTTTTTTGTAAAAGGGGCCTTTTCAGGATTCATAACAAAATCTGTTTCAAGTAATGCATGATTAAGTACATTTCAAGAGTTAACGATCTGCTTCTTTGTGCTTTCATGTCAGACAAACCGAAAATGTACAAATTCTAGATCTCCTTATATTTCCCATTTCTGGTGTAAAATCTAGGTAGCTCATTTTGGACAATATTTAGTTCACAAAACCCTCAAAAAGCATATTTTGGAACAAATAATAGTAAGTGCAAAAATGCATTTTCTCATTTATACTTGTTCCAGGCCACTTACAAAATCAATGAAATTCATTCAAAGGGTTGCCAGGAAGGCCAATTGAAAGATACGAAATTTGCGAAAACTGCGAAATTTATGATAATTCGCCATACCTGTAACAATATCAACGAAATGTATTCAAAGAGTTGCAGGGCAGACCCATCGAAAGTTACGAAAATTACGAAATTTACGAAAACTGCAAAATTTACGATAATTTGCCACACCACTTGCAAAATCAACGAAATTCATTCGAAGGGTTGCAGGGAAGGCCCATCGAAAGTTACGAAATTTACAAAAACTGCTAAAACTGCAAAATTTACAAGAATTCGCCATACCTGTTACAATATCAACGAAATGTATTCAAACAGTAGCAGGGCAGATCCATCGAAAGTTACGAGCATTGCGAAATTTTTCGAATTTTACAAAAACTGCGAAATTTACGATAATTCGCAAGACCATTGACAAAATCAACGAAATTTATTCAAAAAGTTGCAGGGAAGGCTCATCGAAAGTTACGAGAATTGCGAAAATTACGAAATTTACGAAAACTGCGAAATTTACGATAATATCCAGGCCACTTACAAAATCAATGAAATTCATTCAAAGGGTTGCCAGGAAGGCCCTTTGAAAGATACGAAATTTGCGAAAACTGCGAAATTTATGATAATTCGCCATACCTGTAACAATATCAACGAAATGTATTCAAAGAGTTGCAGGGCAGACCCATCGAAAGTTACGAAAATTACGAAAACTGCAAATTTACGATAATTTGCCACACCACTTGCAAAATCAACGAAATTCATTCGATCAACGAAATTCATTCGAAGGGTTGCAGGGAAGGCCCATCGAAAGTTACGAAATTTACAAAAACTGCTAAATCTGCTGACATCTGCAAGACCATAGACAAAATCAATGAAATTTAGGGAAACTGCGATATTTACGAAAATTTGCTAGCCCATCAAAGAAATGAAAGGAAATTATTCAAAGAGTCAGATGAAAGTCCTTGATTAAAATAACCCAAATTGTGATGTTCAGTTCAATTTGCAAAAGCATGGATTATATATCTTATGTATCTTTTGATAGGCCTAAATAGTAAATGTAAGATAAACCAGAACATTAAAGTGAAGTACATTTCACCTTCACCTCACATCAAACTTAAATTCCATTCAAGTTATTTCCTCTATCTCTAGTGAGATGAGCAAGGTTAATTAAACTTGAAGTATGAACATCTCATGGTTATTGACTGCTTGCAACAGTGGAATGTCCTTTAATAGGGGTACGGACGTTGGGAGAACTCATTTGTATGTGGAAATAAGTTGTGTTTTTTAGTTCTCATGGGTTACAACGTGCATAAAAGGTTATTCCACGGAAGCTTCCTGCAAATTTGCAAAGATTTTCCAACACGAACTTTAGTGTTAATATTTACTATTAAACTCACAGGTCCACGCAAAGCAGGGTAGCCACTTAATATCGAATTGTCTGAAGTTTCCATAGCCTTTAATAACGGTTGCCAATAAAGAATGCAGCATACAGATAGGTATGTTGATGTTTCTGCAACTACAAAATATATGGAGGGTGTAAACACGAAGGAAATTGAAATTGAAATCAAAGGCAACGAAGTGGAAATAAATTGACAACGCGTATACTTACAAGCAATCTGATGGTCCCTAGCACAAACACTTAATAGGTATGCCGATTTACACAGTCACTTTGCGCAAAAAGAAGATAAAAGGAGGTAAACATTAAAGGAACTAAGCAGGTCAGACCGCTGACCTTTCTGTGTCAACCTACATGCCGTTATGTAAGAGGTCCGAAATGTCCTTTAAATTTTTTATGAATTCTACTTTGAGTTTTAGGACAATTTAATACGCCACGTCGTTGTAGAATGGTGATTTTCCTTGTGCTTTATCATCCCAAAGACAGGCATGCGCTAAAATATCGCTGATAGCGTTTCAGAATAAGCCACGACCGATGTGGGATTAACGAAACACAAGAATGGATATCACACTGTAATGGTTCGTTCTCAAGCATTTGTTCTATGCAGAACAAAAAATAAGGTTTCAGAAAAGACCTTGTTTAGAGGGTTGTCCAATATACACGAACTGATACGAGTCGTGTTATAGCATTTTCCTTTTGCACGACCCGTTCTATTCATAACGTTCAACTACAGTTGTAAACTCCCTCAGATTAAGAAAGGTTCTCCCAATACTATTAACCACAAGCAAAAGACGAGATAAATAGGAAAAATTGTTGAAAATGCTAGCCATCTTTCACAAAGAGATTTTGAAGCAAGCAAGTCGGCTACACGTGTCGTTGCTATGCGACTGGCGCAATGAAAACTACAACAAACCGCTGGTCGACAGCTGGTCCAGAGAGAGATAAGCCACACTGGTACTCCCGGTCAAGGACTCGAGAGAGTGTACGCTGCATATAGCGCACTTTAGATCCAATCTTCAAGTAACAAAAAATTTAACGCCTTCGGCTTTGAGATATGCCGAATATACAGCGCTGCTGGGTTCTTATGCTTTGAGGATTTACGGTCATGACGCCCCCAAGATATAACGCCCCCGATATGACGCCCCCTAACTACAAGACATAACGCCCCCTATAAGACATAATGGTAATGTACAATATTACTTCGAAGTTGAATTCAACTATTAGAACGATTGGTAAAGCCACGGCCGATAAAGTGACAGCAAAGGTCGTCGGCAAAAAACTCACGCTTTCGCTTTAGTGTGAGGAATTAATTAATTAATTTGAACACGCGGTCATTTGTTTACTTTTATTCGCTTGACAAGTGCGACTTATATTTTACTGCTTACCATCAACAGACCAAGTAGTACGCATGAAGTTCACTAGAAGTTGTTTTCGTTTAACACGCATTTCACTTAAGTTCTTAACTCAAGTTCGGGGGCGTTATGTCTTGTAGTTAGGGGGCGTCATATCGGGGGCGTTATATCTTGGGGGCGTCATGACCGGTTTCCGCTTTGAGAACGAAGAATATTTACCGTGTTTTGCGCTTTGAATAATAGGACTCTGAAAAGCACTGTATATGTATAGCGCTATCCCTTTCTCACGCTTTGAGAACGAGGAATATTCATCGTGTCAGTGCTACTGTTTTATGACTCCGAAGAGTACGTATATACTGTGTTTTTCTAGTCTTTTATGACTCCGAAGAGCATCGTGTCAGTGCTACTGTTTTATGACTCCGAAGAGTACGTATATACTGTGTTTTGCTAGTCTTTTATGACTCCGAAGAGTACGAATATACTGTCTGTAGTACTCTTGAGCTCTCGCTCTAACGCTTATTCATACGCATATTCACTGTGTTCGGTGCTCTAGGGAATACTAGTACAGCCAAAGTCCCCACGCTATGCGAACGGCGAATATTCATAGCGTTTTATGACTCCGAATGTATACTTTATGTAGTGCTCTCGAGATCACGCTTTGAGAACGAAGCATATTCACTGTGTTCGGTGCTCTAGGGAATATACAGCGCTGCTGGGTTGAACGAAGAATATTTACCGTGTTTTGCGCTTTTGAAAACGAAGCATATTCACTGTGTTCTAGGGAATATACAGCGTTGCTGGGTTCTCATGCTTTGAGAATGAAGAATATATACCGTGTTTTGCACTTTGAATAATAGGACTCCGGAAAGGACTGTATATGTATAGCGCTATTCCTTTCTCACGCTTTGAGAACGAGGAATATTCATCGTGTTTTGCCCTTTGGGGCATGCATTGTCCTTAGCATGTTTGTTTCTCAAGCCATTCACGGGTCGTATGAGTTCGACAGAATTGTTTATCATTGGTATGTAAATATGTAAATATCTATGCAGTTCACCAATTGTACGACTCGTGAACCATTGTTTCACGACCCGTACGGGTCGTACGGGTCGTACGGGTCGTGCTGTCCTGGTTGAAGTGCGGTCTTACTAATGATATGCAGCTCACCATTGTCTGTTCGACAGGATATTTCCGCGACCTGTACGACTCGTGAACCATTGTTTCACGACCCGTACGGGTCGTACGGGTCGTGCTGTCCTGGTTGAAGTGCTGTCTTACTAATGATATGCAGGTCACCATTGTCTGTTCGACAGGATATTTCCGCGACCTGTACGACCCGTAAACCATTGCTTCATGACCTGTACGGGTCGTACGGGTCGTACGAGTCGTGTCAAGCCATTCACGGGTCGTATCTGTTCGACAGTATTGGACAAGCATGCAAAGCAAGGCAATGTAATGCAATGCAATACAATAAAGTTTCCATATAACGCGAGCTCCGTTTGGTGAATAGATGCATGGTAAGCTGAATTTCGTATTTTGCTTTGGAATTTTGACAAATTTGACCCAAATTAAACGTTCCCTGTGACTCAGACAAACGCAATGGAAACGAGCTATTTATCTACGGTAAAAATAGCTGCCTGGCGGCCACTGTTAATAACAGAACAACAGAAGTGTTAAAGTGCTACTATGATCAAATTCTCGATACCCATTTTTTTACATTTTCCAACACAAAAGGTGTTTCCTTGATATCTTGGCAAATTTCAATCTATCACGAACATTAGAACTCATGTTTTTTGGACCTTTATTTCCGACAGTTTACGGCCGCCATTAATTTTCCTTGTTCCAAGTCTTGAGTGAGAATTGAAGAAAATGACGTCATATTCTCAAAAATACCACACGGGTTGAAATTATAATAACAATTAATGTAGAAAATTGCACGAATATATGAGCCAAAGTTTTTGTTATTCTTTATGCGAATTGCTGTGCTAATTGTTATCATAATTTCAACCCGTGTGGTATTTTTGAGAATATGACGTCATTTTCTCCAAATCTCAGCCAAGACTTGGAAGAAGGAAAATTAATGGCGGCCGTAAATTCTCGAAAATAAAGGTCCAAAAACCGCGAGTTCTAACGTTCGTAACAGATTGAAATTTGGCAAGAAATCTAGGAAAGTCCTATTGTGTCCGAAACTGTAAAAAAATGGATATCGAGAATTTGGTTATAGTGGCACTTTAAAACTGTACTTAAAGTTTTGCTAGATTCCGGCAAAACGAATCAAGTAGCGAAATAAACAAGCTAGCGAATGCGGACGGACATCGGTCGTACGGTGACTCCATAACCAGAAGCTCCGCTAAAAATCTCTATTTACGTACGGCCGTACGTAAATAACATGACGTGTGCAGTTTCATTTTAGCTCCAAGATTTCCGTCGAGTTTATCTGCGAGTTCCTTTTGTTTAAGTGTCGGCAATGGAATATCACTCTGAACAATTCAAAAACCTACTTCAAGCTAAGATGTTTACCAAAACTAGAGTATTTTGACTTTCGCCAACATTTTCATTGAGTATTTTTAACTTTGTTTGCCCAAGCGAATTTTTCACTGACAGTTTTAGAAACCAGATGAAGCGCTTTCGTTCAATTGTCGCTCAACTGGTTGTGGCGTGTTTTTAACCAGCCTGTAGGATCCTTTGGTTTCCCTCATTGTGCATTGTGAGAACTTTGTAGTCAATCACAAATAAAACATGTTGTTGTCGCTATGTCATGGAATTGAATTTGACAATTTGTTATCGTAAAAGACAAATTGAAGTCAGTTCTACATCCGTCTGTCCTGCTATTGACAATGAATTTCGTCATAACATTGTCAAAGTAGTCTGCGGAACTACTTTGTTATCGCCTGGTGGTCCGCAGCTACTTTGACAAGGTTATGACGAAATTCATGATTAGGACAAACGCATGAAAAACTGGCGTCAATTTGTTAAAAAGACTGCTCCCTTGAAAGACCGGAAACCAGAGGAATTTGAACTTCTTTTTACTTCTAGTTCTGAAGGAGCTTCATGAACGTCAGACGAAGACGAATGCTTTGGGGCATAGCAGCGGGCACAGAAGCGATGAAAAAAAGCGTGCGACAAAATACACAATATATCTTAGGAAGTTTAAGGTTGTTTACCATTTACTCGGAGAAACCGGTTGGTCGACAGTTGTAGTAAATAGGACGCGTCAAATCCCGAATAGAAATGTCAACGGGGATGCGCTCGTTCCACTACCACGACTTTTCCCGGAAGGTAGGATCAAAGGCAATCCAAGCCAAAAGGCTTGAAACTAGTAAATTAGAAAATGGAACGCACATTTTCCATTCGGAAATTCCGTTTGAGAATTTTGGTCTACCTTTCAAGAAATCCCGTTTCCCTAGAAAATTTCCGTTCGGGGAGACAAAATCAATCTTCTATTTACATTCCATCCGAAATTCCGGTGTTTTTGGGTAGATGGTAAACAACCTAAGAAAACCACGACGGCAACGGGAACGTCGTTAAACAAAAGACTTAGTGAGCAGCACAATGGCTGTGCACGTGCATAATAATTCTTGGTACATTTCTTTGATGTTCTCTGCAAAACAACGTGAAATGACTAAATTCTGCGTCGTGTGGAGAACGTGAACCGCGACGGATGACTGTTTTTAAAATTTATATTTCGAATTTTACGCTGTGTTCCATAATCAGTTTCGAGATAGTTTGGAAAAAGAAACAAAGTAAATGACTTTAGAGTATCGCGAGATTCGTAGGTAAAATACAAAATATTTTTTTAATCGACGTTGTCCTCGCCGTCGCCGTCGCCGTCGTAGCTTCTTAAACTCCACGATGTTTGATCGAGACGCCAGCAGCTGAAGGGGCCCGGGGAGACCGCTGAGAATATATGTAAATACGTCATGTTTCTCTACTACCTTATTGTTACTTATTTTCGTGGGAACTTAATTTCGCGAAAATGGAACGGGCGCATTTCGCAGGACTTAAATTTCGCGATTTGCCCAAAAAATACGTTAACAGGGACTGTTAGCAACAGCGAGTAGTCAAAATACTGATCTTTATTAACAAACGGAATTTGCACAACTGATTTTATCTTCTAAAGCAATGGTTTTCAATGACACTGAACTGAAAACAGTTTGACATTTTCCTTTGTAACAAGGCAGGGAGAGCTATGCAGAGTACATGACATTGTCTGTTTGCGCTTGCAACTGAAGGACAATACCAATTTTTTCAAACGAATCCCCAGGAGGAAGAGCTGACTCACCACAAACTGTCCCAGCAACTCTCCTGCTCCTGCTCGTAGCGCGTTGATTAAAGAATTATATAGCAGAGTATTAAATTACGCGTAGTTGATTTTCGCGAAAGCCTTTTTCGGGGGTCTTTATTTCTCGATTTTCTGAAAATCGCAAAAAAATTAAGTCTTGCGATTTTCAGAAACAATAAGTTAGCTCAAAGTAATAAACTTACTGATTCTGTAATGTTTGTTTGTTAGAGTTGGTGTTCCGTATTTTCAAGTCAAGGAGAGGAATTCGCACTAAGGAGTGAACACGGTCCAGCGCCATGGAGGTAATATTCTTATCACTATAAGATTCTTTCAGCTGCGACACTATAGATGTTTTTAAATAAGTAATAATTTTAATTTACAAACCACAGTTAATACATACATTTCTTACATTGCAGGTCTCATTACGATACTCTACTTACAAAACAATATTTACGTTACTTACAATACAGGTTACTTATGAAGGCAATACAATACTGAATACAGTTCGTACAGGAAGTACAATTACTTGCATTACGGGCTACTTACGCTACTAACAATACAGTACTCTACTCTTTAGTAGTCTGACACTTGTCTTTCATAAATGGGACTTAAGAACACTCTTTTTATTTACTAATTTTTCATTTCCTCTTCTTTTCTCTCATTTAAGGGCCATTTCCAATGTACTGACTACTCAAAACGTTCTTCTTTCTTGTGTTAGAGCTAAAGCATCCGTGATGAACTTTCCCGAGTTTGCCAGAGTATTTAACTGTCCCAATGGGAGCCCAATGAACCCAATCAACAAATGTGCTGTCTGGTAACGAGCTGCCGGTCTAGTCCAACATCGCTATGTAGCTAATGTTTAGTATTTGATGTCGCGTAGCGATTTTTTTAACCACCTAAACTCGTTGTAACTTGCTGCGGTAAACACCACCTAATGAAACTAATCATTCCCACAGTCCAAAGGAATAAAAATACAATCGGTGAAGAGTCAATCCTCAATACAACCACGGCGTATCGTAGTTTATTTGATTTACGGCACAATCTACAGAACGTAAAAAACGCCACTGGCAAACGTGAGGTTATTATTTTAACGTAACAATTAAGCATTTTTGAAGTGAATATTAATAAAGTCAGTTTATTGTATAGTTCACGTCTCTTCTCTTCTGTCATTACATCCTTTTTTTCTATTTATTAATTGCCATCACAAATTTATTACCAGATCATGTCAGCTTAAATAAGACGGCCGATTCTGTTAGCGATGTGCGTCATAACAGTGGCTAAGCTTTTATGATGTTGTTGACGATCTGATGAAAAATTCACAGATCGTGCCCTTGTTTGGATGATCCAATTATTAACCTGTGCCGTGTTTTACCGACAATGATAAAGGCTGCGTTTAGAACACTTTAAAAAGAGTAATCGCTGCTTGTATCTTGGAACAAATTATAAAATATTTAAACCTCTCAGTTATATTTACCTAGCAACACGAAAACAGTGTTTACCGGAGTCCTCGTTTCTCTTAATTAAAGATTAATTCTTCCAGTCGAAGACCTCTAACACAGTAAATTTCATACGCGGCCCAACTAAAGGAAATATGAGAACTCAAGTATCTCGTCAGGTAAGAACATACGTCATGTTTCTTATGGTTCCTTTTCAACGTCTTTAATTTGCAGTCGACGGTCAATGGGAATATACGTTTAAAAAAGTATGAATAATCCGTTGTCAAAATTTGGATCTGGATTTAGTTATATTTAAAATATTCAGAATGATTTATCTAGTCACCGCTTATCGGCATTTCTCTACACGTTTTATTCCAGACGGTTGCGTTTGTTCTGCTCACTGCTATTTACCTATCTTGTCAGTCGGAGGAGCAACAAAGTAATACTTTGTTATCTCCATCTCCTTCACTTTACCCGCTCAACCTCTCCTCGCACAGTGCATCGGTCCTCCTTGTAAACGCAACAATTCAAAGAGGTAAGTGGATAACTCGACGGCGGTAGTCATATTTAACAATTATCCTGCGAAATCGCGCGGAATATCGTCTGATACTTAGGCGACGAGGCCGTAGGCCGAGTCGGCTAAAATCAGACGATATTCCGCGAGATTGAGTAGGATAATTGTTTTATTATTCAACAAATTGACAACAAAACAGCCTAAATCCTTGTAAATCTCTCTGTCGACATTTTCTCACTTCACTTTTTCTTCCCACGTACGAAGCTACGTATACCGCCGGATATCTGTTACCTACGGATGACAGATATCGAGAGCATCATGACCATATTTGGATAGTGTTACAATTTGTTGAATAATAATTAACAATTATTCCATGAGCGCGCGTTGGATATGAGGTGATAGATAGCCAACGAGGCGCGTAGCGCCGAGTTGGCTATGATCATCTCATATCCAACAAGCGCGAGTGGAATAATTGTTTTATTAAAAACGCCCCCAAAATATAGAAAACTAGACTACAATAAAAACAAAAAGGCCAAAAAAATCACGCAAACGCTCCCCATTTTTGTAGATCATGGTATAATGGCTCATATACCATGATGGCTAAGCCAATGAAAACTCTCGAATTGCATTATCCAATGATCCAGTTTTTAATAATGCGTGTTATTAGAACCTCCAAATACAAATAAGGACCAGTGTAAGCACCCTTGAATAAGTGCACTCATTAAGACAATTTTAAGGAGTATGAGGCATTTTTTCAGATATATCCCTAGGAGTGTTGTCAGAAACGAATTTCTGTATTCTGTATAAAAGTATAAGTGTTGTGATTCAATGTTCCATTTTGAGGTATGCGCAGTCTTGGGCGGGATATTTCTATTTCCTCGATTGCGTTGTTTGAAAGAGGAATTTTGAAAGAGGAATCAAGAGAATGGAAAGTATTTTTTCAATTTAAAGTGCACCTAACCCCAAAAACTTTTTTCGCTAAAGCAATAAAGCTTATTTTGTGGAGTAATGTGCCGCAAAAATTTTTCGATTTGGTTAAATCTTTGATTTTCTATGGCTCGTCAAAGTACGTCAAAATGCCGCCATTTTGGTTCACGACCGAGTTTAACAGGGAATGGGTCGAGGGCCGGATGTGACGTCAAATCGAGAACACGATGATTCCGAGATTCGCATATTTACTTGTTTCTGTGGGAAAGGCCGGAAAAGTTGTTCGAAAAAATGCTAGCCAGGTGCGCTGTATTGTCATGTAGCAACACAACAAACTTACAGGAGGTACTCCACTACATGCCATACCGTTTTATGGAGATGATCGTCCTGAAGAGAAGAACGTACAAAGGGATGGCTCGATTTCGTGAAAGCGAAACGTGCAAAAGTGATAGCCGTGTAAGTGTTCGGTGATCTGTTCTATAAAGCATTTAATTCAAACCAGATGATCTCGCTCGGTGCCTGGATTTTCAGAGAGAGGAAGGGATTCTGCTGACTCTGTGGCTTTGGAATAACCGCTTGTCCATCGATTCATGCTGCCGTTGTTGCATCTGATCTGAGAAACAACAGCAGTCAGTCGGCACAGCTGACAGATAGTTTTGTATTTGCCCGCTACTAATCTTAAAACTCAATTTCTGAAGCCATACAGGTTTAATTCCTGGATATTCAGTAACACACTTTAAGATAACATCAGCACCAATATCTTCAAGAACAAGATCATTCTTCTTTGAGTCTTGACAACCTTCTAACTCACTTTAATACAATAATAACAACAATAACATTCGCTGATGTTTTGAAGGGAAGCGACGCTACAATTTCCACACTCGCACGAAAAGAACACAAGCATTGTGTCATGGGATAATCATTTTGATCTACTTTGAACGCATGAAGTTGAAATAATTTGAGAAAGTAAAGGGACTTGACTTTTATTTATACGAAAGTATGTTAATGCGAGATCGAAGAATGCGCGAAAATAGTAAATACGCGCCACGCGCTACAGTCTTACTAGTATCACTCTTTGACTTCTACATATCATTGCCTTCGGGTCTGTCCATCAGAGCTCGTTCGAGTTCTTTGTCAGCATCCACCTCATTTGGCTGTCCATTCTTCGTTGGCCAGAGAGTTGTCAGCATATAAATCAGCTCGGTCGTCATCGTTTAACTATTCACTTTGCGTTGTTGATAAGTGCGAGTCGTCATTCTCTTCAGCGATATAATAAATTTCGGAGTCTTCTGAGTCAAAGCTCATTTCAGAACCCGACGAAGTAGAAGATATTGTTGATAAAAACAGAAATCTGTCGACTGTGGAGCCCCAGCGAAAAACTTATGCGGCAAAAAGGCTTCTACGCTCGCACAGAGTAAAAGGCCCGACTGGGACAGCCGAAGCTTTCGTTCTCGAAGTGACGTCACGGCCTTACTCTCCCCAGATTCCCCATGCTCGGTCGTGAACCATACGAAACTCGGTTTCAAAGGGGCACAGAAATTCGAGGATTTAACCAAATCGAAAAATTTTTGCGGCACATTACTCCACAAAATAAGCTTTATTGTTTTAGCGAAAAAACATTTTTGGGGTTAGGTGCACTTTAACAAAAAATACTTGTGTAACATATCTCATCAATTTAAAGATGATTTCCAGTCAGTACTGCGCAGTCTCAGCATCCTAATGTTTATAAACATAAGTTCCCACTCGATGGATTGCGAATCGATGTTATTCGTTACGAATCACATACCTTATATTTGATGCCTTTCAAATTCTTTTTGCAACAACTTCATTGATTTTTGCAACGGCGAAGTTGTTTCATCTGGTGATATGAGAAAGAATGAAGCATAAAGCTTCGACCGCTTCACATCCATAATGGCGGTTTTGAAACTTTGAATTTACCTCATGTAAGTAGTTTGAAATTGTTTACCTTTTGTGATGTCTTATATGAAACAAAACAAAAAACACAAACAAACTCTTGAGAGTGTGTAGTACGGACTGGAAATCATCTTAAATCTGCAACGTTTCCAAACACACATCAAAACGTGGCCCACATACGCGAACTGTGCATGCAGTAAAGAGACCACTTTCTCAAACTAGCTTCGGTAAGGCTCTGACAGTCGCTTTCCAGAAAATTCACCCCTAGCAGAAGTGAAGAAGACCTTTGACGGCAAGCAGATCTTTCCCGATACATTACCGCAGTGAGCTCAGTTTTATCAAAACCCCCAAAACCCTACAGCGGTTTTCCTATTTCTCGCTTCCAGTGTTGTACAAGAGTACCATGTACGAAAGGACGGTTTTGTTGTTGTTATTCTCTTATTTTGTTGAAGTCTACTTCAACTGTACCTCGTGTACTAACCTTATGCATCAGTCATCCGCCCTCACCACCAGAGGGCCGACCACGAGCACTAGCACTTTTTTTCAAAGGAGGCAAAGTTTCCTTGTTGAAGACAAATACGTTGGTCAGATGCCCCGGAGGGAGAAGAAAGGGAAGGAAAATGTCTCGTTTCTACTCCTAAAAAATCTAATAAATCACAATTTAAAGGTGTTATTCACCAACATTATTATTATCAACTAGTTTACTTGTGAGTTTATCGTTCCACTGGTCAAACATTGTGAAAAACCCCACAACCACACGCGATAGCTTCTCTTGGCTGATAGTATTTGGCAAATTACAACAGCCATATTTTATTTGATGTGAAATAAGTTAACAATACTAAAATACAATTAATGTACGTGTTTTTGAAGAATAAAAGACGAATGATCCTTTTATACTTACAAAAGAAAGCAATCAGCTTTAGAATCCAACAATTATTCGCCGAAGGCGAGGTGAATATTGTCGAATAATCCTTGAGACGAAGTAGAGGGGATTATTCGACATTATTATTCAACAAATTGTAA
>OZ026598.1:12643315-12650815 GCA_964020085.1 Micromussa lordhowensis | reverse complement strand
CTTTTTGCTCTCGCCCCACTTTTCGCGCGGCTCGAATGCGAAAAAGCTCTTTCGCACGGTCCGATTTCATTCGGCTCGTGCGGGAACGCTTGCTACGCAGGCAACCCTTTCTTCATGGTCAACACGGCTAGCGGCATGAATCGCGGGCGCGTGCGAACGACAGCGTCGCAAAACATGGCTGCCATACTCCAACTAATACCATGTCATCGGGCTTGGTTTACAGCGTACATCTTTGATATTGGACATCCATGTTATGGACAAAGATGGCGCCACGCGTTGCCTTCTGGGTAGATCGACATGTCGGCCGCGAAGTATGTGGTCGCAGTGCAGGCGGTGTAATGCTTAATGAATCAGAAATTACTGGTCCAAAACTAAAGAAAAACGTTAAGGAATTGAGAAGAGCAGAGGCTGAGAGGTGGCTGAGTTGCCGTGGATGTAGAAATTTAAGTGAATTCACCCTTAAAGGTACGGTAAAACGGGCAACATTTTTCTTCAACTTGCCTCGCAACATTGTTGCATTGCAAGTTGAAACCCTCTGTTGCGCGTATTACCACGTTTGTGACCAACTTATCTCGCAACAAAATACAGTGTTACAAGTTGAGGCAACATGTTGCACAAAGTAGACTCGAGTTCTACTTTCTAAAACAAATTTTAGTTTTGCTGCTCGTATTACCACTGAAGCTTCAACTTGTCTCGCAACAAATTTGAATTCAACGCTTGTGATTGGCTTTCGCGAAGCCCAACAACACGGCAAATAATAATGATAATAATAATAAAAACATGGCGGACCGTGAAGACAGTACAGCTTGTATTCGAAGTACACCAGTAGTAAACTCTCAGAAATTAAAATCATCACTTTGCTCTGTAAAAAGACCTCGAGGGTTATCATAGTGTTGTGGACACCTCGCTTGTCCCTTCAAAACAAGCAGCAAAAAAGGAAAAAGGGTTGGAAGAACTGCCGCAAAAATACAACTTTTCGTCTAGCTATCTGAAACGAAACTGAGCTTCATACTGAGTGAACATTGCTGGCAAGGAAAATTAAGAAAAAAATGAAGGCCTGGAGTCGAAGTGGAATTTCTTCGAAACGCTAAATTATATGAAAGAAGGAGCCATCTTTAATTACACACGATTGACCAATTGTAAGTGTAAATTCCGCAGACTTGCAACACTGTATTTTGTTGCGAGACAAGTTGGCCACAAACGTGGTAATACGTGCAACAGAGGGTTTAACTTGCAATGCAACAATGTTGCGAGACAAGTTGAAGAAAAATGTTGCCCGTATTACCGTACCTTAATGGGCCAAAATCCAAGTAAGTTTATACAAGCGTAATTGTCACTGTTTCCATGTTGCGACTTTCAAAGTGCGGGCAGAAAAATGTCAAACTGGTTTTGACGTGGTAATTTATATTTATCCTATTATCCTAAAGAATCAACTCATAATCTAATGTAGTTGGGATAAGCTGCTGCTGAAAAATTTCTCGATGGGAGACCATTTCCACCGAGGGCAGGACCTTGTCTCTCGTGGAGATACCTGAAGTTAAGCATTTCGTTGTTGAGGAGTTCTTTCAAAATTACGAGGAGAAAAGACACCTTACAGATGGGAATGCCTTTTCAAAGACAAAACAATTTGAAACCTCCGGAAAACCTCTCAAACGAATCAACCTGCTGGATTTAATAATATGTTTTTGTTTGAGGGGCACACGAAACCGGCGATGAAGCTGGCCAAGGGCATAACCCCTGGGTCTGGAGTCTACTCTTGCATTGTGGTTTTTAATAAACTCACTGGGAAAAAATTAGCTGCAAGTGATAGATTATGTGCTGCAGGAAAGCGTGGTTTCCGTAAGCACATTGCGGCTCTCTGGTATAAACTAGTTGAATTAATAATGTCATCTGCCAAACAACTTCCCCAATCCCTCAGCACGGTACAGAAATCAGGCAACAGAGGGGAACCCTTCATTAAAAGCCCAGGATCCTGAGAAAGAGGTAAAGAAGAAGAAACCTCTTCATGAGATTACGTTTGAGTAGGATGTTCTGACCCATGACCAGACTGGGGGGAGAAAAAGAATAGTACCACAGGAGGTGAACAGCCCATACATCTCAAAGCCTGCAGGGGAACCTGCCATTGATACTGCCCATGTTGAGGCATTCAAAAAGGGCTTGGCAAATTCTAAGAGTTCATTTGTCTTGACCGCTGTCCCACAGAGCCGCATCATTAGACAAAGAGAATATGCCTTGCGTCTCAACTAGTACTGACACGCCAAAGCTAAGATCTGAGGCATGGTTTTCAGAGAGAGTAGGCAAGACAACCTCATCCAGGGCCCCTGCAGTCATAGGATTATTTGGAAAGAAGGAATTTAGTGAAACATGGAAACTGCATCAAAAACAAGCTTCCAGAGCCAACCAAAAATTTTAGAAACTTTAAGAGAGGCATTATTTATGATGAAACTGGTGCAACACCTGTCTGAATGGGGGATGTTTGTGCTTACATCTGACAACCGATTTGCTACATCACCCAACCGAATCTTTGACGGGGAGGCATGTTCTATGCTAACTAAGATAAATACTGGTGAAAAAAATTCAGTTAACTGGACAATACTTGCTAGAAATTAAAACAAGGGCAGAGGGAAAGACTGAACCACTATCTTCAGTGACCGCTGCACATGTTTGCCAGACAGAGCTTTAAATGAAATGTGTAGGAGCGGAAGTGAAATTTACTATTCTTCAATCTTTTGTGCCAGAGTCCAAGAATTTTAAGTACTTTCTTATTGCTAAAAATTACAGCTTTATTGCCTCGTTCCTTAATACACGTTCTTCTACATTTAATAATGATACCAGACCAGACTTTGATTCTCTGTTAGGCATGATGCAATCACTGAATGGAATAGCTACAAGCTTTAGTCTGGCTTAAAGCACTTTGAAGACGTTTTTTCGTGGATCCACGATCAGTTTTAAAACTAAGCTGTCACAGACAATAACACAGACGATCTATCCAGGTAGCAAATATCTGTGAAACTTCCTGTTGTAAAATGTTAAACCTGTCACTAAGGTCTTTCTCCAGCAAACCCAGACGCAGTCTTGTCAATGTAAGAAAAAGTTCATCGAGTTCACACAGATTCCTTGGCCTTCTCGGGAAATAATGTAAGAGAGAGCTTTAAAAGCATTGATATAGACTAAATCCTGGTCTTGGTTTAACAAAATTATACAAAGCGATAAAAGATGCATAAACAGTACTAATCAGGAAGTCCCGTGAGAAATCTAATGTCAGAGTCACTTGCCACAAGCCTTCGCAAACCAAATCTTTCCACCTCTCGACGTTCTTCTAGATCCTTTATTCGTTTCCTTAGCTCGGCTATCTCTATTTGACACTCACAGGCCTTGTCCGGGCATAATTCTTCGCTATTGCTGTCGTTCTTAGCCATGTTTTCTCTACCTGTATCCTCTGACTGCTGATCGCTTGCTTCACCCTCGACTTGTTCGCAACTTGAGCACACAACGTCTGCACGTTCCGTCTTGTTAATCGATGACGCCGTAGCCTCTCTAGCTTCTGCATTAAGCAGGTAAGCCATGTTGTTCGTCCCGTATCTGCGGCCTCCAGGTAGACGCGCACCGCAGACACGATGGCTTGACTGCCACTTGTAATCCATTGTTCTCGCATTTAGTGCAGCGACCCATTTTGTTTAAGTTTTGGCCCTGTTGGAAAGCTAAAAAATGTAAGATTCTTGTGCACCCAACTTTTATGAGGACAGCGAAAAGCAGTGCACCAAAACGGCATGTTCAAAATTTATGCCCGAGATGCGTGTCTAGGTGAAGCTTGAGCTGCGCGGCGTCTGGTTTGTCTACACAATTATGCCGATCTACCCAGAAGGCAGCGGGTGGCGACAACTTTTTTAGTATCGAGGATTGGCACCTGTCATAACAAGATGCCCACTGGCCAGTATCATGTGACCATATAAGTAACGTAAGTAGCTTTATCGTATTGTAGTTGTGTAATAATAAAATAAAATAATTAAAAATAAATAAAAAAGGCATGTGACCATATCACGGGCTCAAGTTTAAAGTTCATCGAGGTTACGTGTTGACCACTGACCAAGCACTGGGTCGATTGGAAAGCCGGCTCAAGTGAGGTTAACTTGTATAATCAGGGCAGTATCCGGGCTTGGTTGTTCAGAAACCGATTTTCGCTAAGCCAGGATTAACCGAAGTATACATTTTCCTTGAATAAAAATGTTTTCAGTTCACTGCTTATGCTTTGTGTGGTTTGAGGTTAGGGACGGACCATTAGAAAAGTGATGCGGGAGGGTGGTGGGTGGAGGAAAAAAAAAAACAAAAAAAAATCATGCAAGGGAAAATGCCAAGCAAAAAACATTCGTGCAAAGAAGAAGGTAAAGGAAAAATATTCATGCAGAAGGAAGGTCCAATTGATATATAAAATTTGCCAGTGTCTATTACAAATGGTTCTTATTCAAAATATTCAAAATATTCCTCTTCAAAATATTCTATATTATTATTAATAAATAAAGAGATCTAATAGTGTACTGAAGTGTTTTCCTCACACTGCAGGAAATGACAAATATAAGGTGACATAAATTCATTCGGCAAACTACAATAGCCAGAAATGTCATTCAGAAATCAACAATATTACCAGGCACAATATGAATGAACAATTATTGAAAGGAGAAAATAAACCAATTTCGATATATTAAAATTCAGCCTAACACAATAGACCTCAGCACTAGGCTCGAGGTAATAAACCTCCACAAACTCTGTAGTAAATTCCCCAGAGCCTCGTACTGAGGTCTATTGTTTTAGGCTGAATTTTAATATATCGAAATTGGTCTATTGCAACCTTGTTTTTGTTTAAATTGCAGCTAGTGTACCTACAAAATACACTGTACACTGTATTTAAAAAATTAAATTAAATTTGTATTAAATAAATATTAGAATTTGGTATCTTTGTAAATATGCTATAAAATTATTTGTGCCCACAATATAAATTAGAGGATGGACCAGAAGGACATCTGAGGGAGGAACAAAATGTATCCCATCATTCCTTTTAATGTCAGTAGACATCTTCGCCCGTCAGGGCATTTTGACAGAATGCAGCCAGCTACCAGACTATGTGGAACTCTCACACGAAAGGTGAGTCTTACATTTATTTTATTTTCTTTTGGTAAAATGTAGCCTAAGTTCATTTAAGTTATTGCAGAGCACCATAAAAATTAAATAACTTTTAACAATCATTTGAATATTTCACTAGTACTAAACAGGTGCATTCTTTTTGGATTGACATTCTGGAGTGGAGAACACTACAGATGGGCTGTTTTGGCGAATGGAGTATGGCATCATTCTGATGGGCTGTGGAAGAGGAATTCCAGAGGGCAGGGACTGAAAAAATTCACAGGGAAGCCATCCACTCCAAGTGGCTTCCTCCTCTCTCACTGTGTGTACATTTTCGAAAAGATTTTGCATTAAAAAGTGGCCTGTATCCTTTGATCTGTTGTGAGTGTAGAGTAATTTATAAAGCACAAAAACATAGCAAATGAATCAAGATTCCACTGTTAAAAAAAAGCAATATTTGTCTGGAAAAAAATTCATGCAGAGGGTTTCGCCTGAAAAAAATTCCTGCACAAGCAGTGAGCTGAAAATTCCCCACCCCCCTCCACATCACTTTTCTAATGGTCCGTTCCTTATTCAAACTCAAAAGAGAAGGCCAAACAATATAAACAGAGAACCTCACCGCAAAGTTACAAAACTCAAATCAAAATCCTTGCTTATCCTGGGTTAGCTTAATCGGGCGGTGAATTACCCGGCCCGGCCCAGGGGCTCCGCATTTTATGTTTGCGTACTTAGTGCACTACCAGGCATGCCCTTATTGCCATATTTAAAGGTAACCATTCTAATGTAATTATTTTTTTTAGCTTTGGAATAATAGTTTTACAGCATTCACTTAATTCAAAAACCATTAGCCCTACCTTTAACACCTTGTTTGTACAAATGTTCTCAAATTAGCAGGGAAATCATGGCAAAATAGTAAACAAATATTTCCAAACATTATGAATCTCACTTTCACAGATATGGAGATAAATGTGAAAAAATCGAGCCGACTTTTTCATGTTTACCCGAACGCAATCCCTTTTAACGGTCTTATTGCGAAATTTCTTTTTCAAACTCAAGTTTAAACAAAGAAAAACATCACCTTGATGGTGTTTGGATATAAGATTTAAATTCGCATAGACTTTTTCTCCGTTTTCTCTTTACTTTTAGATTCGATCGAGAAGACATATCAAGCACTCAAAACAATGTCTGACCACATTTTCAAACGTCTCGATTACACGTAATACAATACACGTAATTTCAACCCTTGTCTTGGTGTTTGGATCGGAAATGTAGTCAAACATGGGCTTTCGTGTTTGATAAACAGTTGTGTATTACATGACGGCCTAAAAATTTGTGAATGCGCTGTCTATGGTGTTGAGATTTTGTACCCGAATAAACTGGACTGTTCACTTTCTCTTTCTACAGATACATTCTTTGTGGAATTCAAATCGGAAGCGTTAACCTGGAGCCCTGATTTAACTAAGGAATATCATAACACCTTCATCAACACTGCTAATAAAATCGTCGGAATCGTAAGTCGTTTTTCTAGAATTACAAAGTCGAGTCTTGTTAAATATTTTCAAGCTCACAGTCTTTCGTTCACCACTTATGTTCACCGTTCACCATAATGATTCTGTTCCGATTTTGCTGTATTTTCAACTGCAAAAAAGTTATTTTTATTCTTTCTAAATGTCCTTCGTTTTAGACTTAAATTGCAGTTTAATCATGTGCTGCTGTCAAATTTGCATAATGTTCATTTTGCGGCCACTTCTTCAGCTGAATGTTTTAAGGTCAAACGAGCCCAGGCAGAACCCGAACGTTGAGCCCAGGAAACTCGATGACATTTGCTTTCAATGAAGAAGATGAGTTGTGCTCTTCCTCGACTTTTAACCTCGCCAACTGTGTGGCACAAAATTTTTGCGGGTTCTAATTATTTGCGATTTTTGCAGTTTTATCCTCGATCAGCCAAATTAAAGTCAGTCTCGCAAAAATTTTCTCGGAAAAAATGTACTACACTGGCGAAATTATACAAGCAAAACTCACATGTAGAATCTTGTTGATGCCATTTTTTTAAAACATCTCAGTTAATAATAAAAGACGAAATTGGCCATGGTACACGGCAGAGTTTGCCGCTAACTGAACTCAACCGAAATCTACTCGCTCCGGATCTACAAGTGTGAAGAAACGCTTCGTAAATTGCACTGATTGACTGAGGAAAACAACATAAAATGAATACTTAGTCCTCGGATAGAGTTCATGGCTTTTTTTTATTTCTCGGCCGCTTTCCCGGAGTGGCTGATACCCCCATCAGAAAAAAGTGTCATATTTATCGCAAGATATATCTTCAGCTCTCTAAATGCTCGCCCTGGAGGTAGAGGGCCCAAAATATTCAGTGAACGATGT
>OZ026598.1:12600815-12640815 GCA_964020085.1 Micromussa lordhowensis | reverse complement strand
TGTCATTCGTTATTTGTTTAAATCAGGTAATTTGTGTCTTGCATATTTCTATTCAAGTTTATTTAATTGGTCTGGTGTACTGTTCCCACAGTTCCCAAGAAACCCTTAATTAATGCCAATCTCTTACGTTCACACACAGAGAAGGAGGTTACGTTTCTGCAAAGCTTCAGTTCAGTGGAGGTGACCTCAATAATCTGGACATCCTGATCCATTACTTACGAGATGGAGGAGGGGAACTGTTAACAGACAAAGTTTATCTAAAGCTCGGGAAAATAGGTGAGCAGCTTAAACTTCTGTTGCTGATTTTTCCCAGTGTCATCAAAAACAAACACAATGGCGGCGGACAGGCCTCCCAAGCTCCTTGGAAGCCGTGAACATTTTAATATATTACACTCAGCTGAGTAACACAGCGTGGAGATAAGACTTTATATCGGAATGTAACGATCGTTTATAACAGTTCGAAAGCATGATATAAAGACCGGAAAACATTGAAACTAAAAGTAAAGTTCGTAGAACTTTGAGAGACAATTCGGACTACAAAAATCCGCACCGTAAACCAGACGACGAACACACAGGTGAACACTACTCCTGGCACCATGTCACGTTGTTTTACCGCAAGGAAGCGTTAAACGGGGACAGCTCAAAAAGACGAGGTCAGCCTCAAGGCAGAAACACACACAACTCGAACGTTTTTTTTAATGAACTGCACCGAGCACGCTTACATTCGGACTTATATGCACTTCATGTATATCGTTACATCAATTCATGTAAGACTAATGAAATATCGTCACACTGTCCACATGGCTAATTTCGGTTTTAAACCTGGAAAGACCTATGCAGAGCTTTAAACCCCTCTTTGCGTATCGCCTTGCATATGGCGGTTGCGTCCGCTGTACGAGCGACAGTCAACACTGAGCTGTCCTACCGAAACGACAAGATAATAGCCTTTTTCTTCGCAGCTAAAGACAATGCTAAAGTTTCTTTGTTCTCTTCTAATAGTTAACTTGAGAATTGAGGGTTTAATTTTACGTAGAACAGAATATTTTGTTTAAAATAAGATAACTTTTATCCTAGCTGGTGACACTCGACGAACTACGAGCGAGTTGACATGCCGGAAGCCGGCGACCCATTTTTGGCACCAAATTAGAAGCTTGGAGTCACAAAATATTTCACTTTTTACAATCTGATATGGTTTTGGGAAGTGTAAATCCCTTTCGTGAATATTTATTGCCATCTCCAGTGAGAAACCTGCCTGATTTCAATGCCTTTCCTGTACTTTATGCATTGACGTCAAGACAGTGCAGTTTTCCCAGCCTGCTAAATCCTGATTGGTCAATGTAAATTTCAAGCGCGCCAGGCGTATGCAAGAAGATTACCTTGGGTTTAATTGTAACCAAATATTCGCAAATTTTCAGCATTGGTAAATGCCTAAAAATTCCTGTATTGGCTAGAATTAGCTATATTAATATTGGCTAGAATTAGCTGACGTTAGTTAATGTTTTCTCGTTTTCAAAATTTTTTTTACCTCTATTACGTACTCATGGACAACCTAATTTTAATTTCATGCTTCTCAAGCCGTGCATCAGTAAGTTATTGTGCTTATAATAAACATCCCTTTCTTAAACTAGGTGCGTAGTTATTAACTCTTGTGGCATGTCCCTCAAAAGCTCAGTTTTCGCTTCAGACTGTGAATTCCTTTAACATGATACCAAAATCGTCCCACAATTTGTTTTGGGAAAAAAAATGTTGAAGAGGTGGGTCGAAGACAACCAGAAAGAAAATTATGAATTTCAACCGTGACAAAAACCGCTATACAAACTCGTACGTCATCTCTCTTAGTATTTTCTTATTATAAATGCTTTCTTCTATCAACAGCTGATTGTATTATAGCCTATATTGACACCACACTATGTGACTGCACCTCGATGAGTTACAGACGCCAAATAACATGTCGTCAACCAGAGATTCATGGTGGCGAAGACTGCCCTAAACACTGTTACACTGGTCAACTGATCGCCGGCTCCAAGTCTTGCTCTTGGGACGATTTAGATACGTTTAAGTGTGCAGCAAGTAGAGGCAAGCCATTTAACATCATGTTCTCGTTAATTTTTACAACTGCTCTCATGTATATCTGCTCAAGAGATCCATGATTTAAAAGATTTCAATTTACTGTTGCCTGTGTAAGGTGCACTCCGGCACAAAGTCAAATTGATCAAAGTCAAAACTGATAGCATATATGGTTCAATAAAACTTGAAATGAAATGTTGGGTCATATGAAGTGATACTTTCATCCTCTTGAGCTGTGTAAGGTGTCATTTTGCACAAAATGAAGAGCGCAATCGGCCTTCAAACTAGAAACTGACAAGCAAGCAAGACAAAATCAAGGTTACCTTCAAAATATATAAATATAGATAAAATGTCTATATTCAGCTGATAAGATTGGCATTCTCGACCCATTTTTCTCAGATTGTTTGCTCGAGCTTTACGTTAACTGCCTTTGTAATGACATCTGCAAATGGTTAGACTTTCTAGTCTTCTCGGATAAGGACGATAAAACCGTAGGCCCCGTCTCACAACTCTTCATAATTAATTCTGTGGGACGTAAAAGAACCCACGCACTGTTCGAAAAGAGTAGGGGACGTAGTTCCCGGTGTGGTGGTCTATCTCTCGTCTGATGGCTAAATGCTCGGAGATATTAGCTGCATAAGCTACTCTAAAATCCGAGGGTAAATAAAGTGATGTATGTATATGTATGTTAACATGCTTCCTCCCACACGCAATGTTAGAACGAGTACGAGATCAAGAACGAAAACGACTTTTCAATTTTAGTTCGCTGGCTTCACATTATCACGTCGCATGCCCATCTCATCATATGACCTACCCTCTCTACCTTGAACCAACATGAAGAGCGAAGGCGCTGGAGACGTCATTGGTTTGAAATTCAAAAATCGTACTCGTGCTCAAAATCGTACAGTCAACTCTCCGCTAACGGACACTCTCGTAAGCGGACAGCTCTACTTACGGACGGCTTTTTAAATCCCCGTTTTTACCTCCCAGTCAAACTTTCTATTTACACATTCCCGTAAACGGACACTCTCTCGTATGCGGACGCGGACACTTTTGAAAATGAAAATTGGATTTTTCTTTTGTTTACGCTCTCTCGTAAGCGGGCACACCATGTACGTAATTGACTCTTGGCAATGAAATTTCTCTTTAATTTGCAATAAATCAACAAAAACATGACCTTTAACAGAGCAACAGAACAGCGGAAAACGCTTTTTACAAATTTCAATTTGTCCGCGGCAAAGCAAGCTGTCCGTTCGTTTGACATTAACAAGAGTCGGACGAAACATTTGTAGTGTCACGTTAATTATGGCCTAGCCTGTTCACGGACGTTTTTTTTTTCGTAAGATATTGGCGCTCGCCAATATCTTACGAAAAAAATAAACGTCTGTGAAGGGGCTAGTTATGGCCACGTTCGTCATGGTCTACTTTACTTCTTGTTTCTGTTTTCAATCACTGATTGTACCAAACACTGTATCCCAGATAATCAAGCTTGGACTTGAGCCACGGTAAAGATGTTTCAACATCACCATAAAAAACGTATTTACAATGAATTTCCATGCCGTACCCAGCTCCTCTGTTGACAGGTTTACCCGTTATGATGGCTTTCCCTTTGTTTGTTCCGCGCTTTAAAAACTTGGTGACAAATTCAGCCATCCTCAAAGGAATGTGACCAAGTATCTCATCGAATCCAGACACTGTGTTAGCGTGTTCCTTGGCTGTGGTTTCAAGACTGCAATCTTCTAAATTAGGCCTTACTACAGCAACCGCATTCACGTCCTTGATGTTCTTTGGCTCGCGTTTAAGGGCCCTTTCCTCATTTAGTTATGGATCCCAGCCAGCCGCATCTTTGTATACATGATAACCGCGAATGTAGGACTCAACCATTACGTACGATTCTGTCATCCTGTTTGCCATCGCTTTATACAGCTACAGTCAAGAGGTCACAGCAAAATGGGCTCCGTAACGCGAGGTCTTACTTTTGAATACAGTACAGTAAAAGCTCTTTTCACAGCGTGTGTTTACTGTTGTTGCTTGTCATCGGGTTCTTTTTCAATGAAAGTAAATTTAGTGTTTGTACGTGTGTGGGCAGCTCATTTTAATTTCCTAAAATCTTGACGTCGGTACTTTTAGCCTGTTAAACTGTCGGTAAGAGGTGTGAAAATTTTCCATAACTCTTACAGAAAGCTAACATCATTTAAAAATACGAGTGCAGTATCAATTCTACCATAAAAATTCGTTTGCTTTATCGTGTTGATTGAAATACAGTATCTCTATTACTGTAGTTTGTAGTCGCAGTACACTGCTTCGTGTCATTTTGACAGATTACAATATAATCCCGTAATTCGCGTGTCAATCAGTGTGATTTTCTGCCATATTCAGTCCATTGGCGAGTTTATACACGTGTAGGTTGCTGTGAATATGTCGTGCTGCAGTAACTGCGCGAACGTTACAAAATATATTTGTTTAACGTGCGAAAGGCCGGTTTGTAATAAGTCAAGTGATTGTTCGGTGTGGGCGGACGAGGAAAATCCAGGTTGGAAGGCAGGTATTGCTGTTGCCTGGTGTTTGCCCTGTTTCGGTAAGAGAAATGCTGCTGAAAACCTGATCGGAGATGAAGAATTCAAAGAAGAGGAGCCAGTCAATCGTCCAGAGCAGCAAGTGAATCAAATACAGGGGAGTCCTCAAGTGGAAACAGCAAGCAGCTCGAGTAAGACGAAAAAGAAAGCAAGACAGGCTACAAACGATGGTCAGAGCCGCAAGTGTTTACCCCTAAGTGAGAAAGTGCAAGTGATCCGTGCCTCACAAGATGAAAAGCACTGAAAGCATCAGGCAGCTGGCGAAGAGGTTCGCTTGCGGAAAAACTCAAATAGCAAAGATCATTGCTGATAAAGAGAAAATTATCGATGAATGGATGTCCAATGGCAGCTCCACGATCAAACGAAACAACTTCGAAAAGTATGAAGAGATAAACCGCATACTGTGGGATTGGTATGTCAAGGCTAGAGCAGCAAACATCCCAGTGGATGGGCCTTTACTCAAAGAAGAAGCCAGGTTGATTGCCAAACAACTCGGCGTGACAACTTTTTAAGGAACAGAAGGCTGGTTTTCTAAGTGGAAGCAACGGCACAACATTGCGCAATTCAATATCGCTGGCGAGGAAGGGGATGTTAGCAAAGACACGGTAGAAAGTTGGAGTGAACGTGTAAAAGAATTGACCAAGGGATATGCAGCTGCCGATATATGGAACGAAGACGAAACTGGGGCATTTTGGAGAGCGCTTCCAAGCAAGTCTCTCTCAGAGAAGGGAAAGCGATGTCGTGGAGGAAAGAACGCCAAGCAAAGGATCACTGTCGCTTTCTTTGTGAGCGCCGACGGAAGAAAGGATAGTGTTGTTCTTATCGGAAGCAGCAAGAAGCCCCGTTGTTTTGCAAACCTTGTAGATATTTCGCGCCCGTGTGGCGTTCAGTATTTCAGCAACGCAAAGGCATGGATGAAAACTGAGATAATGGAAAATGTGATATCCAAGTTAAACAACAAGATGAAGCGGGAAAATCGTAACATCATACTCTTTCTCGACAATGCTCTCTGTCATCCTCCCTCCCTAAAAGGCAAGTTTTCCAACATCCGAATTGAGTTCCTGCCGTAAAACACCACGTCACGCACACAGCCTCTTGACGCAGAAATCATCAAAACTTGGAAAACGTACTACAGGCGGAAGCTATTGCGATATGTTGCTGGCCAAATGGATGGAGAGAAAACTGCGAGTGAGATTGTCAAGTCCGTTAATTTGCTGATGGCTGTACGATGGGTGGTCAGCGCCTGGGAAGAGGTTCCAGCTGCAGTCGTCTCCAAATGCTTCAAGAAAGTTGGGATGTATCCTGTTGAAAATCTCAATGCTGAAAAAGATGACGACCCGTTCGAGGGAGAAGAATTGATGGATATTCCTGAATTGCTAAGCCATATTTCCCCAGGACTAGACATGTCAGCGTTCGATGACGAAGCTGAGGCCTTTGAGCCACCAGTGGATACCACACTTCCAAACTGGAGAGATACCGTACGACAAGAAATAATCGCTGCGTCTATCAACGAAGAGCAGGTGTATAAGATAATCGACGATGATGAGGAATATGACCAGCCCCTGCAACTTCGGGAAATTACATCTGCGGAACAGGCGCTGGAACTTGTTGGGAAGCTAGCGGCATTTTCTGACTGGCAAGGAAACGAGCCGCTAGTCCAGGCAATTACCAAGGTCAATAATGTCTTAGTAGGAGGCAGTCAACCATAACGGACTATTTCTCCTAACTGTCATAGGACCAAGCAAACCTTCTCTGGTCACGATATACCTTTTGGACGACAGCAATAAGTCCCGTTGAACGTTTTATAAGAAGAGTTATGTTTTTAAGAAGCACCAAAGTTACATTTATAGACGGCAACAATAAGTCCCGTTGAACGTTTTATAAGAAGAGTTATGTTTTTAAGAAGCACCAAAGTTACATTTATAGACGGCAGCAATAAGTCCCGTTGAATGTTTTGTTAGAAGAGTTATGTTTTTAAGAAGCGCCAGAGTTACATATATGGACGGCAGCAATAAGTCCCGTTGAATGTTTTGTTAGAAGAGTTATGTTTTTAAGAAGCACCAGAGTTACATATATGGACGGCAGCAATAAGTCCCGTTGAATGTTTTGTTAGAAGAGTTATGTTTTTAAGAAGCACCAGAGTTACATATATGGACGGCAGCAATAAGTCCCGTTGAACGTTTTGTTAGAAGAGTTATGTTTTTAAGAAGCACCAGAGTTACATATATGGACGGCAGCAATAAGTCCCGTTGAACGTTTTGTTAAATGTAGAAGAAATATATATATATTTTTTCGAGTTTTAACATTTGACATCAATAAAGAGTTTCGCTTTATATCTTCAGTTGCTATTTTTGTCTACGCAATAAAACACAATTAACACCCACTAATTAACTCTCCCGTAAGCAGACATCCACCCTATTTTTCTTTGGTGTCCGCTTACGGGAATAATTCTTGTAAGCGGACAGCTCTACTAACGGACACGTTTTTCAATTCCCGAGGGTGTCCGCTTACGAGAGAGTTGACTGTACTTGTAGTCTAATTTAATGCCTTACCAGCTCAGTATGCATGTAACGCTTTCTCGACGCTCGCCTGCTTCAGTTTTTGAAATTTCGTTTTTGTTACAATCCTTTCAGATTTCAGTTTTCGGTTTATTTTCTCCCTCTCTGTTTTCAAAGAGAGGGAGAAAATGGTCGATAACTTGCTAGAAAGAAGCAGCCTGAAATTCAGCCGTTTATTCGATTGGCACATTCCCGAAAAGGCGACGTCCTTTTGGGAGTGTGCAAATCGAATAGGTGGCCGAGAAAGTAGTGACGGATGAATTTTGCATCACTGAAAGACGAATTTCATTGAAGGCGCACTAAAGAAGTTTATAGCAAAATACGGAACATGAAAATTTGAATTCCATCTTTGTATCCATATTAATATTCAAAGCACAATTAAAATCACCTCCCATAGTTATGTTTTCTTCATATCCGAAATCATAAAAAGTTCTTAATACATTCGATAGTTTATGATAAGATTCAAAAGCTTCCGCATCTTTGTTGGGCCCGTAAATCTTTGCAATTGAATAATTTTCCTCTTCGATCGAAGCTTTCAATAAGAAAAGTCTTCCATTTGAATCTCTCTGAGTCCACATCATATCAATATCAAGCCGTTCTTTAAAAGCACTGCAACACCTCTGACGTTTGTACCCCCAGAAGAAAATAATATCTCTGCACTCCATTCTTTTTTCCACTGAGCCTCACGCTCCTTGCTGGAATGCGTTTCTTGTAAAAATATCGCTTTCTGCACCCGGATCCTATTGCTCTTCTTTTTTTACTTAGGCCTCTCACGTTAATGGATAATAATTTAATTGTATCAGGGTTCGAGTTTTGTTTACTCAACATTTTAACTGTATATAAAAGATTGTTTCATTACATTCAGTATTGAAGATGAAGAGAGCTCTCTAAGCAGCCAATCATATTCTGAAGAAAGCGATGAATCGACACAGTACACAATATACCAATTTCGATACATTAAAATTCAGCTTAAAACAATAGACCTCAGTACGAGGCTCTGGGGAATAACTACAGAGTTTGTGGGGTTTATTCCTCAGAGCCTCGTGCTGAGGTCTATTGTTTTAAGGTGAATTTTAATATATCGAAATTGGTCTATTGGAGGAGTTAGTGCAAGAATACGAACACAGCGGAGACTCGCAAGAAATAGCACTCGTAAAAGCTGAAAATGCCACGCTGCCTGTGTACAGCAAAGGGCTAAGGAAAGTTTTGTTAAAATATTTAACGTGGATGACGATTTCAAGACGGACCACATCTTCAGAGAAATAATGGACACAAAACAACAATTTATTGACAGGATTTCGACTGGAAAGAGGCTATGGAACAAGCAGTGAATAAACGAAAGTTTCTACTAAACAGACTATTTAGAGAACAGTGGGTTCACAAAACAGTTGGGGGACACTCAGAAGATGGTTTAGGAGTTTACCTTAGGACATAAGCTAGACTCTCTATGCTAACACGAAATTACATTGAAATAAACGACTAATGACTTCGTAGGAAGTGTAAACAGAATTATCGAAAAGGCTCTGAGTACAAAGTATGGTTCAGTGTACCGGATCATGACCGGATTGAAAGAACAAACTGTAGGACTTTGTAATGATCACTTGACAAGTTAGAGCTCTTAGAGTTGTAAATAGTTAAAGATTAGTTGATTGCAATCGACGTCTTTGAAAAACATTTGTTCGTCTTGACTACTTGCATAACTTTAGGCGTTAATGATCCCAGGGAGAGGGAGATTATTTTGTAATAACAAGGAAGCAATGGAAAACGGATTGCTTACTGATTGCTTATTGATTACTTACGCTAACATTGAAATGATTTACAAACTTGTTCTTCACTTTGAAGAGGAGGCCTATTGCTAACACTGGTAATCGACTGAACATAACTGTGTACAAATTGTGCGACTTGTGCGTCGTTTCACTCTGAATCATATTGTCTAACTTTAGCTTGAATAGTGTTCAAATTATGTTTTCTTGCCCGATGAAGTAAGTAAAACAAACAATGGTCTCCGCATACATCTGACGTTAGACCTTGCAGTGGTTACTCGTTGAAGTACGTAGATTCTCGAAGTGTGTATTCATCCATGTCATAGGTCTCAGGAGGAAATCCGTAACTATCAAAGAATTCACTTTCGTAAGGTGTAACGTTCCAGGTTGATCGTGAGGATCCGTATTTGCAATCAGAGCTGAAGGATACGCGTTTACGACTGGCAACTTGTAGCTGGGAAATACACTTCCCATGCCGGATGCTACTACAGGATCGTGTAATGAAGCTTGCCATGATTCTTGAGTTGTATGCATCTTCGAGCGCCTTGAGACAATCGTACACCACTCTCCTGTACGGTCAATCTCCAAATGATTTTGGAACTTCGAGTAAAAAATTAAATTGAGAACCGTCGGTGTAGGGTTGCCAAATTTGAGATACAAGCTACGTTGCAACTACGATGTGGAATCAGGTGGTCAGGATGACCACTACCCGCTGGTGTCGTGTCCAGGCAAATCAGTCCGTAACCTCGTTCCCAATCTGCCTATCGATGTCTATACCGTGACCACAGTTCATATCGCCACTACCTGAGAAGAGGGTGTTGAATCCATCAATTTTCTTCCCACCGGTCAATTAGTCGAGTAGTTATAGAAGGTCAAAGATAAGCCTTGTTACTGGGTTCCCCTTGAGTTCCGTGTTGGCTCCCTTTGGATTCCCTCGCAAAAAGTGGGTTCCCTTTTATTAATATGCATAACGGTCGAGTCATTGACGTCACCTATTGTTATAACCTAGGGTTCCTGCATACTAATAAAGTGTCTAGTTAGCTATGTAAAAATGGGCTCCCCAATACTAATAAGCGTCACTCTAGTATAATAGCAACAATAGACCTGCCTGGGCTTGCCTGATCTCTTTTAACCCTGACTGGCTTATGAGAAATCTATTATGTTGTTAAAATAAAAGCGCGCTCTCTGTTGAGCATTTTATTCTTGTCACAAACTCCAGTAAATAATATTTTTGAGCGGAACAAACATGGAAGTCGAATCCACATCTCAGCCTATGTTAACCGTGGACGAAGTTGAACAGGTCCAACGCAAGAAGGTAGCCACCATTATTGGGCATGTGTTCCAACTTACCTGTGCTGCGTTTTTTCACAAGCTCGTTCAAGAGGAAAAAGTAAATCGATGCCATGGTTGCACTATTCAACATCCCAGTCAAAGACACCACTCTTGCCTGATGTTGGATACTGAAGACGTGTGGCTCTATTATCATGATGTAGCCCATGAGCAATAGATCTTGCTGTGGTGATGAAAACTGCGGAAGCGTTTGCAGCACTCTGGGGTTAAAGCTTGGCCAAACATGGGAAAGTTATCTGACGGAGTTGCCGAAGTTACCCTGGACCAGTCTATATCTTACTTCTTTGGAACGCGAAAATTATGTTGAAGATATGAAAGAACGCGTATTGTATGCTCTTTATTATGGTCCTTATGGTCTTAAAACGAACGATTTCAGTAGTGTGGAAATCCACTAAGATGACAACACTGAAGAAGTTGTGAACGTTGACCCTACAGAAGTCCAGTGTCCTGAGAACGTTGTCAGAAAAGAAGAAAAACTAATGAACCTTGGCTATGTAATTAACGAAATTCAAAATAAGTTTTATTTTTAAAACAATAAAGTGTGTACACGATTTGATACGTATTTGATTTTGATTCAGTGTGTGTTTATCTGTCTACACGTTAACATGGATCTAACGCTCTCTAATCTTAGGGCACGGTTTTACTTTAATCGCCTTGTAGCCAGGAATATGCCGTCAAGTGATACTGCTTTACTCACGGAGAAATTTTGTGAACTTCCTGGATCGATGCTTGACAAGTTAAAACGACTTCATTCAGAGGTGTTTACAGAAGTTCACACGGGGAGATTATTACTGTTTTTAAATTTTGTCGTGCAACTGGGGCTGACTGAGGAGGAATGGGAACAACTATTTAATTTTCTCGATCCCACTCTTAGCCAAATGCAAGAATGGCTATATAAGTGAGTGCAGTATGGAGAAAAGTTAGTCAAGTGTTGGCCTTCGCAGTGGTCACAAGTAATGGGTTGCTGGCCGTCTTCACCCTCTCTGGTATTAAAGCGCATTTCCAGCCGCATTCGTGTCGTTTTAGCTTGTTGCGGGGGTCAAGTGATTGTTCAAAACTCCGAATTTTGCGATGGAGAAAACACTGTCCAGCATTTATCTCGGCCCAAGTCAACCCGCAAGTTTCGGTGGCTTAGATGCTGTGTACGGAGCGGTCAAAGAGAAGGGAAAAACTAAAATTTCTCGCAAACAAGTGCAAGATTGGTTGAGTCAACAAGACGTTTACACCCTCCATAAACCGGCTCGAAGACACTACAAGAGAAGTCGATTGATTGTTCCTGGCATAGACGCACAATTTCAAGCAGACCTGGTCGATGTTCAAAATTTGAGCCGATTCAACAAAGGTTACAAATACCTACTGACGTGTATAGACATTTTCAGCAAGTATGCCTGGGTCGTGCCTTTAAAGACAAAGCAAGGGCAAGAACTAGTCAAAGCCTTTCAGACGATTTTATCGTCTGGTCGTAAACCAAACAATCTTCAAACGGACCAAGGCACAGAATTCCTTAATCGTGTGTTTCAGAAATTCCTACGTGGAAATAACATTGACTTTTTTTACAGTCAACTCTTGGCTCAAAGCATCGGTAGTAGAGAGATTCAACCGTACCTTTAAGAACAAACTGTACAAGTACTTCACAGCTAAAAACACTCTTACTTACATCGATGTGTTCCCTAAGTTGGTAAAATCTTACAATAACACCCACCATCGGAGCATTAAAATGAAACCAAGTCAGGTGACTAAAGCCAATGAAGCAAAAGTGTGGGAGACTTTGTACGGTAACGACTTTGACAAGCGAGTGCGATTTAAATTTCAAGTGGGAGATCGCGTAAGGATCAGTAAGGTTAAGCGAATGTTTGAAAAGTCTTACCTTCCCAATTTCACGAAAGAAATGTTTACAGTGTACAAACGATTTGCGCGACAAGTGCCTGTTTACAAATTGAAAGATGATGCTGGAGAGATCCTAGACGGAACATTCAACGAATCTGAGCTACAGAAAGTGATCAAGGAGGATGATGTTTATCGGTTTGAAAACGTTTTGCGTAAGCGAAAACGCAAAGGAGTAGTGGGATATTTCGTGAAATGGAAGGGGTACTCCGACAAGTTTAATAGCTGGGTTGCTGAAAGGGATATGTCGAAATTGTAGTATAAAGGCTTTGTGTATGATGAATGAAAGAATGTGAAATAAAAATGATTGTTGCGTCGTTTCTTATAAATTAAAAATACCTACAGTAAAACGTTCATTTTATCACAAGATACGATGGAGGCAATACAGTTCTACTTGCATCTTCCTAGCAATGCCAGCCTCGATAAGTTTCCCAACAACACACTGACAGAGTACCGGGTTTGCTTACCTCAGACAATCAGCGTGATCGGAGACTGGGAAGTAGCGCTAACAGAAAACCATTATCCTCACAGCTGGAATAATGTACAAGGGAATTTTGAGAATCGATTTTATCTCCGTAATGAGTAGCTAGACGGTATATGGGAGGCTTTAATAGTTCCACCGGGACGTTACTCCTCGGTCGCCGATGTTATAACAAAGATAAACGAAGTGGTCAAAGCGAATGATCGATTCAAAACGAAATACAATTATCCCTCGATATTCTGAACCGAAAAGTGACCGTACACTTAAAAAATAAGCCTGAAGTGTATTTTTCTGACATCGGGCAAATGCTAGGATTTTCTCGAATAAGGTTATCTCCATAACGCCGACTGCTGAACGAGCAGTAGACTTGGAACATGGATTTCACGATCTTTATATCTACTGCGATATTATACAATCACAATATGTCGGAGACGCACTTGTTCCCCTCCTTCGAATCGGGCCCGTAGAAGGGAAGGACGAGGAGAGAATCAGCAACTCATTTATTCTCCCACAATACGTACCTGTCAGCAGAAAGCAATTTGAAACCATCGTCAATACCAAGTCAATATAAAGCGAGACACAGGAGAATCAGTGCCATTTGAGCTTGGGAAAGTGTTGCTTACACTTCATTTTCGTCAGAGCAGACCCGCGAATTTTTAATCGCGATGAAGAAACTTTACATTCCAAATCACAAGCTGTATGAACAGTATTACGTAGATCAAGCCAAGCAAAAAGGTGGCAATTGACCAGCTTTTCACGGTGCTCGATTTCAGCGAGGTTATGGATTAAGCTCTATATTTGGAGGTCTTTTCCGTTGGGCGATGCCACAGTTACAACAAGGTGCTAAAATGCTTGGTCAAAAAGCTTTGAAAACGGGTGTCGATGTTGCACAAGATGTGTTAGCTGGAGAAAAGGTTAAAACCGCAGTCATCAAACGGTCAAAACAAGCCCTAGGTGATCGACATGACTTCCCAGAATTCCTCGCAGTCAGGGAATGGTCGGAAAGCTACAAAAAGAAAAACGCCTGGAACAAAAATCAGTTCACCTCCAGGCAAGAGAGCGAAAGCATCTCCGCAGCAAAAGAAGAAACCCGAAGACAAGTATTCCTTCTGAAAGTAAAATGGCCTTTGTTCATTACGAATTTCAAGAATGCACGAAATCGGAACTAGACCTCTTTACAATTCCGGCTACTCAAACATCTATCACCAAGGGGCAATGGATTGAATACCACCCGCTCAGCAACATCACTGTTAGTTGTCCTATAGAATTTAACATTTCTGGAAGCGGAGAAGAATATCTAGACTTGGCAAGAACCCTGTTTTTTCTTAAAGCCAAGATCACCAAAGCAAACGGTGCTGCTTTAGACCCGAACGAGCAAGTGGGGCCTGTGAATCTTTTTCTACACGCCCTGTTTTCTCAAGTGGATGTTTCTTTGAATGAGCGGCTTATTTCTTCGCCGACTAATACTTATCCATATCGTGCGATGATTGAAACATTGTTGAACTACGCAGAAGAACCAAAATCGAGTCAACTAACAATGGCTTTGTTTTACAAGGACACTGCCGTGAAGATGGACGCCGTAAATCCTGTGGCCGACGATGCTGACGCTAATATGGGTTTAAACGGAGGGTTGTCCAATACACCCGCATCGTAACGATCCGTTAAAGGCTTATTCAGTCCGTTCGATCCGTACGGATCGTTAAGTGGTCTTACGCTCCGTAGAGTACTGTTCACGGATGGTATATTGCATCTCATTAGGGACACTTAGAAAAAAACTGCTTTACAGATAGTGAGGGGGTCAGAAAGCTTAACGATCCGTTCGATCCGTACGGATCGTTAAGTGGCCTTACGCTCCGTAGAGTACTGTTCACGGATGGTATATTGCATCTCATTAGGGACACTTAGAAAAAAAACTGCTTTACAGATAGTGAAGGGGTCAGAAGGTGTAACGATCCGTTCGATCCGTACGGATCGTTAAGTGGTCTTACGCTCCGTAGAGTACTGTTCACGGATGGTATATTGCATCTCATTAGGGACACTTAGAAAAAAAAAATGCTTTACAGATAGTGAGGGGGTCAGAAAGCTTAACGATCCGTTCGATCCGTACGGATCGTTAAGTGGTCTTACGCTCCGTAGAGTACTGTTCACGGATGGTATATTGCATTTCATTAGGGACACTTAGAAAAAAAAACTGCTTTACAGATAGTGAGGGGGTCAGAAAGCTTAACGATCCGTTCGATCCGTACGGATCGTTAAGTGGTCTTACGCTCCGTAGAGTACTGTTCACGGATGGTATATTGCATTTCATTAGGGACACTTAGAAAAAAAACTGCTTTACAGATAGTGAGGGGGTCAGAAAGCTTAACGATCCGTTCGATCCGTACGGATCGTTAAGTGGTCTTACGCTCCGTAGAGTACTGTTCACGGATGGTATATTGCATCTCATTAGGAACACTTTTAAAAAAACTGCTTTTCAGATAGTAGCGGGCAGAAGATTTAACGATCCGTTCGATCCGTACGGATCGTTAAGTGCCTTGCGGTCCGTATAGTAGAGTTTACGGATCGTATATTGCATCTCATTAGGGATTCTTCACACTTATTCGCAAGAGGCGATGTGTCTTAGCGGATCGTTCGATTCGCAATTCGTGCATCTCATTAAGTTATCAGTAAAAAAAACTTTGGAGTGTATTCTAGTGCGGCTGTAATGGTTGGGTTCTGTCCCGGAGTAGCGGTTTACAAGGGAATAACCATGGTGCTTTCCTTGTTTAGGAGTCATTCTTGGTTAGTTGTTGTGTATTGTTTGGTCTTTTGTAGCGGCTCTTGTTAACCGGTACACTTGGACAGAACCAATTCTTGCTCGAAGGAACATTATGTATGTGTATATTCCTCGTTCTTAATGTGGAAAAAGCGTAATTCTTGGTCGATTGGGAATATCGATCGTAGCATGTGTTGTTACTGTAAGAATGAGTCATATTTATATCTGGATGCGTTATAATCTGCTTCAATTTTCGCTTAGGGATATTATCCTTCGAGCTTCATTCGAGTGTTCATTCGGTTTTTGGAGGTAATCCATTGCGGTGTTCAATATGAAACTTTACGTAGAGAAGACCTGTGCTTAACCGCAAAATATTCCGGCATGTAAGGAAATTTTAGGTAGCCGTTTACGCTGTATCGCGGTACTCTGAAAATAACTGGAATAAGAACTCAAAATGGCGTAGTAATGTTTTGGGTGGCGTTACGCTGTTATAACAAAGGCAGACAAGAGATTAATTTGTGAATACAATGATATACCTCGTTTTTAAATGTATGTGCGGAAACAAGGGCATTGCGCATTTAATTGATTGACTTCAAATTTTCCTTGCATTGATTCATTGCATACGTTCTTGTTCGGAATTTATTTCCAATTTGAATACACAGCTCTGGTGTTTTTCCACATTTAGAACGAAGAATATACACATATATCTTGTCTGTTGCTGCCAGCGCACTTTTGCTACGATCGATATTTCCTTTCGAGTTCATATTACTGGCGGCACGCGTTTTATAGAAAACATTTCTGGTGTTTTTCCGCGTTTAGAACAAAGAATATACACATATATCTTGTCTGTTGCTGCCAGCGCGCTATTGCTATGATCGATATTCCCTTTCGAGTAAGTATTACGAGCCGCACGCGTTTTATAGAAAACATTTCTGGTGTTTTTCCACATTTAGAACAAAGAATATACACATTTATTATATAAACACCAGTGAAATACCAAGTGAGCTTTCCCGCGAAAACTTCATATCTTCACACGTGAAGATATAATATGTTATCTTCACACGTGAAGAGATCACCTTCGTTATGGCTACATAATAAATCGCGCCTTTTTCACTGGAGTTTATCCGGTGTTTATATAATAAACAGAATATTACATGCCCGCTTGTGGATATGAATTTTATCCTCTCGTGTTCGACTCGATATCTCACTCGTTCGCTGCGCTCACTCGTGAGATATCGAGTTGAACACTCGAAGATAAAATTCATATCCACGCGCGGTCATGTAATATCCCCTATATATCTTGTCTGTTGCTGCCAGCGCGCTATTGCTATGATCGATATTCCCTTTCGAGTAAGTATTACGAACCGCACGCGTTTTATAGAAAACATTTCTGGTGTTTTTCCACATTTAGAACGAAGAATATACACATATATCTTGTCTGTTGCTGCCAGCGCACTATTGCTATGATCGATATTTCCTTTCGAACAAGAATTACGAGCCGCACGCATTGCATCTGTTGCTGCCAGCGCACACTTGCTACGATCTATATTTCCTTTCGAGCCAGTATTACGAGCGGCACGCGTTTTATAGAAAGCATTTCTGGTGTTTTTCCACATTTAGAACGAAGAATGTACACATGCATCTTGTCTTTTTCACATACATTATGTCCTCTTCAAGCAAGAATTACAAATCGCACTCGACTGTACTCCAAAAATGTTTACTGTTGACTTAATGAGATGCACGAATTGCGAATCGAACGATCCGTTAACACACATGGCCTCTTGCGGGTAAGTGTGAATTTTTCTAAGTCTCCCTAATGAGATGCAACATACCATCCGTAAACTCTGCTCTACGGATCGCAAGGGCCCTTAACGATCCGTACGGATCGGACGAACTGAACGGACCGCAAGGGCCCTTAACGATCCGTACGGATCGAACGAACTGAATTTGCCTTTAGCGGATCGTTACAATGCGGGTGTATTGGACATGACTGTTTAAACGCTCGCTATGGATTTACAAAACAAAGTCGCGCGGTGGATATGACAGGTCCTATCCACAGCGATATTTTCTTCCAAGACCGTTTGATTTTAAACGGAGTTAATCTAAGGCTAAAGCTCAATAGAGTCAAAAACTCTTTCTGCCTAGTCTCGTCAGCTGGCGGAGCTAATCACAAGGTGGTTATTACAGAAGCAATTCTATACTTTCGAAAAGTTAAAGTGGCCCCTTCTATTGCTTTGGGACACGCGGCTGCACTAAAGCAAGCGACTGCCAAGTATCCCATACGTTGGGTCGATTGTAAAGCTCTCCATCCCAAACGGATTCAGTGGCTTTACCCCGGCTTTTACCTCGGTCATATTCCAAAGCGTATAGTACTGGGATTAGTGGATACAAAAGCTTATAACGGGACATATGCCTCCAACCCATTTAAATTTAAACACCATAACTTAACCCAAGTAAGAGTGTACGTAGATGGCGAGCAAATCCCTCGAAAACCTCTTTTTGTGAAATTTGATGAGGCTGGTGGTCAGAATTTTATAGCTGGCTTTCAGAGCCTTTTCTCCGGTATTAACTCTGTTCTCATACTGAATAAGGCTTGTCATACTTGTCGTAATAAATTTCATAGCCAAAAATTCCGAACCGTTACCCCCTGCGAAGCGTGACGAAACGCTGCCATATGCTTTGTTCTTATTTATAGGAAAATGTATGGAAATGATCGTTTAATCAATCGCTGGAGAGATAAAGGTGACTGAGTTTCACTGTCCCCATCCAAAGTCCTTTCGTTGTGGCAATACCTTTAATTTGGAATTGGTTTCGTTACCGAACTTACTATAATTCTTGCGGTTTTTGCTTTTGAACAATCGCACAATAAACTACGAGGATCCGCCATACTTACCTTTTAATTTCATGTAAACCACTGACTCTTTTTGAAAGTTTCTTCAGCTTGCTAATGAATGAAATCATGGATCCCCATGTGGAACTTTGAGACCACATGTAGTGCTTGTAATGTCCATAATATTTGGCTCTCTTCGAGTTGGATATCTTGCGGTTTTTCCATTTAAAGATGCTTGAATTTCCCGAAAACTTCTCATCTTTGTCTGTACGGTTTACATAATTGCTCACACCAAACACTCAACGTACGCGAGCTGTTTTCTCCGCGGCAAGTGTGTTTTTCATAACTAAACTTAACCGCCATTTTGAATATGCTTTGAAGCTATCCTCCAGGCTTCTTTTAGCGAGTTTTTGAACGAGATAGAGCCTGGGGACTTGGATTCCCTTGGGGGTTTCGTACTGCGTGACATATCAGTCACCGATCGAAAATGATTCTCGATCTGATTTACGGCTACTCAAAACCACTTGGAAAAGCTTCCTATTATAAGAAATCGAAAGGGAGAAAACAAGAGAGTATCGGTAGAGTTTTTAAAAAGCTTCTTTTAGTGAAATCATCGTAGAAATGAAATAATTATTTCGATTAACCTTTATGTTTTCAGCTCAAAGTTTGCTTGCCGGCAACGGCGCCAGTGTGACTTGTTTACGAGAAAGCCGTTAGCCAATCACAACATTGAATGTAGCGACCTATGTAACGCCACTCGTGGTTCGGAATTTCTGGCTATGTAATTCAATCACCTTTTGCTTTTCGAGAGGGAACCTAAGCCTACAAGCCCTGTGGTTTCTTTTTAGGTTCCCTCGCCATTTTGTTTTCTTTATTCAAATATTTTTTTTTACTTCTGTATTAAACCTTATATTTGTACTTTTATATATCTATATGTGTACAATATCTGTAATTAACTATAATCCATATGCATTGTAATTTATTGGTATTGTTATTTAATCCATGTATTTTCATTTATTCTATTGGTTGTGGCAAAAAATAAAATAAATAAATAAATATTGGAAATCTTTCCCAGGATACGGGCAATCAGGTGACAAGAAGCGATTACGGTCAGGGATACACCTTATTTGCATTTGATTTTACCCCAGATCACTGCCCGGGAGACCATTTTGAGCTTATAAAACAAGGTAACCTGCTTGTAGAACTTCACTTCGCTCAGCCACTCGTCAACACAGTCAACCTCATTATCTACGCGGAATTTCAAAACGTGATTGAGGTCGACGCAAACCGAAACATTCTGTACGACTTCACAAACTAGCTAACATAGATACCGTTCAGCTGACACTCATTTTGAGAAAGGATAGATATACCAGAAGCGTGTTTCAAGGAGTCCTCCCTTCAGACAAACTACCGAACAGTGTTTCGTCTTACCCAGCCCTGTTCATTGCCAATGTGGATGCCAGTGACAAGCCTGGAACGCACTGGGTTGCATTTTATTTCACCAAGGACCGAGAGGGAGAATTTTTCCACTCTTATGGATTACTATACTGGAACATTTTCTTCGTTTTTGAACAATAATTTTAACGGCTGGACTTTAACTCAAAGACTCTGCAAAGCATTGATTCAAAAGTCTGGACATTACTGTCTGTACTTTGCCTTATTTCGCTCTCGCCAAGTAAGCATGAGCACCATTGTACATCGTTTTTCTAGTAATAAAAGTCGAAATGATTTTCTTTTACAACGGTTTATCGAAAAACGCTTTCCTATTAGTCTCCCGAAATATCGCACTGATATAAAGAAACAAAGAGCAATAGCACAACGTAATAAATACACCATGTTATTTCATTATAACGTATTTTATTAAGTGATTACAATAAAGATATGTTTTACAACAATAAAAATGTATGTTGTGGTTATTTATAAAAGTAACCAAACAGGTTGAGGGCGTGGACTCTCAACTCTTCGCCTTTGCTTTTTCACGGGGGCTGAGCTTGTAGTGGGAGGTGTAGGTAGCCAACGTGTGGGGCTCTCAGGTGTTTCTTCTCTCACTCTTGTTTTAAATTCTCGAAATAGCACTTTGCCTCTGGGGATTGCGCACAATATTTTCTGGTACATTTATTTGGGCTAGACCCCTCGCAAACACCGACCATCCCACGGGTTCAAATCCTTTACGGTGACGCAGCATATCATTCACCAAATCCACCATGTGAGAGCCGGAAATCGGTTTGTTTTCGTATAACAGTTCTCCTTTTTCGTTCCAATTTAACCCATCTGAATGTTCCTTGTTTTTATCCAATAGTTGCCTTGCCCCCGCCTTGCAGAGCTTGGGTACACTCTTTGTGACTTCTTGTTCCACTGCTGAAGTCTGGTTCCGCGGTGGATTCTTTACTAGTTTCTTCACTGCTCACTACGTCTGGTTTGGGTGTTTACACAGGCTTGGGAGTTGTTAATTTTACGTGGAGGGGTTGTCCTTTTCGCTGATCATAATAAGTCAGGTAACGCTGCAGCATTTGATTATAAAGTGTTGCCTTTGCTTCATCATCCAGTTGCTTGCTAGATAAAATATCGCTCATTTCACTTTCCAAGTTTTTCAGAGTTTGTGTCACGAGTGGTGTTAATAGTTGTTGACATTGTTGTAATCGTTCCAGTGTGTTCTCAGGAACTAGAATCATGCGCCGAGTATGATTCATCTCTTAGGTAAGGATTGAAGTTAGTACACGCAGCACGGGCGGTAAAAAAACACTGAGAAAATTTATCTCGTGTTACACTAAGATTTTTTTCTTCTTTTCGAGTGGTGTACTTGTTTCAACGAGAGCTATCAGAGGCTTCTTGTGAGCTAGAAGTTTTCTTTTCGCCGGTTTACTGACAGGCACTGTTCCTTTGAGAACGTTTAAAACACAGTCACAAATGGTTCTCACTAATGCGTCGTCGGCGACTTTCAAAATGTCTTTGCGTTGAGCGGGTGTACACTTTACCAGGAGCTTGAGGAAATCGTGATTGTTTCTCAGTCGCTGGGCCATATTCAACTGATTCATTTATCTGTGGTTCACTCCTTTTTATATCTTTCTGACGTAGGCGCATTGCGTCTCCCCGGGGAAAATGTTGGAACGTAATAAGAAGTCGCTAGGTGTTTCCGCTTTGAAATCGCATAATAAATAAACATATGGCCGTTTCGTCGCATCTTGAAACGCCTCTTGCATATATTTCACATGGCCTGGAAACATTTGCTTGGCTAAATGATTGACCTGACTGCTATCTCTGGGAGACTTGAACAGTACCAAGTAATGACAATTTAAGCTCATTTCCCTTAACTCTTTTCCGCGGTGAAAAATATTTTGCAGAATAAAGATAACACTCAAGTTAAAGTGATGACAGCCTTTAGTAAATAAACTGGTTATTCTCTGGTGGTTACTCAATTCGTGCATGAAATCATCAATGACTACTAGATTTCTTATAGAAGGATTAATCTTCTGATGGTTTAAACCAACTGGTTATAAAACGAGAAAATATTTCTGATCCGATACCAGGATGCATAATTTTTTCCTGGTGCTGAAGGATCTTTTGGTTTCGCCAATTGGGTTGAACCTCCATATCGAAACTTCGCAACCCTTCCATACATCAAAGGTATTACAGAGCCTCTGACACGAATTCTAAGAGACCACGACATCCGAGTTACGAGCAAACCGATTAGAACATTACAACAGCACTTCCCTGTCCCAAAGTTTCGACCCTCTGAAGAAGACCGATGTAATGTCATTTACAAAATTCCTTGCGCTTCTTGTCCGTGGAGTTATATTGGCGAAACCAAAAGATCCTTCAGCACCAGGAAAAAAGAACATATCAGAAATACAAAACAGTGTGCTATAAACTCTAATGTTGCCAAACACGCGTGGGCTTTCGATCACACTATTGATTTCACTGGCGCAAAGATAATTGACACCGCCAATAATAGAACAAGAAAAACTTTGGAATCTTGGCACACAGCAAAAACTGCTGAGGCGGACAATAATTCGTGCCCGCTGCCGAAACAATATAGCATTCTTTTAAAGAAACATTAATTTTTTTTTTGTTTTTTTTTTAATTACGTTTTTTAGCCCCTTATAGCATTCTTTCACCTTTTTTGCACGCATTTTTCTTATTTTAATTTATTCGTATTTTCTCGTTATATTTCATTCACCTACATTCTATCACATTTTTATCCGTCGAAGGCAACAGTACGGTTGCCGAAAGCTTATAATTCTTATATATTTTTTACCAGAGAACGTTTTTTATCTATTTTGGTTATAAAACCATTATTTTGTACCGCACTTTCTGTGTTCGTTTAGAATATCTTAATCCAGCGCTTGATGTCACTGCCAAAAGTAAAATAGTCTAGCGTTTTCATTATAAAGGACCATTCATACGAATCAAAAGCGTTACGGAAGTCTAGTGGTATAATGTCACTTATAATTCGGATATTTTCCCCAATCTCCCTTTACGAATAGAGGGGGGGGGGGGGGGTGTGTTTCTAAAGAAACTGTGGTGCTGCGTCGGTGGGAAGTATAAAAAGATAATTTGGTTTTATCAACTTAGTTGATAATGTGAATTGGCCACCGTAAAGAGATTCGAAAGTTGACGTTTCGAGCGTTAGTCCTTCGTCGGAGGTTGGCATAGGGATAACAACTTTATCTTGTTACGAAAACATTGACAACAACTTCAAGGCAGGAAGACTTGGGAGAGGAGGGGCCCTTGGACCATATTATATGACGTAGGGCAGTGAAAGCCGTCGGGAAGCTGTAATGCCGACTCCCCTTCTAACCCCAAAGAGGATTACTAATATAGCCAATAATATATGCACTTGGAAGGATAAATGAAAACGGGAAACTGTTTGCAGATTTCTGTGCTCAAAACAGTCTGGTTATTGGGGGCAGTGTGTTCGAACACGAACACCTGACCATGCGACCGAAAATCAGATCGACCATGTGTGTATATGTCGGACGTTCAGGCGGTCTCTACAGGATGTGAGAGTGAAAAGAGGAGCAGATGAAAAAAGCTAGCCTTAAAGCCCTGTTTAAGCTACGGAAGGAGATGGGAAATCACTTCACTGAGAACATCAAACTCACAATTAAGCTATTTGATGCATTAATATCCCCCATACTCATGTATGGTAGTGAAATCTGGGGTATTGACTGTAATGGCAAACTTGACACAGACCCAGAAGAGCTCGTTCTAAATAAATTTTTAAAATGGCTATTAGGTGTGAATAAATATTGCAACAATAATGCTTTTAGGGCCGAAACAGGCAGGTTTCCACTGCGAATTGCAGCCCAATGCAGAACCTTAAAGTTCTGGCTTACGTTTGCAAATCACGAAGAGAATAATTCTCACAAATTATCTCAAGTGGCTTATAATGACATAAAATGGTTTAAAGATAAATTTTTTTGGAGTAAAAAAATCAAGAACTTTTTATATCATATAGGTTTGGGAAAAAAATACATTTTTCAGATGTAGAAATTATAAGCATTATTAAACAAAGATTAGAGGATATTGAATTACAAAGGTGGTCCAGCGAGATGAATAATGACTTAAAGAAAGATCCCAATCAAAGCAGCAAAATGCGAACCTACCGTAAAGTCAAAAAAGTAGATAATTACAGATGTGAAGATTACCTCCACCAGGTCACCAACATCCGGTACAGAACCACCATAACAAAACTACGACTTAGTAATCATAGATTGGCAATAGAAACAGGGCGTTACATGAGACCATATAAGAAACCGAACGAAAGAATCTGCCCTTTGTGTAAGAAAGAAGCAGAAGATGAAAAAAGGAAAGAAGGAACAAAGTAAAAGCAATCTCAGCGTTTTTGAAAAAAAGTGACACAAAAGAAATATGACAACGCTTTTCAACAGCGTGCACCCATTCTATTTTCATAAAACCTCGAAACAGGAGTCAAACTCATCTTGGATCCCTTCAGGTAAAATACTTTACTTTACATTTTCACATTTTAGCACGCTTTATTTCCTTCCCCTCATGATATATTTTACGGAGAATCACTTTCCTGAGACACACGGACGACGGTAGTATCATATATGTTGCCTAACACAATTCGTTCATAAACTCAGATTCTGTAAGCTCCAAAGAAGGTTTGTCGACCTGAAACCCACAGCGCACTTGGAAACACGGTCCTCAAGCCAATGTAGTCGTCCTTCTTAAGAAACTTGATTGCACCAGTAAACTTGCTGCCGAAGTCCGAATGTCCTCCCCAAAGCGGCGCCGTCTGCATCAAGCTGACATCAAAACCGTTTATAGTGAGAGCAACACGGTTATGAAAGAAATTTGCCATGGTATAATTTTGGAAAAACGCTTGGGCGTAGATGTAATAATACCCACTTCTTTTTACTATCAGTCGACCATTTTCGTGTGTGAACCGCCTCAAAGTTCCGTTCGCCTGGAATTGGGTAATCTCTGCCAAAATAAAAACAAACAACAAGAATATTTTCAGTTTCAAAGATCCTATTCCAGATGCATTAAAATCCCTGGTTGTTTATCAGTTTACTTGTGCGGGATGTAACTCCCGTTACATTGGCGAGACGTCACGCCACTTTGCAACTAGGGTAAAAGAGCATCTCTCGAGTGACAAAAATTCTCATGTCTACAAGCATTTGAACGGTTCACCTAGTTGTAAACGCAAATGTTCGGTTGATTGCTTTAAGATTGTAGATTCAGCTAAAACTAGACATTGTCTTAAGCTCAAAGAAGCGATCTACATCAGCCGCTTAAAGCCAGAACTAAATGCGCAGTTACAGCACAACAATGATTTTTGCTTCTTGTGACGCAGTTCTGTAAAGAACGCTTGTGCACTTGCACGCGCAGAATTGTAACTGTTATTGTATTTTAAATTTCAAATTGTTAACGTACTCAAACTGTAAACGTATGTAAAAGAGTGGAAAACAGAACAACACATTAAACTGATGATGGCATGAGTCATGCCGAAACATGTCTTGTTGTCTCGTGAGCTTAAAATTTTTGTTAAAACAACATGTAATAATTAAAAATATCTACGCGTGCCTATTATGTTGAGAAACATAAGCTAGCTGACCTAGTTGCCGTTAAGTGTAATTACGATGTTGTTAAGGAATGGATCATTGACCCAATTCCCTAGGGGCGGGGTGGGGGGGGCACTCCCACGTATTGGCTATTGGAAGCAGCAATTTCTGACTCAATTTCTGCAAAACGCCATCGCGGCTTGTTTCCGCCTTAATCGTATTTAACACTACTGCGTGTTCTGTTTCAATGGTGATCGTCAAGATCTTCTCTGTGTCATTGTTTCCAATGATTGGCAAAGGATGTCTGGACAGGAAATCTGGAGGATCAGCATCATCTTTCCCAGGCTCATATTTCATTTCAAAGTCCACATCTTGCATGTCCATAACCCACTTTTTGATTCGCGGAGGCATCTTGGCTGTAGGCTTGTTAAACAGCGACAAAAGTAGTTTATGCGATGTAACAATGTTAAATCACGGAACCTCAAGTAAATAGATAGATAATATTTGATTGGCCCATTTCAACCACAAAGCATCCTTCTCTGTTCGGCTGTATCGTTTTTCTGCGTTTAACATGGTGCAGCTAATGAAATAAATTGGTAATCCATCATTGCAACTATCCTCTACTCTCACTATGATGTCACGTATGGTTACTGGAGGTGCTGGCTCTCAGTTTCTCAAACGTGTCTGCTTCTTCTTGGCCCTACTTGATATATACAACACATGACATTGGGGCGTCCTACCTCATGTATTACAACACATGATATAACAGCTACATAGGTATGAGCCGCGAGATGGTTTTTGAGGTTCCCAATCCTTAACTTTTTGCCCCTGTTGGCATTATGCTTTATCTATAGAGAAGGCACTTAAATTGTATCAGCTAAAATTCCAGTGAGTGAGTGACCAGCCAAAGGAAAACCAAATCATGTCTATGCTCTTGATGCTTTTAAAACTTCCAGTGTCATAGAAACAAAATCAATAGACCCATTGACGCCATTCTTAGTTTTTGCTTTTCCATTTAATAGATGCTATTTTTCGGGTTGGTGTTTTAAACAAGATATTACTTTGCTTTTACCGAGTCCTTAAATAGGGCAACACACACCTATCCGAAATTTACGGGGCTTCCCCTTCCACCCAACCGGATTGTAAGCAGTTAAAATGATGTGGTTTAGAAATCGACTTAAACTTTTGTGAAAAAAAGGAAGACTTGTACTCAAAGTCCCCGTCAGCTGTCCCACGATCTAACGAATCAACGCAAATGCCGTATTTAATCCGTATAACTTCCGTATAAAAGGTCTCGTGATACATGTGTTGATAATTATGGTTTGATTAGAAAAGCAAAGCATGCCGGTCAAACGTCTTCCTTTTTTATCTACTAACCATGCGATACAAGGCTGAAAAAGGTCCTTTAAATTGTCAAATAGTTTAGGTTGAATTTTTCAAATAGTTCAGGTCTCCCACTCCAGATGGAAATAACTTGAGCTACCTGTATTTGCCGGAAAAATACGACTAGAGGTCAAACTCCCTGTCAGCTGTCCCGCGAACTAAAGGATAAATGAAAGAGAGAAATAATTTAAACACATGACACGAGCAAACCCCACAGCAGTGGCTGTTGGGCAGTATTTGTAGTGAGGAACGAAACTATTAACTAATAATACATTGTCTATATGATAAAGAATGTTCTGATAGATTCTAGATTATGGTTTCTAATGTCCGTCATATTTGTCTCGCTACAAGGTGTAAGTACCTTTTTGACTATTTGTCGATACCTATAATTGTTCATCCGGATGGTTTCGCGGATGTAGTAAACTTGATAATATTTCATTATGATTTGGCCTATACTCACGATTCTACGCATTGTCCTCACTGTTTTCAACAGCAAAGATATCATTGATATCTTACAATGCAAATTTTCAACGTTGTGAACATTGTAACTTTTTTCTCCAATCTTGTAGTTGGAACAACTTTTAGAGTATCACCATTAGTTTTCTCTCTTTCAAGGTATTTGTGTCTTTCAAATTGTTGCTGCTACTGCCTTTGTCGAGACTGTTCTATCTTGACCATTGCATTTTACACCTCGTTTCAAGATAAGTATACTCTCCCCTTGCAAAACCATCTCAGAAAGAGCCTTTTGGTTCTCGTAGAATTAGACATGGTTATCGAACGCAAAAAAGGTAATGCAAAGATACAGGAATATCTGAAATCCTGCCTTATTTTGGAAATCCCCATTGCCATCAGCGTTTGTAAAACATAACAAACAAAAAGCAAACTGTAACTTGTACCTTTCTCCCTGCTTCTGTCACCACAATGAAAAGGCAAAGGAAAAACACAGCTGGTCGAAACATGATTTAAAATCGTTCACGCCAAGGCCTAATGCAAGAATCTGAGTGAGGAGAACATCAAAATAATTAAAAATAATTCGTTATGAAATTGGAATGAGATATACTGCTCATTCTTCTTTTGTTAATGGTTCCTTAACATTTTTGTTACGTACTTGTCATCTGAAAGCAAAACCTATGTTATTTTAGATTAGAAAGGAGAGAATATTTCACCGTGCTATCTTAGTATCCAAGTTTAATAGCTATAACTTGCTTACGATGGTGCAGCCGAATAAATAAAGAAGCTCTTCTTTCTTTTTAAGCAATGTCATTGGTTAAAAGTTGAAATTGGTTGAAGTTATAAACCAATATTCTTTAGATTGATTTGTTTACGCCATTCTCGTGCAACAAACCTCGGGCATTTTAATATCGTTTCTGTGTTCCCAGCTGGCAGAAGGCTTTTTCACCAGTGATTATGACTGGTGTTGTCTTATAGAACCATTGCTACTGAGCAATATCTTGTACTTTTTGAACTCTTTCTCTCGATGCTTGCTCTTCTAATAATAATGCTATGTAGAGGACCATGACAGCATGTAACGTTCAAGGAAAAATGCTTTTAATTTCGTGACATTTGAAATTTAATCAGTTATATATACCTGGAGCGATGAAAACTGAAACATTCAAACGAATTTGCAGTAACAATTATACTAACAACAAGTAAGCTTTTTCTTTTTCACCAAAGTTTGTCTCTCGATTTCATGAAATGATAGGAACTGACTTGTTATAATGTAATGCAGAGGACCATGGCAGCGTGTAAGGTTCAAAGAAAAATGCTTTTATTTCGTGAAATTTAAAATTTAATCAGTTATAAATATCTGGAGCAATGAAACCTGAAATTTTCAAACGGTTTTGCAGCTAAAATTGTATTAGCAGGCAGGAACCTTTTTCTCTGTCGCCAGAAATCGAGTGTGAATTATCTAATTGTTGTAGAAAATTAAAGCTGTATTTCTTGAAATGTCAATTTCCACTCATTTCTCGAGGTTTTTTTTAAATTTCATGCTTGAGCATAATCGAGCGAATTGAGTTACTATTTGAAACTTGCAGTTGTACAATACCGTTCATCGCTTCATTGAAAAATATTGAGGGTTTAAGCAAGGGTCAGTTTCCTTTTTATTGTTCTTGAGAATTTATTTATCCAGCAATGTTTATAAGTCTTCCTCGAAAAATTAGAGAAACTAGACAAGTTGCCATTATGTTGACGACCTCTAGCCACTGCACTGTAATTAAACAATGAGTGTTTCTGTCGAGGAACTATGGGCTGATAGTCGCCCCGCGGAAATGTGATATTCTTAAAGAAGGTATTTGTCCGAGAAGCGAAGATTCGAGGGCAAATATGCTACGTTTTAAATTTCCAGGGGGCAACTATAGTTCCTATCCGAGACATAAACACTCTATTGTTTTTATTGTTCACCACAAAATTTTCTTCCGCGCGCCAGTTCCAAAATCATGTTGAATTATTTTCAACTTTTTAAATGAAAGCCGTGAAAGCCAAATGTAAAATTTGAAAAAGAAAACAAAAACCCACTTAATGCCATTTCATTTGTTTATTTTCTATAAGCCCACTTGTTTACAGAAAAATGTTCACGGACGAGTACTATCCATCCGGGTATTTTCCTCGGACGGACACTACGGGCTGATTGTGTGTCTCCGCGGATGAACACTACCGGGTCACGTGACCAGTTTAACCCAATAAGATTCGGAGAAAATTTAGAACTATTATGGCTGGTAGTATACGAATAGCTCAGCCAATTAGATCGCAGCTCTTGGATAAGTATACTTTTAGACTTCTATAAATAGTTGATATTTGATACTTGTGTATTCAGTGTATTTAGTCTGTATTGTGTACATATTTAGTGCATTTAGTCTGCACGACAAATTTGACCCAAATTAAACATCCCCTGTGCCCCACACAAACGCCATGTAAAGGAGCTATTTGTCTGCAGTAAATGTGGCCGAACGGACACCGTTGTCAACAACAGTATTGTTAAAACTGTACTAAAATAGCAAGTTTTGCTAGATTCCGACCAAATACGTAGCGAAATAACCAAATTCTCCACCTAGTGAATGCTTCGATAAAAGTCATTATAGTTGCTATGAAGCCATAAATTAGATGGAGCATGCGTGGGGGCGGCGTGTGATTGCACGACTTTTGAAGGAGAGCTGAACCCTTTCCGTGTTTAAAGTTAACAGCAATATCGACCGACCCAGAGCATTAAAACTCAATCGTTTATGCTAACCAAGTAAAAAGCTTATGACTGAAGGAAAATTAAAGCGAGGCACTCAAAACTGCGGAGAACGTGGCTCCTTTGAAGAGAAACAGGCGTGTAAACGGTCAAACATGAAGAACCCACGCGGCTGGAACTAAAAGAAATGTTAGTAGATATAAAGTCTGAACTCTCTAATATTGTCCGAGAGAACAACAAGCTTGCAAACGAGATAGCGGGGCTCAGGAACACAATACAGTTTTAATTATGCCTTTGAAAAAGGTTCATTATCTATCAGCCAAAAGCGGGGAATTATTTCACTCATCCCCAAAAAGAACAAAGACAAAACTTTGCTTGAAAACCTGCGACCCATATCTCTACTAAACGTTGATTACAAAATTCTGACAAAATCCATTGCAAAAAGACTAGAAAAAGTCCTTCCTAAAATCATAAACTCTGACCAAACTGGTTACATTAAAGGACGCTTTATCGGTGAAAACGTTAGACTAATTCAAGATGTGATGTCTCACACTAAGCTGGAGGAAAAACCCGGTATTGCCATATTTCTTGACTTTCGAAAAGCGTTTGATACAATAGAATGGCACTACTTAAGAGCCGCTTTACAAACGTTTAATTTTGGCCCCGACATACTCAACTGGTTTCAAGTTATTTACAACCAAGCATCGAGCTGTGTACTGCACAATGGTCATGCATCGGACTTCTTCCTTCTCGGGCGAGGTGTGCGACAAGGTTGCCCACTGTCTGGCCTCCTTTTCGTCGTTGGAATAGAACTTTTAGCTAGAGTACTTAAAAACGACCATACTATTAAAGGCATACAAGTCGGTCTGGAGGAAATTAAGATAACTCAATACGCAGACGATAGCACTGTTTTGGTGCGAGATCTTGAGTCTGTCACACAATTATTAAAACATTTAGACATATCAAGCAAATCAGTGGCCTCGAAATTAACACAAATAAAACCGAAGCGTTGTGGTTAGGATGTTGGAGGTCGCGCAAAGACAAGCCGTTTGGTTTTAAATGGCCACAAAAACCAGCCTATGCCCTTGGTATACACTTTTCATATGACTTAAAGCAAGCCAACACCCTTAACTTCGAAGAAAAGGTTTGTTCTTTAGAAAAAACACTAAACAACTGGAAAAAAAGGAAGCTAACTTCAATTGGCAAAATCAATATTGTCAAGACATTAGGTTTGTCGAAACTCATATATTGCAGTTCGTTACTGACCGTATCTAAATCCCTTATAGACAGAATTAATAAGAGTATTTTCAGCTTTAGTTGGGAGGGTAAGCCTCCCAAAATTAAGAAGAAGACTATCATCGGTGAAAAACACTGTGGGGGCCTAAAAATGATTGACTTTGAAATCATGGAGCGGTCGTTAAAGATTGCTTGGATAAAGCGTATCGCTGAATCAAGTAGTGCATCGTGGAAAAAAATCCCAAATCAAGCTCTTAACTAATATGGAGGTCTAGAGTTCCTCATCGAATGCGATTACGACCCTAACCTACTCAACTTAGAGAACCTCCCGGAGTTTTACCACACCATTTTAAACACTAACCTGTGACAAGCAAATTCTCATAAAAAAACAAATAATTTGGAACAACCGTAACATATGTATTGATGGAAAACCGTTTTATATTAAATCCTGGTGTAGAAGTGGAATTCGTTGCATCGAAGACCTCCTAAATGTTAACTCTAAATTTCTTACCTTATCAGAAATGAAAGAGAAATATAACTTTGAATTTCCTTTTACCACTCATTACGGCCTTTTAAGAGCCATACCAACTGAATGGAAAAGTGCACTACGAGTCAAAATAGGCGTGCATGATGAATCTGAAAACTGCGAAACATCCTTAAAGCTTTTTTCCACAAAAGAAGCCTATTCTTCCATACTCGATAAAAGCTTCTCAGCACCCACAGCTGAAGGCAGAATTCTATATCATGGGTTCACCAAAGAGGAAATTCCGTACATCTACATGCTCCCTTTCAAAATCTTGAAAGAACCAAAATTGATCATGTTCCAAGTCAAAATTATTCACAATATTTTACCTACCTAATCTAGCCTCTTCCGCGCGCGCATAGCTGATACTGATGTTTGTCCTTTATGCAACCTCTAAAACATATGTTAATTACTTGTAGCGTATCCTCCTCGTTTTGGACTTGTTTTTCTAACTGGTGGCACGAAAAATTTAATTACAAACCGCCTTTATCTGAAAGCACTATTCTATATGGTTGGCACAAAGAGTCAAATAACTGGGAAGTGCTCAATTACTGTTTGATTGTCGCCAAATATAATGTTTTTGCTACAAGCGTACGCAACGGCATCCTGGACTTTGACAGTTTTCTACTGCGTCTCAACAATAAAATTGATATTCTTCGCACCATAGCTTCTAGATCTAACCGCTTATCGCAACTCAAAAAAACTTGGGACAAACTTATTTAGTTACGTGAATGCTTGTGTCATTTCCTTCAACCTACACGTTACTACTATTCTGTTTTACTTATTAGGTTTGCGTCTTTTTCCTTTTAATTTAGTCTGTATGTATTATTTTTCATAGTTAAAATAACAATTATTTGTAATACAAAATATTATTGTGAATTAAATTAAAGTAATGTTAAATAAATAAAAGAAAAAAAAACACAATACAGGAGCTGAAATCATCGATTATAAAGGCAAAGGAAAATAGTGCCTTAGAAACCAAGCTGAGTGTCGCAAGAAAAAACATAGGCACACAAGGCGTGCAAGAGTTATTTTTTATGAAGTCTCGGAGATAGGAGCATTCAGGGAGCTGTTTACAGTAATGATTTGGTTAATTTGACAAGTCTTTTTGGTTGCTATGTACAGCAAGAAAGAAACTGGGAGTTTATGATATACATGGTAAGATACCTAATTATTAAGCCATAAAATGCTTGACTGAACAAACTACAGTGATCTGACGCGTCTCCAGATTAATGTAGATACCATCTTATCTTCTAACAGGCAATTTGATTCGTTCTTTGATACAAACCACACTGTGATTGGTGTGACACGCGCACATGCATAACTCCACGTCACTCACCGATCTCATAGCCCTTTAAACCCCCAAGAGGAATTTTTGCTCAAAAATACTCAAGTTAAGAGAGCTTTTCGCATTCTATACAAGTCGTAAGTTTGCCCTTTTTGCACAACGACACTACTCGACCGAAACTAGGAAGAAAGAGAAAAAAACCTATCTGACACGTTAAAAGTCTGATTTAAATAAGTTGCACTTTAACTTGACGCCACGCAGTCTTCAAAGAACATTTGAACAGTTTTCATACTTTTACCTTTAAAAATATCGGACTGAAATGAATGTCATCAAATAAAACTATAAACTATAAACATTTTTGTTTTTCATATGAGAGGAAATTCAATTAGAGCTTACAAGTTGTCGGCTATTGTTTCCATGCACGATATTAAAAACGCTTTCATTTCCAAAGTCTTTTTACGTCTCTAGAAGCAGAGACGTAAAAAGACTTTGGAAATGAAAGCGTTTTTAATATCGTGCATGGAAACAATAGCCGACAACTTGTAAGCTCTAATTGAATTTCCTCTCATATGAAAAACAAAAATGTCAAGATACCAATTATAACTAAAAATAGCAAACATCTCGTGCGAAAGATTTGCTCCCATATGAAAAACAAAAGTGTCAATTTACCATTTGTAACTAAAAATAGCAAGCATCGTGGGAACGATTTGTCAGCTCTAATTGAATTTACTCCGTTGCGAAAAACAAAAGTGTCAAATTACCCTTTGTAACTAAAAAATAAAAATATCTCGTTATATTTGAATGCAACAAGAACAAAACAATCGTTACCTACTCTTACTATTGTAAACATCAGCACTGTCTCAAATTTAAATAGTTTCGTCTCCTCTAAAACATATCCTAAGAACTAGAAGCGACGATTCGTGACCTCTAATTGAATTTACTCTTTGTGACCAACAAAAGTATCAAGTTACCCTTTGTAACTAAAAATAAAAATATCTCGTGCCACTTGCGTACTACTAACTCATGGGCTGCTTCAACACACAAGACTCATCTCGTTCATAACTAGCCAGTGGTGGATCCAGACATTGAGCTACAGAAGAACCGTTTTTGTTTTACTTACCCAGCGACTTTTCTTCCTTCTGTCATTCCTTCTTTTTTACCCAAAATAAAGGGGGGGGGGGGGGGGGCGAGCCCCTCCGCTAGACTCGCCACTGCTAGCCACCATTACACTAGCCACTCTAAAACAACCCAAAGTATTTACGTAACTGTCACACTCCCCTCCAATAATAACAATAATACCTTTTTGTTTTGTTGACCAAATTAATTGTAGTGTCTTCGCTCTTCACATTGAAACTTATCAATGGATACTGAAATTCACGACACGCTCGAAACACGTTTTACGACGGACTCTGCGGCAACATTTAGATTTAAATACAACACGCAAACGATTTGAATCTGGTTGCAACCTCTCAATTCCCAGTAGCACATTCCGCGCCCCTAAAATATAATTGTTCGTATCATAGAAGTCACTCTGATCAACTTTTTTTCATTGACATCTTAAACCTAGTAGTAGAGCGGCTAAGACTCATTTAATTCAAAGCCTTATGTAATGGGAAAAGCTATACCCTTCATCGCATGCTCGTAGTTACATGCCAAACACTATCTCTTTGACTGATTATCCAATTGCGAATGATTATCAAACCCGCCCACAAAATCCTCTGCGTAACCCAGAAGACGTCGAAATAAGCCCAATATATGAATACGTCCTCATCTCTTATGGAAGAATAAATATGGCCGTTCTGAACCATATCGGGATCATATACCATTTACCTTTACAACAAGAAATTTGATTGGCTGTTTATAGTAGATCCAATCTGATTGGTGTGACATACATACATCTCTCACTGACTCACTCACCCGTCGAGCCGACTAAGAGGTATTTTTTTACAAAAAAATAACTCAATGATAGACGAATAAGAAGAGGGAATAGCGGAACTTTATCTCCTTCAGGATAATTTAGAGCAAAACACAAGGAAACAATACCTTGATACTACCTCTCATTCCAAGCATTTTCTGACAAATTAGTATGCAAAACTAACTTCTACCAATATTATCAGATCATTAGTGCCATACCGAATCAATTACAAAGGGGAACTAAAGCCAGAAATATTGTTTTTTTTTCTCACTTGATTAAAAAAAATAATGCAATATAAAACAACGTCCTATGCTATTTTTTTTATCTCAAACAACATTTCTCTCGCAGAAAAACGACGCAACTTACACTTTATTTCCAAATGACAGAGATTTCGGTCAGTGTAAAACAGGGACTGCGGACTACGGACTACAGACTGGGTATAAAACACGGACTCAGGTATAAAACGCGGACTAAGCATTACGGACTGGGTATAAAATACGGACTCGGTATAAAACACGGACTCGGGTATGAATAAGCGCACGCTGGGTGTAAATTACACCTGCTTTCAGTGTTACGAGCAAAGGCGACCTCTTTGACATGCTATGTAACCTGGCCTATGTGAAAAATGAGAGCCGATCAATTGCACTGAGTCGTTTGATTCATGCCGTAAATCGAGAAACATACAAAGTCCACAATCGTCTTCAGCCACTTGAGGTAAGTAATTATCATTTATTTGTCATTTCGTCGGCTAAAAATCGGAACATTTTCCAGTTTTACAGTTAAACGGCGTCTCTGCCGCTTACATAGCATGTCGAGAAATGGCATGTCGAAAGATGGTCGAAAGATGTCGCCTATGCACGTAACACTGAAAGCGGGTGTAATTTAAACCCAGCGTGCGCTTGTTCATACCCGAGTCCGTGTTTTATACCGAGTCCGTATTTTATACCCAGTCCGTAATGCTTAGTCTGCGTTTTATACCTGAGTCCGTGTTTTATACCCAGTTCGTAGTCCGTAGTCCGTAGTCCGCAGTCCGTGTTTTATACTGACCGCAGAGATTTCCTTGATCGCGCATGGCAGACTTCTCTCGAGACTTTACTGGATGGTTTCCCAGGGGTAGAACCACTTGGACTACCCCGACTGGCCGCTTCTTTTTCATGATTTTACCTGGTAAAATGAAGAACAGAAGCTAAAGATAATTTTTTTAAACCAAAAGATTACGCGGACTGCAAGCACAATTTCGCGGGTTCTTCGTCACATTTCATAGCGTGAAAGGCGAATAGTGGCAAAAATCCAACTACTTCAGCATCGTATAATTCACTAACCAGAGGGGCGATTAGGGGCGCCCGATCATTTTCTTTTAGGAAATTAATCGACTTTGGAATGGATATTAATTTTGAAGTTTGACAAGCTTGCGTTTGGAGAGAAATCGACAAAATGCAACCTCAACTCAAATTTCACGAAGCTTGACAAAGACCGACAGTGAAGCATCGGCGAAGTCGAGTCCTAATTTGTCTGAGAAGTTAAGTTTAGATTCAAAAAGTTTCCAGCAGCTAGCCCAGTACCAACTCCAACTTGTCCTGTGGGTTTGAAATCGCAAAGCTAAAAACAACTAGGTAAAAATGATCAATATTGATACTCACTTCTTCCCAGAAGCCCGCCATGTTGATTTCATGACCACGATAAAAGAGCGTTCGTGATTCGCTAATACGACCAACCATGATGCCTTTCAGACCGTGACCAACCTCCTCTGGCTATATCCTGTATTGCTACAGCATTCACCTCTTCATGTGAAAGTGACAAATTCTCTTCGCTTTTTTAGTCGATGTGAGCGTTAATGAAAGCTTAAATAGGGTATCATGGCAACATTGAAATTGTGTTGAATTTCACTTTCTGTACAAAAATTTCAAAAGTGTACTGAGTTAACCTTTTCTCGAAGATATTAGCTCTATAGGCACTCTGTAAATTTCGAGCATAAATATAGTATATGTATGTATAACCTGATATTGGGCTGCCCTGAAACAATATGATTCCAGAGTTATTCAATTAAACGATGAGCACAGAAAATCAGGTAGCGGTGGCCTTTGGTTTAAGAGACAAAAGGGAAGTTCGCCTCCTGTCTCATTGAGCAGACAGAGAAGGGAATATCTACCCCGCAGAGAACTCTTAGCTTTGAGCGTTTTTGAAACAAATTGACTCAAAAGAAATATGACAGCACTTTTCAACAGGGTGCACCCATTTTATTTTCATTAAACCTGGAAACATGGGTCAAACTGATTTTGGATCCCTTCGCTTAAAATACTTTTTTCACATTTTAGCATGCTTCTTATGTTTTCCTTTTACTGTGTACTTTTCAGGGAAGATCACTTCCCTCAGATACACGGGCGACGGTGGTATAACATATATTTTAAACTCAGATTCTGTAAGCTCCAAAAAAGGTGTGTTGGCCTGTAACCCACAAGGAACTTGGAAACACGGTCTTCAAGCTGATGTAGTCGCCTTCATTAAGAAATGTGATTGAACCAGTAAACCGGCTGCCGAAGTCCGTAAATCCTTCTCCAAGCGCGGTCTGCATCCAGCTGACACCTTCGCCGTTTATGGTGAGAGCGACACGGTTGTGAAAGAAATCTCCAACGGTATAAGTTTGGAAAAACGTTTGGGCGTAGATGTGATAAAGGCCACTCCTTGTTACTATCAGTCGACCATTTTCATGTGTGAAGTGCCTCAAAGTTCCGTTTGCCTGAAATTCGGTAATTTCTGCAAAAATGAAAACATACAACATACACAAATAATATATATTAAGAGATTATCAAGGTAAGAGAGTGAATCCCCCATATAGGCCTTACATCTGAGGTAATGCCTCTTAAGTTATTTTTAGACATGGTACCCAGTTTTTCAGCGTATGTTACTCGCGCGTTGCGTGGATCTTCTCGTTGAGGATCTATTTCAGTCGTTTCATTTCGTTTCAAAGAATAGGAAAGCCTCCAACGCTGTGAGGATGTCGTCTTTGATATTTTAATTACAAGCAAAAGAGCTTAGGCTCTCGCTATGTTTAAATACATTTCGAAACTTTGATACGGGTTTATGTTCCCAGCACAAACAATAACAACTGTATGAACGGTAGAGAAATGAGAAGACAAATGAGCGTAAAGCAAACAAACGCCCAAACACAAGCTAGGCAACGGAACAAACAGATGGCCGAAAGTGAAGGCAGACGCTCGCTGCCCAAGCAGCAACGGCAACGAAGCCAAAGTCAACGTCGATTAAAAAATGACTTTATATTGAACTGACGAATCTCGCGAAAATCTAGATTCATTCAGCTTGTCAAATCTGTCAGAAATATTCCAAACAAAATATGTAACGCAGTGTCAAAATTCGAAAAAGAAATGTAAAAAATTGGCCGTCCTAGTTCACGTTCTCTCGAATATGCAGAATGAGGCTATTTCACGTTGTTGGTTTGTAAAGAACGTCAAAGAAATGAACAAAGAGTTATAACTTAAGAGGGATTACCTTAGATATAAGGCCTATATGGGGGATCCACTCTCTTTCTTACCTTGATAATCTCTTCTATATGTACATGTACCTATTACGTTCAGAAAAATAAGCGAGCAGAGCTATTTGCCGTTAAACGAAATAACGATGTTGTAAAGGGATGAAGCATTTAACCCAATTCCCTGGGGATAGGTAACACTCCCACGTATTGAGTATATAGGTATGAGCCTCGAGATAGGGTTCAGTTTTTGAGATTCCCGATCCTTAAATAGGGTATCATTTTTGCCCCTGTTGGCATTGTGTTCCCGGTGTGATCCTCAGATAGGGCACTTCAGTTGCATCAGCTAGCTAAAGGACAAGCAAAAGGAAAATCGATTTCTATGTTTGATACTTTTGAAACTTCCAGTGTTACATAGACCCATTCACGTCATTCTTAGTTTTTGTTTTTCCCTTGAACAGATGCTATTTTTCGGGTTTGTGTCGTAAACAGAATATCACTTTGCGTTTGCCAATTCCTTTAAGAGGGCTAGGTTTGAGAACCTTCGTGTCACATACCTATCCGGAATTTACAGGAGAACCTCTATACCCCCACCCCACCCCGAAATGGATTCGACACAGTTGAAATGATGTAACGGTTTAGAATTTGACTTGTATTTGTACTTGTATTGTACTTCGTCGGAGCGATTTACGAAGGGCTAACGCTCGAAACGTCAGCTTCCGAATCTCTTTACGGTGGCCAATTCACATTATCAACGCAGTTGATGAAACCAAATTATCTTGTAATACTCCCACCGACGAAGCATCACAGTTTCTTTAGAAACTTGCCCCCTTTATTCGTTTGTAAAAAGAGGTTGACTTGCGTTCAAAGTTCCCATCAGCTGTCCCAGGATCCAAGGAATTAACGCAAATGCCGTATACCGTATTTATTCCGTATAACTTCCGTATAAAAAAAAAATCTTGCGATACATGCGTTGATAATTATGGTTTCATTACAAGCGCAAAGCACGTTTTCCTTTTTACCTACTAATTATGCACTACAAAATAATAAACAGGTAATACACGGCTGAAAAAGGTCTTAAAATTGTCAAATAGGCCTGTCTACTCAAATATGGAAATACAGCTACCTGTATTTGCCGGATATATACGACTAGAGGTCAAAATTCCTGTCAGCTGTCCCGCGAACTAAAGGATAAATGAAAGACAGAAATCATTTCATAAACGGACAAACCGCACAGCAGTGGTTGTTGGACAGTACTTCCGGTGATGCACGAAACGTTTTAAATTACCTCCAATGTCTATATGAATTTACAAGAATTTACAAATGTTCTGATAGATTCTGGATTATGGTTTCTTGTGTAAGCAATATCTGTCTCGCTTCAAGGTGTAAGTGCCTTGTTAACTATTTGTCGATAGCTATAATTGTTCATCAGGGTGGCTTCGCGGATGTAGTAAACTTAATATTTCATTGTGATTTGTCCTATACTCACGATTCTACAGATTTTCCGCAGTTTTGTAGTTCACAACAAAACTTTTAGAGTATCACCAATTTTTTTCTCTCTTTCAAGACATTTGTGTCGTTCAAATTGTTACTGCTAATGTCTTTGTCGAGACTGTTCCATCTTTATCTTAATTAAATGACGTACTGGGCGACCATTACATTTTACACCTCGTTTTACGATAGGTATGCTCTCCGCTTGCA
>OZ026598.1:12593315-12595815 GCA_964020085.1 Micromussa lordhowensis | reverse complement strand
ACGAAAATTTCGTTTCAGTGGCACTTTAAACCTTCGGCGAGAAAAGAAACATTCGGAGTTGTTTTAAGCGAAACTTTGAAAAACGTTGGGATAACCGTGAATGCTTCTGACAACGATTCGCAAGTGGCTTGCAATGCCTGTTATCGAAAGATAAAGAACTTGGGTGAACTTCTCCAATTCATAAGAACACATTTAGCCCAGAAGAGAGAAGAAAACAAGGAGAATTCCGAAGGTGCCAAAAGAAAATTACATGATGTTTTGTCTCCTACAACACGCGGCAGTCCTCATAATCGCAAAAGCGTGAGAACTAATTCTCCCGATACAAAAAGCGACCAAAGAGTAATGGAAGCGTCCAGTGTGCAGCGTAAAAAATCTCTGCAATTTGCCGACCGCGGAAAAAACGACGAATTTCTTAGAGCGGTTTCATAGCATTAATAATGTGTTGTCTAAATATAACATTGGACAATTTGGATACGTCGAAAGGAGCCGCGGTTAAAGTTGTCATCGCTTATCCTAGTGGAGATGTTTCAGTGATGAATAAAATTGACGAAGAGGGTCAAAGCATCATAAAAACATTGCCTTGAAAAATTGGCGACCGTGGCCAACACATGTCTTCGTCACGAGCTCCTTCTCCCGGAGTTGAAAGATGCGTTTGAACGCGCGGTGGGAAAGGAGTGCAAGGACTACTCGAAGAACGAAAGCTGCCTAAAGGAAAGCAGCCCCGATCAGTTGGCTGTTTTCTCGAACAGATCCCTTTGCAAAGACGTCGAGATCAATTGTCCCCTGTTATACAGTGCGCTTTGTCAGGCCTCAAACTTGCGCAGTTTAAATTCAGAAGAGTCCAAGGAGCGAGCGGTCAACGCGATCGCTCTTGCTGTCTCTACATTAATTCGATCGGGAAACTCAACGATGTCTGCTGTTGCCTACAGAATTTCAACTGTTTTATTCCATAGTGGTGTTATTTAATGGTGTTAGTTAATAGCTAATGGTGTTACTGTATGCGACTCATCCATAACACAAGCCACTAAACTGCTATTGAAAGTAGTGCTCTTCTTCAGCGATTGAAGAAATCGCTTATCTGTGGCACTTTCCCGAACAAGTGTCTAATCGCTTTCTTTTGCTCTGCCTTTAAGGCGAATTTAAGTCCACTTTCCTCCAAAGATCTTAGCGTTTCCGCTAGCAATACTTCAAACCGGTCACTCGCGCCATCCGCCACATTGAATGAATGAATGCGAGAAGACCAATGCTCTTGAATGGCTTGAATGACAGGTCGCTGACCAATCAGGATGACGAATTAAGTAATTAATTAAATCTGACCAATCAGGATTTTTACGTTCGTCTGGTGGACGTAAAAAACGAAGAAAACAATAGCGTCCTTGCAGGCCGTTCCTTCCTCCTCTCCTCCCAATCCTATACCTCCCTTTCCCTCCGTAGCCCTACGGCCTGCCATGCAGGCTAAAAACTGCCCTGAGCTGTGTACTCGTGCTTATAAATTCTCTCAACAGTTTTTTGGTTTTTAAGTTGCAGAAATTTGTCCATGTCTTCGAAGAGAATGTGCAAAATTGACCAGTGCCATTGTTTATAATCACAATTAAGCGCGCTTTAAATACTAGTAATACCTACCGGTACAGTGCCAACGAGGAAAATCTGTCGCAATTGCGTGGGGAATGGAAATTACGAAGTAACTGGAAAACAAGACATTGTGTAAACTGAATCATTGTTGAAAAAAGCACTGCAAAACTCACATGCTATTTTTGTTGTGTAGAATGTATACAAGAACGAAACGTTTAAGGTAGATCGGAGTTGAAATATCTCTGTCCTTTGCATTACGTGAGACAAAACTGAAACTGTAACATTGTTGATAAGAATTAGCATGAATTGTAATGTGCCATGTTTGTGTTTTAACATGTTCTACCATTAGAAGGATAAGGTATACGTCTAAACAAATATCTTCCGCGGAATCTGAAAACGGTAAAATTTTGATATCCACGTGAAAAAACGAAACTAGTCTTACCACTATGGCCCTTATAATGATTTACAACTAACAACATAGACAATAGAGGAAGCATTATAAATTCTCGTGAGCGATTGCTTCGGTGCACGCACTTCATCAAGTGGACTTTGGACCTGAACACTTGATATCGGATTTCCAATGCAGCTTAGCTGCTCTCAACAGTTTTTTGGTTTTTAAGTTGCAGAAATTTGTCCATGTCTTCGAAGAGAATGTGCAAAATTGACCAGTGCCATTGTTTATAATCACAATTAAGCGCGCTTTAAATATTAAAGCAAAGTTGTACTAAGCTAGTGCACCTTTGACACTTTCGGTTTAATTTAACAGTGTATAATGTAAACTTGACTTAAAAAGAAATAATCGGAGAGTGGGTCTTTTCATTTTCTTCTCGTTAAAAGTGCTACTATGACGAAACTCGCATCTTTCCTATCTACACCGTTTAAAAAGATAGACAAGTAGTCTGTATGAGAATAAAAAATAATTTACTAT
>OZ026598.1:12565815-12588315 GCA_964020085.1 Micromussa lordhowensis | reverse complement strand
CAGCGTGGACAACAGGGTAAAACGGGGCAAGCCACCAAGGAGGAATTGGTGTTTGCATTATTGTACCTGGGCACAGCCCGGCACAGCACAGCACAGCACAGCACGGCCCGGGTTTCTTACGATTGTTTCTCCAAGGCGTCGTCTGTCTTTTCGATGAATCCATAGTGTGAGTTTTCACGGACTCTACATTAAAAAATTCACTGATGCCAGCGACCTAAACGATGCGAAACAGCACAACTTTCGATGTAAACAAAATATGCAAATGCTTGCAATTTGAGTCCTGGATAAGATTTCCCGCGAAAAATCCATGGGCGCTACATGAGCTTAATGGGATTATAACGCCTTTAGTTATTTATTAACTGTTCTCCAAAATAGTTTTTCCCCGATATCTCGCGATCATTAAAAGATTTTAACCTATTTTTTTCACCAAACTTTAAATCAATGTTTTAGCTATATCAGGGGCAAAGAAATAAAAATTCGCAAAATTTGACCTCTGAAGGTCTGTGGATCCCTATTCTCTGTCGTTTATACCACACTTGAGACTTCGTGCGCTCAATCATCGCGAGGTAAAATGGCCCACTGGTTTTCATTTCCTCGGGTCTGTGTGTGACAGAAACATCTTCAGAAGCGTGACTGGACATCTTGGCCAACCAGTTGCAAACATTTTCCGCTGAACCACTCTTATTTTTTTGCGAAGGCCAGTGATGCGTTTTGGTGGGATTTTCTTCGTACGTGATGTACTCGACGCCATTGTCGTCTTTGCTGAATGAAAAATCTTTGACATACATGTCGTGGTGCTCCTGGCAGCCTCGTAATCCAAAATGCTGCGTCAAAACAAACCACATTGTCGCTATTAGGGACTTTGGAGACTGGCTGCCAAGGAGCCCTTTGGCTCACAACAATTCTTCATCTTCAGTGGTTAGTGCCTTTGACGCATGGGGACGTTTGCGGTAGCCCTGTTCAGGGAGGAAGCGAGCTTTCCCTTCGAGTACTTTTCGATTGTTGACAAACTCTCTGTCTTTGGCAATGGAATTGCTGCTGTCTGCTTCCTTTAAATGACGGTCCAGGGACGCTATCATTACCCGCAAACTGTCTGGCTCGTAGTCTGAACCTTCTGAGGCTTCTCCTCAAGTTCCTTGGCGTCTAGCTTACAATATCTGGACTGTATCCTTTTTCTTCAGCCCATGTGGTCCAAACAGTAACCCAGGTCTTAGTGTTTTTCTTTGTGTTCGAATTTCCTACATTTTCCTTAAACTGTTACAGCTCTCTTGCGTCACAATCGGGAAATCAATCGGCCATTGTTTTAAAATCAGAAGCAATAATTTTTCAGTTACCATTGAAACTAGCTGTAATTTTTACATGTAAGTATTTCAAATTTGGCTTAAATACTACTGGCCTTAGCCAATCACATTTTATAACTTTCTCAGCCTGTAGTATAAACCAAGAGAAAACCTATATAAACACTGAAACTTGCGATGAATTTGCTCTGAATATTGCTCTAAATATTGCTATAATAGTAAAATAATAGTAACAGCTTTTCGACAGAATTCTTAAATGCAGAACGCATATTTCTCATCGAAAATTGTTTACCACGGTCTTTCTAACGTAAGTACGCCGTCTGAATCAGCCGTCTCTCCGACGTCGCTCCAAAGTCGAACAAAGTCGAGGGATTGGGCCTGGCCGCATGGCGTGTGGACGTGTCTTCTAACGCTCCTCAAAAAGTGAGCTCTCTGCCAAGCTTCTGAACGAGCTTTTAATACTTTCCATAGCCACTGTCTGTTAAAAGTACAAATGGTCTCACTGGCTAACACTTTGAACTTCACTAGCTAATTTATTTGTATGGGAAACAGGAAAAAACGAAAGAAACACAGCGACTCCGACATGGCGGCCAACGAATTAAGACATGAAAGGTTCCATCGACGCCTTAATAAAAACCATGGAGACTGGCTTTGATAGTGTCCGCGCGGAAATCAAGAAACTACGTCAAGAATTCAAGCATGAAATCGTCGAAATGAAACACGAAATCTAATCGGTCAAGCAAAGTATAACCTTCACGCAAGACGAAGTCGACACTCTGAAGGAGAAGGCGGAGACAAATATGAAAGAAATGAAGGGCGCTCTGGAAGAGTTGAACGAGAAAGTTGTCGCTCTAGAAGTTCAATTGGATGCTGAAATTGAAAAAAAAAACCCATCAAGCTCGAACAGTACACTCGCCGAGAAAATTTACGTTTCAACAATATAAGAGAAGAGGACGGTGAGGATTGCAAGTCCTTGATTTGCAATGTTATCCAGAACAATGTGGGCATCGACATACCTGAGATAAATTTCACACTGTCCAAAGAGTAGGCAAGAAAATGGAAAGCAGATGTAGGCCTATAATTGCCCGCTTCATCAGCCGTGAAGACAGAAATCTAATCTGGCAACATAAAGGTAAGATCAAGCACTCGCCAAACTACCCAGATGCATACATAACTGAAGATTTTGCTAAAGCTATTCAGGAGGAAAGGAAGGTCTTGATTAAAGCGATGTTAAAGGCAAAAGAAAACGAGGGACTTTCGAATGCAAAAGTTGTTGGACGCTATCTCTTCATTAACAGTGAAAAATATGACTGTAGAAATATCCCAGAGTACTTAAAATAACTGATTTTCTTTCCATATTTCCCTTACTTTACTGCTTTGTTCTTAGCTAAAATAATCTATCGTATGCAAATTTCTGCTTTAAAATGGCGAACGAGCTCGCTTCATTCACACTAGCAAACAATTCTGCTGGGACTCAAATCAACCATGAGTTATTTTTATTTGCTGTATTTCACACTTTGTTATATGTATTTTGCCTGTTCAAAATTACAAATATCGCGCTTGGTTGTAATAATTGCGATAACCATTGTACGCTTTTACTACATGGCTTTGCCGACAAATAACTTTCTTCTACTTTTTTTATGGATCTAAAAGTATGCTCCCTTAATGTGAGGGGAAAATTCCCCTCTTTTCCTCTCACACTACGGTACCCCAAAAACCAACACCTAATTAACATCTTATTGGCAAAGCCATTTCAAGTAGAATAATTATCGCAACAGTAAGATACAGCACAGTAACTAATGTAAGTGTTAGTATAATGTATCGTAGCCTTCCAAAAATGTATTGTAATGGAATGGAAATGTAATGTGTGAAATGTAATATCTTTTTTGTTATGTACTGTAACTTTGTTCATTGTGCTGTTGTAGACATTATGTTATTATTGTAAGTAATGTTACTATTGTTAAGTATTGTGGATAAATAAAAAAAAGTCGAACTTAATCGAGTTTAACACACATGAGTAGAGTCCACATGAGTGGAGCGGCGTTTGTACCGGACCTAAGTTAGACACAAATAAGAAGGACATGCCTTCAGAAAGTATGCAGTTTTATCCGGGCGGAAATAAGCTGCTGAGCTTCGCGAGTTGTCAACTTGGTATTTGCCAGAGAAATCAGCAAATGCATCAATCGCAAAGCCTCGTTTCTTTTCGGAATAAGCTGCCTATTCCATTCAGGGTGTAGGGGTCGTTCCTTGCGGAAGATCGTTACTTTCAAGGAACAACAGACTGATTAAACCACATCGCCACTTCAGAAACGAGAAGATATCTGAAGTGACTCTATCTAGCTTTCGCTTGTCAGATCGTTTCAATATAGCTATCATCTTTTGTTTTGTGTCAGCTCAAAACGATAACCTTTATTTACAATACTTGTCTCATTAGCATAAGCGATACTATGAGGTGCCATTACCGCCAAAATTCAGCCCTTCCAATTTTTGTAAATGGTGCCTTTATTTTTGTAAATGGTGCTTTTCGTTTTTGTAAATGGTGCCTTTATTTTTGCAAATGGTGCCTTTCGTTTTTGTAAATGGTGCCTTTATTTTTGTTAATGGTGACTTTATTTTTGTAAATGGTGCCTTTCGGTTTTGTAAATTATTTGTAAATTATTTACAAAAATAAAGGCACCATTTACAAAAATAAAGGCACCATTTACAAAATTAAAGGCACCATTTACAAAAACGAAAGGCACCATTTACAAAAATTGGGGGGGGGGGCTGAATTTTGGCGGTAATGACACCTCATACGATACAGCTTCTGAATGAAGTACAAAAACAATAGTTCTGAATATTGAAATCCACAACGCGATAAACTATCCAGCCAAGGAATTTTAGCCTGATGTTTTGAATACCTTGTGCGACCTGCGTTTAAAAACACCGGAAAAAAATCTTAAAACAATGTACGGAGCTCATTAGCGCTTTTTGAAAGCCAAATGTAATTTTCAAAAGCCAATGTCTTATCGTATATTACACCCAAAGACTAAAACATTTCACCTATTACTAAGGTTGTTTACCATTTACCGGTTGGTCGACAGTTGTAGTAAATGGATGCGTCAAATCCCGAATAGAAATTTCCACGGGGATGCGCTAGTTATATTACCACGACATTTTCCCGGAAGGTAGGATCAACTGAAGGCGATCCGAGCCAAAAAGCCGGGAACTGGTAAAAATTAGCAAATGGAACGCACATTTTTCATTCGGAAATTCCGTTTGGGAGTTTTGGTCTACCTTTCAAGAAATCCACTTTTTCCCGAAAAACATTTTCGTTTGGGGAGACAAAATCAATCTTTTCATTTACATTCCACCCGTATTTGGGGACATGGTAAACAACATACGTTTCACAAGTTCTTAACATATTTGTAGTCAATTCGTTTCTAGTTTGATGCCGCATGTTAATACCGAAAAATGTAAATAATTCATTTCTTGGTACGAGGGAGGGTAGGTAGAATGAACCGTCACTGAAAATCAGATAAATAACAAATAAATATCATTAGTAAGTATAAAATTCAATAAATGTTCATGTAATTCTTCAATTTTAATTTGAACTTGTTAACATTTGGACTGTCACGGCAGTAGATTACAGTACTTGGAAGATCGTTCCAAGATTTGATTATCTTAAGAACGAAAGAATATTTATAGCAGTTCAAATTCGGGAGTTTGGTTTGTATCTTATACGGATGGTTAGATCTCGTCTTCGTGTTCCTGCTCAGTTCAAAATAGTCTCCGAAATTTAGTCCATTCAAGTTGAATATACGATCATGTAGCACTCCACCAAGGAAAGAAATTCCCTCCTTCGTACTAAAGAGTCCCATTTAAGTATTTTACACCTCTCCTCGTACGCCATCTCCTGTCTTCTTTGGTCTAGGGTGATTCGCGAAGTTCTTCTTTGTACCTTCTCGATTTCATGGATTTCCTTGGCTAGGTGTGGTGACCACACCGGGCAAGCGTATTCCAAGATTGGACGAACCAAGGTTTTGTACAAACTTGAAAGATATCCTTATTTTTACCGCCTGCTGTGCGCTTAAGTAAGCCAAGTACCTTGTTTGCTTTGTGAGCTATTTCTTCAACATGTTTTGACCATTTCAGGTCACTCGTCATAATAACTCCAAGATCTTTATAATTAGATACATTTCTTAACTCAGTACCCGAGATTTGGTACCGTGTAAGACTTTTGTCTTTATTATGTGCGATTCTCATGACCTCACATTTGGTAGGATTCAATTTCACCTGCCAGTAATCCAAATTGGACTTTATAGACAGGCTTCGTAGTCTTTCTTCACGTCTTCATCATCAAGGCTTCAACACTACTGCGCTTCTCAAATCGTTTAACAAATTCTTCAAATGCCATGGTGAGATCATTCGCGTCAAATATGACATTACACTTCGAGAACTGAGATCAGCGGTTTGTGATTGAGAACCAACAATGTATCCTTTGTGTTTGTGTGTTTGTAATAGTTAGGTCGTCTTCGTTGGCTCTGGTTCATGTGTGCGCGCTGCGTCCGGGTTTGTGGGTGCGCGCGCATTTTCATGTGTGTGCGCGTGTTTGGTTTGTTTCGTTGACGCGTATGTTTTGTTTGCAATTTAACGGTTTCATTTATATTGCGTTGTTTTCCTTGTTGCCTTTTCTTGTCAGTAACTGTGCTCACATCGTGGGTGGCTCCACCTGAAATGTTCTGCAATTGGTATAGGATTTAATGGAGCCGAAACCAATTGTAGAATTCCAAACATTTTAGGTATCCTACTGATGAACGGTTGTGGCAACTAGATATTTTTCCAGGAGCCAGCATTGAGATTGTGGTCTGTCCCCTTTGAATTGTTATATACAGCCTTGGTTTTGTACGCTGGTGGATGGCCGTTTCCTTCGTGCAAGTCCCCGATGCAAGCCTTAAGGGTTGGTGTACGTAATTCCTTAAGGAGTTATTTCAGCAGACCTATGTCGCTTTGTTGCTATCATAATCTCACACCATGTACTGGCACATACATGGTCGTTATAGTTTATCATCACGTGCTACTTGAATTTAATGATGTACACAAATAATAGAAATGTCATACCGGCTGGGTCGTCGCCCGGGTTAACAAGGGCCCCAGGACAGCCTTTGTGCGGTGCATACACTGGCTGTTCTGCAGCGCGAAATGTACCAACATGTCCCAATGTATCCGTGACGAAATGCGGTAGACATCGATGTGCTACTTGCGCAGTTATTCAAACGTCTCGGTTTTTCAGAAGCTCCTTGACTTACCGTCGATATACAGTTCTAAGTGACCGCGACCTTTCTTGCTCGAGTACTAATGTTATATATCTCATAAGCTGTGTTAAATGCGATCATCAGTACGTTGGTGAAACTAAACGGAAAATTAGTGAACGACTTTCTGGCCATCGTTCGTCGATCAAGAAACATGCGAATACGTTCATTGCAAGACACTTCAATCTGCCTGGTCATTCAATAGAAGATATCATCATACAACCTATTGAGCATATCACGCAGAGGCCTGGTGAGACCGACAAGGATGTTACCATTAGACGCTTGGATCGTGAACGTTTTTGGATGCTAGAGCTCGCCACCGTATATCCCTATGGTCTTAACGATCGATTGCAACATGTTGGAAACATTTCCAGTTCCAACGTTCATTCCAACATCAATGTGTTTAACCTCTTTAATCGTCATAAACGTCGCAAACGAAGCCATGGACGACGACGTAACAACAGACGAAGCGCAGAGATTACCCTGGAACAACTTCGCCATTTTTACGACAGTGGTCATGGTGGTCTACATCTTCTCCTCACAACTCTGCATAGCACTTGTTTGCCAAATTTACATAAATTGTATAACGACTGCGAAAGATTAAGATCCGCTCATGGTGATCAACGTTTCAGAACAATTGTTTTGGATGTTTGCAGTAAAAGGCTATTTTACCCAGTACGCACTGGTTGCAACTCTAACACTAAACCTCATAAGCGTTTTATCAAAATCTATTTCCACAATAAAGGAATAGATAAGGTAAATTTAACAAACATTTTTCATAACAAACTCGTTAAATCGAAAGTACCCATTTATTTTCAAGAGCAGGATCCCCCACTAATAAGCTATCGATACACCAGAAATATTTCTAGAAATGTGTTTAATTACAATCAAACACTACAGAACATTGATGTAAATGATTTTGATACTACAACTTCATCATGCGAATGTGAATCGTCCGCCTTTCGCTACGCACATCATGGCCATGTTATAACCGGTGACCTGCGTATTGTTAAGAACAGAAGACTAAGACGTCTACTCGAGAAAGGACCGAAATACAGAGAGCAGAATACAATCGATTGGAACCTTAACAAGAAAATCTTAACAACGGCTGTAGACGACTACACCAAGAAATGGAGTCAACGAGAAGGAGCCCACGTGTCAGCTTTAGAGGAATGGTCCGAGACTGTAAAACTCATCATCAATAAAAGAATCAACACCTTACAGCGTCACAAAATTTCTGTGAGTCCTAAAATCTTAGAAGACAGTCACGTCAAGGCATATTTGAAAGAGCTACACGAAAAGTACGTTCTAGTCCCTGCTGATAAAGCTGGAAACAACATCATTTTTGTTTGCAAGTATTATTACGTGCAAACTCTCATGAAAGAACTTGGCATTAATTCTACTACTACCATCAACTCTACATATGAAGCTCAAGACATCACCGCTGATGAAGTTATACGGAACCACGCAACAACTTTAGACGACTTATTCACCATCACATTACATCAGAAGGAGAGAAATTTGCCTCAAATGTATTGGATACCTAAGCTTCACAAAACACCATACAAAGCACGCTTTATTGCAGGATCAAGTTCTTGTTCCACTACTAAACTATCAAAATTACTTACAAATTGCCTCAAACTAGTTAAAAATCATTGTCATGCTTATTGTAAAACTATTCTACAAAGAACAGGTGTTAACAGCATGTGGATCATCAACAACTCACTGGATGTACTTCGTACTTTGCAAGACAAACGACTTTCGCTAAACCAGTTGAGCACTTGGGACTTTTCAACTCTGTATACAAGCCTACCACACGCCAAACTTAAACTTCAACTGCATGATCTACTGGAAAGAGTTTTTAGTACCAGAGGAAAGAGCTTCATTGCAACCAACAACTACCACACTTTCTGGACAAATGATAGGAAGTCGTCGAAATACAGTTACTTCTCTTGTAGAGAACTGTGCCGTGCTATTGACTTTCTTATCAACAACATCTACGTCCGTTTCGGAAACACAGTTTTTCGGCAAGTTATTGGTATACCAATGGGAACTAACAGTGCGCCTTTATTGGCTGATCTCTTTCTCCACACTTTCGAGTACGACTTCATGCTCAAGACTATGAAACAAGACATGTCAAAGGCCGTCACCTTCAGCAACACCTTTCGATATATCGACGATTTATTCAGCGTCAACAATGCGAATTTTGGCAATTGTGTCCAGGAAATTTACCCATCAGAGCTGGAACTGAAAAATACTACCGTGGCTGAAAATGAGGTATGTTACCTTGACACGAAGATCATACAGGGAGATGACAACACACCATATCGTATAAGTGTTTACGACAAGAGGGATGACTTCTCATTCCGGATTGTAAATTTTCCTCATATGGACAGCAACATCCCAGCCAAACCGGCCTATGGTGTTTACATATCTCAATTGGTACGATATGCTAGAATTTGCACATCCAAATTGGACTTTATAGACAGGCTTCGTAGTCTTTCTTCACGTCTTCATCATCAAGGCTTCAACACTACTGCGCTTCTCAAATCGTTTAACAAATTCTTCAAATGCCATGGTGAGATCATTCGCGTCAAATATGACATTACACTTCGAGAACTGAGATCAGCGGTTTGTGATTGAGAACCAACAATGTATCCTTTGTGTTTGTGTGTTTGTAATAGTTAGGTCGTCTTCGTTGGCTCTGGTTCATGTGTACGCGCTGCGTCCGGGTTTGTGGGTGCGCGCGCATTTTCATGTGTGTGCGCGTGTTTGGTTTGTTTCGTTGACGCGTATGTTTTGTTTGCAATTTAACGGTTTCATTTATATTGCGTTGTTTTCCTTGTTGCCTTTTCTTGTCAGTAACTGTGCTCACATCGTGGGTGGCTCCACCTGAAATGTTCTGCAATTGGTATAGGATTTAATGGAGCCGAAACCAATTGTAGAATTCCAAACATTTTAGGTATCCTACTGATGAACGGTTGTGGCAACTAGATATTTTTCCAGGAGCCAGCATTGAGATTGTGGTCTGTCCCCTTTGAATAGATCGAGTGTGGTTAGATCTGACTTTAAAGCAATAGAATCCTCCACATTATTTATCTGTCGATAGATTTTGGTGTCGTTGGCAAATAACTTGGCGGTAGACGTGATATTGTTAGGTATGTCGTTCACGTAAATAAGGAACATAATCGGCCCTAGTATTGAGCCCTGAGGGACACCAGATATGACAGGCGACCATTCGGAGTACGATCCACGTATCATAACCCTTTGTTTTCGATTGGTTAAAAAATACCTAAACCACAGGTGTAGTTGCCCATCTATACCATACCTATTGAGCTTTAAAAGCAGCCGCTCATGGGGGACACTGTCGAACGCTTTTGAAAGGTCCAGAAATATTACATCAGACACTTTTGATGAATTTCTTGATCAGCACCAGTCGTTATAACAGCTTAAAAGTTGCGACACTGTCGACCTGCCTTCCAAGTAGCTAAATTGGCTTGGGCTTAGTTATTGATGTTCAGTCCAGAATGAGACGACTCTTGATGTTACAATTTCAACGATGTCAACGAGATTTGGCGACAGTTTTCCTTTTTGTGCTTTGGTCCCTTTTTATGAACTGGAATAATATGTACAATTTTCCAGTCGTTGGACTTGAATAGACTTGACTTGAAGACGACTTGTTGAATAGGCTACAAAGCGGTGTAGATAGTTCCAGCGCACATTCCTTTAAGATACGAGGCAATAATTGATCAGGACCAGGAGACTTGTGTATGTTAAGGTTTTTCAAATGTCTTTCCACTTCGCTAGTTGTACATGATACATTGCATAACTTATCGTCGAAAACGTAATCGAATTCCGGAAGAGTATTTTGTCCGTGTGTAAATACCGACGTGAAATATGCGTTCATGTGTTGTGCAATCTCTTGGTCGCTTGTTATTTCTGCACCTCCTTCTTTTAGGAACACTAGGTCATTAGTGCTTTTTCTCATTGATTTGATGTAGTTCCAAAAAGGCTTGGAATTATTCTCTTTTTGTAGTTTATCGGCAAGGGCTTTAAAATGGCACCATTTGGCTGAGTTACATTTCTTTTTTAAAGCGTTGTTCAAAAGACGATAGGCGACCCAGTGATCCTCGCTATTGGATTTTTTAGCTTTTATGTAAAGGTGTTTCTTTTTCCTGCACAATTTAATTAAGTCCCTCTAATCCATGGAGCGATGTTTTTTCTTTTGTGACGGTACTTGGGTATACTTTCGTTAACCGCCGCGAAGTAAAGATCTTTCCATGTTTCCCAGTTAGCATTTATGTCCTCATGTTCTAGAGTAAAGTACCAGAGTGAATAATTGAACAGAGATGTGATATGATTCCAGTCCGCCTTGTTAAATGCATAATTTTATTTCATTGAAATCCGTTGTTGATAGGGGCGGTGTTTACAGTAGTATACCTGGCTCAAATGACCGGTGACCAATCAGAAGCCGAGAAAGACAATAGGCTATTGTTTTGAGTACAATGGGTTATATTGTTTTTTAAATCCAAAATGGTCGCCACAAATTTCAACCAATCAGGAGCCGAATTAAGAATGGAAATGGGGACACAAATCACGCCAGGGTCTCGCAAAAATGTCATGGAACTTCAAAATCCACGTGACTAAATTTGTGACGTAGGTATTTTGGGACCGAAGAGCTAATCAGCAGTCGAATTAAGAATTCAAGATGGATGCTCGCAGTGAAACCTGGAAACTAGGCTCCAGATTTCCAGAGGGGATTGTTTTGAACGGGAAAATTGCCCACCGGACGCGAAGGGATAGGTCTCACGGATTTCCATGCCAACTTATCTTAATCTGGCAAAAAGTGTCGCGCGTTATGCAAAATTCATTTTAAAAACAAAGAATATATTTTCCAAAAATCCAGGTGTGTTACAAACTAGGCCGTGTTCTGAGTGGCTGGCGCCCATGCACTATTTACAAACAAGTTGTGTGCTAACGAAGGGAGAGAGCCTGTGTTTTGTTCGATGAATGTTATTTTCTCAGTATAAAATAATGTATCATTGATCATTGCTTTCATGGTGGTTCCTAAAGGAGCCGTTTTCATTTGACGTTCACTTACTGGTCCAGAAGTAAGTCCATGCCATTCATGAGGAGTGAGATGGTTTCTTCTTGCTCAGCGACCCTTTTGCGGAGTTTTAGCTCCCTGGAATATTTGATGAGGTTTTTGGGCACTCTCGCCATGAAGTTTTGGTCTAATTGGACCTCCATCGTCTTTAGTCTCACTCCCTCTCCAATCTTCAGTAACGGCGTATTTATACCCTTCAGCGCTTAGGCAGCGCTTATAAAATCAAACTGCCCTACGCTTTAATGTTCATCCGCGTATTTAAAATGCCGAGCGCTTTATTCCATAGATAATTTGGTTTTATCAACTGGGTTGATAATGTGAATTGGCCACCGTAAAGAGATTCGGAAGCAGACGTTTCGAGCGTTAGCCCTTCGTCGGAGCGAATCAAGGAATTGTGGGTTGTGTGTGGTTTATATACAGAAATATGGAGCTACGCTATTGGTTGGTGCCTACTCATAGGGGGGAAAAGGAAAAAGATAACTTACGATTTCCTGGCGTAGCTCCTTGGTGAGTTTCTTGTGGTCGGTCTTCTGGTCTGAAATCTAAGGAATAGAGTACTAAGGCAAGACGTTAGTGGTCGCAGCGATAAACAACAAACCAATAAAGGGGGCAAGTTTCTAAAGAAACTGTGGTGCTGCGTCGGTGGAAGTATTACAAGATAATTTGGTTTTATCAAGCTAGCTTCCGAATCTCTTTACGGTGGCCAATTCACCTTTTATCCCTCAATATGTGTCAGCGAAAAGAAAAAAAATTCTATGGTTTATTCTTGTTGATTCGAAAACGTTCAAAACGCTGGGAATCGATTTTTTTGCGTATCATTTTACGCCTGTCCATGTGATTGGAAGATTTTTACACAGCGCTTAATCAAATTGCCGTGTACTTTGATGTCCCTAGTTATTCAGAATACCGCGTGCTTTGAAAGCGTTAATGAATAGGTGTACCTACCATGTATGTTGGTGACAGCAACATTCCTACATATTGTTGCTAACGACGCTTTTCTTATTTCCTTTAAATATCGATCTTGATTCTTTATGTGTTTTCAAAAACTGACTAAATAAATGGAGAGTTCGGGCGCTGTTATGGCATTCATTTCGCCCTTTTACTTTGTATTGAATTTGTATGAAAAATTAGCACCTCTCTGTTATCTATTTTACATACGTGTGAATTTTTAATTTTTTGATAGATTGTCAAAGAAAGATTTTTCCTTAAGACTTGAAATTTCTAAAGATTGTAATTTGTACATAGTTTGTGAACAAATTCATATATTTGTTTTCTGTCACTGAAACCACCCGCGCTAGCTCCACGCGCACTCCTGGAGAAAACAAAAAACACAACTAAAACAATGGCCCTTGTGGCTCGTTTGGCCCGATAAATTGCGTGTTTCAAACAGTTTTATTCAGTTGTCATCATCCTTTCATAGGGATATCATGGTACGAAGGAAATACAAGCATTCCCAATTCCAATTCTGTTTAGTTCGTTTGGCAAATCATTTAACTCAAGTACAGAGAGATGGAGCGAAAGTATTGGTTCGTGTGTACGAGAAAGAGGCTGAACCCGAAACCATTTTTTTCTATAAACGAGATTGTGCACAGTTAGAATTAGCCAGCTGCGATCATGGACCCGCGGTGGAAACACCCGTTTCCTGCACTTATCGCTGGGCCTACATGTTGCGGAAAAAGTCAATTTGTCAAACGTTTACTTGAGTCCGGTGAAGACATCATTGACGCCGCTCCTGAAAATATCATCTGTTGTTATAGTATCTATCAGTCCGCTTATGATGACATGCAAAGAAGTATTCCCGACATTCATTTTGTGGAAGGAGTTCCCAGCGACTTAGAATCCATGATTAACCCCTCTAAAAGAAATCTTGTGGTCATTGATGATCTAATGCAAGAACTTAGTAATGATCCAAGAATTACCAGTTTGTTCACCAAAGGATGTCATCACCGAAACTTAAGTGTTTTTTTTATTCTACAAAACATTTTTCATCGGGGCAAAAAACTGAGGGACATGAGTTTAAACTGCCACTATTTGGTTTTGTTCAAATGTCCACGCGATAGCAGTCAGATTAATCACTTGGCAAAGCAAATGTTTCCTGGTTCTCGTCTCTGAAAACACACTGGAAAGAATGCAGCAACGCCAGCAGATATTAACACCACCCGTGAAACAAACTCTGAAAAACTTAGACAGTGAGATGAATGATATTCTATCCAGTAAACAGCTAAACGATGAACAGAAAGCAAAACTCTATAACCAAGTCTTGTAGCGCTATCTGACGTATTACGACCAGCGAAAAGGTCACCCACTTCACGTGAAGTTGACAACTCCCAAGCCCGTGGAAACGCTCAAATCAGAAGAGAAAGAAGAAACTAGTAAAGAATCCACCGCGAAGGCAGAAACTATTCCGACTTCAGCAGTAGCACAAGAAGTAATGAAAAGTGTACCCAAGCTCTACAAGGTGGGGGCAAGGCAACTGTTGGATAAAATCAAAGAACATTGAGATGTGTTGAATTGGAACGAAAAAGGAGAACTGATGTATGAAAACAAACCCATTACAGGGTCTCACGTGGTGGATTAAGTCAACGATATGCTGCGTCGCCGTAAAGGACTTGAGCCGGTCGGCTGGTCAGTTTTTGCAAGAGGTCTGGCACGAATGAATATTCCTAAGAACATAGTCCGAAATCCACAAAGGCAAAGCGCCATCCGGGAATTCAAAGCAAGAGTTAGAGAGGAGACTCCAGACAGTCCTTCCCGTTGGCTTCCTACTCCCTTTCTACCTCATCCCCCGTGAAAAAGCAAAGGCGGAGAGCAGCAAGCCCGCGCCCTTAAGCTGTTCGCTTCATGAGAACAGACATTTTGTTATTATAAAAGTTTTCTTTATTTTGATCACTCAATAAAATACGCTTAAGCTAAATCAATTAAATGGTGTATTTGATGAACTTGATGCTGTGCTTTTGCTCCTTGAATGTTTTCATGGGTATGATATGTTTTGAGAAGTGTTTTTCGATAAAGCGTTTAACAAGAAAATCATTACGTTGTTTATTTTTAGAAAAACGATGTACAATGGTGCTCATACCAATATTACGACAGCGAAATAAAGCATAATTTAAGCAATAGATCGTTTTCACGTGACGTCATCACTTTCTAAAATCTAAAACTAAAGATCCACCAAAGTTTTCATCCTCATCAGGTATAAGAGGTGACATATTTATATCTGTTTACAACTTTACAGCTCAACAGCGTGCTTCGTTGGGAACCCAGAGCATTTTGAATTTCCCGGTTATGGAGGTGCGTGACACAAGGCTACGATCAAATTTGTTGAAAAATATATACTTATCTCATGATTTTGAGGCCTGTTAGAAGCTAGAGCATTAGGAAAAGTGCTTATGTAAATGCTTGTTTTTTCAGTACTGATAATCAGTCGCCTAGAAAGCCAAAGTAAGTTCCAGATGTTTACACTATTTTCCGGCCGCCATATTGGTGTACCATGGAGGTACACCAACATGGGGTTTTCTATTGGGCTCTGTAAATGTCTGCGAAACATTTCGACGAATATCTGAAGTTCGGGGAAACGCACAGGGCTAAAACTTGGAGAAGTGTCTTATTTCTTTATCTTCTATAACATCACAATTTCTTAGCTTTTTCCACTGGATAGTTTTCGATTTACTTTTTTATTGCGTGACAGTGAAAACGATCTATAATGACGGCACATTTTAGATTTGATAATTTGCAATGTCACAGAGTTAAAGCTCCAGCCGTTAGAATTATGGTTCAAAAACGAAGAAAATGTTCTAGTATAATTGCTTGGGGGTAATCCATAAGAGTCCGAAATCCTTTTTGATCTTTTGTGAAATAAACCCAACCCAGTGCGATCCAGGCTTCTCACTACTATCCACGTTGGCAATAAATAAGGCTGGGAAGGACGAAACCCTTGTAGGTAGTTTATCCGAAGGGTACACTCCTTGAAACACAGCACGTGTATATTTATCTTTCTTCAAAATAATCGCCAGCTGAGTGCTATGCGTTCTAGTTTGTGTAGTCGTACAGAACGTTTCGACTCGCGTCAATCTCGATCAGGTTTTTAAACTCGGCGTAAATGATGAGGCTAACCGTGCTGACGAGTGCTTGTCCAAAATGAAGCTCGATACAAAGATTTCCTTGTTTTGTAAGCTCAAAATGATCGCCCGAGCAGTGGTCTGGAGACAAGTCAAAGCAGAGCGCTGTGTAGCCAGAACCATAATCTCCTCTATTTGTTTGATTGCCTGCATCCTGGGAGAGCTTTCCTGTTCCAGTAAAAAGGCTTTGAAAGTTGACCGCCAGCTTCACTAAATTTGAGAAACAAGGGTTTTCGAGGATCTGTTCCCCGTCCACGTGAACACCCACTTGGGTTAGGCTGTGATGCGTAAAGTTGGGTTGGAGCCGTATGTCCCGTTATAAGCTTCTGTATCCACCATTACAAATACCAGACGCTTTGGAATGTGTCCCAAGAAAAGGTTATCCGGTGTAAAGCTACTGAACCCTCCTGGGATGGAGAGAACTTAACAATCCACTCGGCGAATGGGGTACTTGCCATTCGTTTGCTTTAGAGCAGCTGCATGTCCCAGAGTAATGGAAAAGGCCACTCTGACTTTTCGAACGTACAGAATTGCTTCCGTGTGATAACCACTTTAAAATTAGGTCCAGGGACTGATGAAACTAAGCAGAAGGAATTTTTAGCTCTGTTGAGCTTTAGTCTTAGATTAACTGCGTTCAAAATTAAACGGTCTTGGAAGAAAATATCACTATGGATTGGCCCTATCATGTTCACTGTGTTACTTGCCTTTGTAAATGTATAACGAGCTTTTAACCCCGTGTTAGCATCCGCATCGTCAGCCACAGGGTCCATGACATCCATCTTTCCAGGAGTATTTTGGTAAAACATGGCCATAGATAGTTGACTTGATTTCGCGTCTCCCCCGTAGTTGAACAACGTTTCAATCATTGCACGATAAGAGTAGGTGTTAATCGACGGGGAAATTAGTCGCTCGTTCAAAGAAACATCCACCTGTGAAAACAGAGAATGTATAAATAGGTTCACGGGTCCCACTTTTGTCTTGGCATCTAAAGCGGTACCATTTGCTTTGGTGATCTTCGCTTTCACAAACCGCGGGATCTTTGCCAAGTCCAGATATTCTTCTCCAGTTCCAGAGACATTAGTAGTATGTGACGAATGAATAGACCACTTGGTTCTACATAAAGTAGTAAGCACGGAATTAATGAGCAATGATAATGCGATACAGGCCGCGTAGGTATATGGGGGGTTTGGTGCGGTTTAATGAGATGCAGGCCGTGTGGGTAGATGCGAGGGAAATTGAGAGGGAGATTATATTATACATGTATTGTTTTTTTTGTTTTAAGAGTTTTATTATTAAATATTATACGAGTTTTTAAAAGAGATGTGTGTGTGTGTGTGTGTGTGTGTGTGTTGTAGTGGAGTGAACGTACCGCCCAACCATCCGGGTGATTTCGCGCTTATAAAGAGAGAACAAAGACTTGGCTGAGAACCAGTGAGGGTGCACTGTCAAACCGGTCATACTGGGTTTGAGACCGGTTAGATTTGATGATTCAAAATGGCGGACAAGGAATTGATTGGTTTTCAATAATAACACTCAACATTTTTTAAGTGATAAAATTGTAAAATTTACTGCAAAAACAAAATTATCCTAATTAATATTACATAAATAAATGAATCAATGTTCAGTAATACAGCAAACATGTTGAGTGTTCAAGAATGGCAGCAGTTTGAAACGGCAAATTGTAGCTTAGGTCTTGGAATGTAATTGTTGAGCTTGTCCACTTATGGTGGAGATGATCCTTTAGAAACATCCACAGGTAGCTCGTCAGCCCATTGGAAGAATCTGCACATTTCGTTTCGTCTGTAGGTAAAGTAGGGCCGGGATGGATTCTTATGAGATCTTGAGACTCTTAATGTCGCAGCGTCCATATGTCTGCAATAAGGCAACTGTCCACTTTCATGTACTTTGTATTCAGGTATAACACGATTGAAAAGACACTCTTGATAAGAATGTATACTGTCTTCTCGGCAGAAGAAGGGACAGAACTTCCAATCCACACATCGAATGTAAGGTAAACCCGAAGCGGGTCTGATTACTTCAAGGTCTTTCAGGCAAAGTCCGCACTTTGAGTAACTCATCTTGAAACTAACGCGAGAGTACAATCGCAGAACCTTTATACAGTTTTTACTCGTCAATCAAACGGAAGATCAAGACCAGAAGAACCAGCAGCTCAAGGGCAAAATCTTCAAGATGGAATCTGTAACCTACCTCTCACATAACCTCAATAGAGACAACAAATGTGCCTGTGATTATCTGTCCCAAATGCCCTGATGGCATTGTTAATACCTCTGATGGAGACACACTCGGTGAGTACTCTACCTTACCACCCTTAGCTATTAACATATTAAGCTTAGAGTAAATGATTGTGAAATTGTTAGCCCAGTTGAGGTAGCAAATGCTTTTAATACATATTTTTCTAGCATAGGAAATAACTTAACTAAATCAATAAGCATTGTAGAAAAATCCCCTATGGAATATTTACGTAATCCAGTTTGTGCTTCATTCTTTATTACCCAACAACTACAGATGAGATTGAAAATGAGGTTTCTAAATTAAAACCAGGAAAAGCTACAGGACCTTTCAGCATAGCAGTTGACATCCTGAAACTTCTAAAATCTGTTTTATCTACACCATTAAAAATACTTTTTAATAATTCATTTCTGTCTGGTAATGTACCAAATGCCCTGAAATTATCTAATGTGATACCTGTTTTCAAAAAGGGATCCCAAACTAGTTTGTCAAATTATCGCCTCATCTCACTGCTTTCAATTTTTCATACACCGAATTCCTAATGGCGTACGGCTCGGAAAAGACTAGGTACGAGAACATGAAAACGAGGCGGGTGAGGATAGAATCGAAAACAAACATGGCGACACCTGGAGAAAGCTTGTTTTCAGCGCCGGTTTTACTCACGGAAAATGATATTCCTGGAGCAAGTCTTCAGGGAAGGAAGCCAGCAGAAATGAAAAAAGCCGATCTTTTGTTTTGGCTGCGATGTAGGGGCGATTCATGTAAAGGAATGACCGTAAAAGCACAATTAGTAAAGCGGTATGTTTCTGTCAAATTTCTGATGCTCTTATATTGATTCTTACAAGCAGAGGTTAAATCCTTTATTATTTTTTGCTAGAATACAAATACTTTAAACCAAAATTTTATATTTTCGAGGCTTAAGTCTCGCCGCTGTACGAAAGGTTGCTGTAATATTTTGGCGAATTACGGTCCAAACATTGAAAGTTGTGTTGTGTTGTGTCGTGTTCGGCAGGTCTTTTCCACGGGTGGCGGGTGGCGGGTGGCGGGTGACGGGTGGCGGGTGGACATCTGGGGAAATCTAACTCTGGAGAGCATTAAATGTAGCTTGCTTATAAGAGGTAAAAATACATCCACATCGTGTAAAACAAAAGTTGCTTATTAAGGTTACTGTAGACCTTCAGAGGCCAAATTTTGCGAAAACATCGATTTAAAGTTTGGTGAAAAAAATAGGTTAAAATCATTTAATGATCGCGAGATATCGCGAGATATTTTGGAGAACAGTTAATAAATAACTAAAGGCGTTATAATCCATTAAGCTCATTCATGGTGGCGACCACGGTTTGTTTTGGGTCACGCTCCTCGGTGGGCTGGACGTTTGGTTCTTGACCTCGCTCTTTGTTGGTCGCCACAACTTTTGTTCTTTTGCGCTGGTTTGTACTTTTTGTCTTTTCTGTTTTTCCAGAGGCTTTTCTTTTAACTTTACCCATTACTGGTGTATGGCCGCAATCCCTATTTGACGGTGTTCGACTGCGACTGCAAAAATTCCCGCGAATTCAATGGGCTATTTTTGTTGCGGGCGCTCAAGGTGTCCGAACCTTGTGTTTCATTGGTCGGCGGCATGACCAAGTTGACATCCGCTTGAGGTGTGATAAAACTTTCAAAACTTTAGGAGTCTAAAACTCGGGCTTTATTTTTGCGTGAATTTCCCTTCTTCAAGCGAATTAATAGGGTATGTAGATTTGACGGATACTTATGAAATTTGGCCAAAATGTTCCTTGTTTATCAATGTGCAAAAGTGTGTGAGGCTTTTTTTGATATTCCAAACATTTTTCCTTTTACGCGCTCTCAATTGGCGAAGATCAGTTCGCAAATATTCAATTCGCCAACTTCAAAGTAGATTTTCTCGGCAACCAATCGGAATATCGAAAAAGCCTCACACACTATTGTAGTCTATCACCTACTGATTGACATTATGCAGTTTGTTTGGTCCACCTCCGCCTGCCCCGCATGACATTTTCTTGAGGCATAAGGAGTGTCGTGTGTACCAGCGAAGCGGGGAAAGCAAGATCCGAATCACAAAAACTCCAGAGGCGGTATATTACCATCCGTTGAGTTCATGTGCCCCACTAGCAACACGCGACAATATACAAATCGAAGAGGCCGCTAAGGGAAGATTGGCACAGTCCAATAAAAAGCTTCTTTGGCGTGAATTTGGCTTGAAACTTTAAGCTCCAGCTCTATCAGATAGACTCTAACTACCTCCGAAACGTTTTGGCTGCAGCTGATGGTCTAAATCATCCTTACGCATGTGGAACTTATAGAACTCATTTGATCTTTTCCGTACACATAAAGTTTGGCCCTTTTCGAGTTATAGAATTTCTAGAAAATTCTATTACGTTTATAATAGCTCGTATCAAACAATCACCCCACGTTTCCTTAGAACTAAATTTGTGCCAATTTGGATTTTCCTCAGTAGAGCTGTCCTTCAGGGCTCTTGCTATATTTAGAAGAGAGCTATTTTTGAAGAGTACGGTGGTTTCAAACCGCTTGAAAAGGCGTCAGAAGAAAATAGTTTTTTGGGCAAATCATGTTGCCAGATAATTGATATTTTTTGGGCTGAAAGTTGGCTTGGCCGTTGAGGCGATGGCCGAATTGTTTTGACCGTGAATGTCACGCCACTTATGTTATTACGAATTTCTAGTTATGTGAGTAAAACCCTTTCAGATTTGTTTATTATTCTGTTATTGTTGCAGACATTTTCAGGTATTGCTTTTTTGGGTAGAAAGTTTGCTTGCCCGTTGGGGCGATGGCCGAATCACCCCACGTTTACCGTTAATAACTAAATTTGTGTGCCATTTCGAATTTTCCTCAGTAGAGCTGTCCTTCAGGGCTCTTGCTATTTTCAGAGAGTTATTTTTGAAAGTACGGCGGTTTCAAACCGCTTGAAAAGACGTAGGAAAATAGTTTCTACTGAGTTTTTTTGGGAAATCATGTTTCCAGATGATCCACATTTTTTAGGCGGAAAGTTTGCTTGCCCGTTGAGGCGATGGCCGAATTGTTATCAAGATAGCCGTGTTCAGAATTGTTTATTATACTGTTATTATTGCAAACGTTAGTATTGCTACATATGGTTTTGTTAGTGCTTAACGAATTTTATGGCAAATAAATTTCTGTAGAATGGAATAATTAGACAGGAAATAGCTGTTAAATAAAGGAAAAAAAAACAACCCATCATCCGCATCCCTATCAGGCGCAGGTCACGCCGGAAAGGTACATTTAGGTTTTGGATTGAGCAAAAATGTTCATTTTGCCTTCTAAGCAATTTCACCCGTCACCCGCCACCCGTTACCCGTCACCCGCCACCCGTCACCCGCTACCCGCCACCCGTGGAAAAGACCTGCCGAGGAGTACATTGCAAGTGGCAGGGACAAAATGATAGTTGACCCCGATCCAAACAAGATCTACACAAAGCGAAAAGCCAGAGAATGTTCTATTTCCCCATGAGGGGACGCAAGCGGCGAAAACTGGAAGTATCACTTCACGCAGAAAGATTTGTCTGCGGTTAGCAATGGCGTGTCAATTAAAGCGTTGGTCGGCTGTCATCTCTCTCCCTCTGAGACATCTGGCATATGTTGTTATCAGATCTGTGTCAAACCTACCCTTAAAAAAAACATCTCGTCCTGAGGCCTAATGCGGTTAAAAACAGGATTGCAATGGCGCCAAATATGAAAGGTTTCGCGCTCTTCACTCGCGCCATCAACGGGGATGTATCCTTACTTGCACCAGACAAATACCGGTATGTCCTAAGTAGCAGTATTTGTAGAGAACGCCCAGGTTAGCTCTTCAAGAAACATTTAGTTGTGTCGAGTTTCCCCGATGAATTTTGATCTGAAGAAGTTCACTTCGGCTGGCCGATGGAGACAGTTGTGACGGTAAGACCTACTTTGAATAAATACTTTGAAATTGCGGCTTCGTCAGTTGCTTTGCTGGCCGTTTTGTTAGCCAACAGCTAGAAAAGAACTCATTGTCGGAAGACAGTGCGTTTGCATGTTAATAATTATTCGAGGACGTTTACAAATGCAGTGTCCAGTGGAACCGCCAACTAACGTGGATGACAAAAAGGTCAACGGATCGTAATTTCATCGCCAGCTGGTGGAACGAGAGGTCGGATTTGCTCTGAGGTTTCACCGAATCTGCAAGATAGGTAGTTGAATGTTTTATTCGCCAGGACTAGCGGGTGAACCACCTCAAACAGTTCAGTTTGAAATTACTGGCTATCTTAAGGTCTATCGAAAAAAGGTTTGCCACTGACTCTCGATATTCTTTACCAGCTTAAGCCTTCATCAGTGATATGAAAGCGAAGTTCGTTATCATACGGTTTTTTAAATAACATACCGCTAAGTTTGCACAAGTGACCATGTAATTCATGCTCGCGCGAT
>OZ026598.1:12510815-12560815 GCA_964020085.1 Micromussa lordhowensis | reverse complement strand
TTACTTCTGTTGTTTCTTCTATTGTATTCTCAAAGGGTAGCAAGCCAATCATGTGAGACCTTAGGAGAGCTGCTACATCACCCCTTGTTGATTTCGCAGTTGGCAGTGTTTTGTACATGTGATGTTTTGTTCTACAAGTGAAGGAGTCTGTAATAGATCCTTTGATCTTCTGGGGCTAAAGGATCACGTATCTATTACAGACTCCTTCACTTGTTTGTCCTCTGGTCTGATTTACTGCATCTCCTGCCGTCGCTGCCCTACCATTTACATCGGCGAGACTGGGCGCACTCCGAGGGAACGTTTTGGTGAGCATCTTCGAAGCATTAACAAGAATGCGCCTGGTTTTCCCGTCGCAGAGCATTTCAGTTCTAACGGACATACCGCAGACGACGCACTGGTCCGTGGGATTAAACTCTGCGAAGGGAACAAACAGAGGAAAAGGCAGGAGATGCGTCTCATCTTTCGACTCGGGGGGACATGCCAGCCGCGCGGCCTCAATGCTGATTTTCACTTCATTTGAAGTTCGCGCGCGCGTGCAAAACGCAACTTTCAAATTTTAAATTCAACACCTGGAATCGTGGCACAACTCATAACGAACATTCCACTGATGAAGGGCACAGTCCCGAAACGTCTGGACATTTGTTAAGATTTTGGCACTTCCACCAACATTGATCACTTTTATTTATGTAGTAACAAGTGCCACGCAGCCTACGAAGTCTTTTTAGCTTCTTGCCATATTTGTTTACTTGGCTTCGTGGGTTTTAAAAACCGCGCCGCGCGCGAGATTAGAACCCAGTTTGCGCGCGCCATTAAACTATTTCGAACCACCTTAAACCATTCTAAGGCGTGGTCGCAAATTCCAATATACTCTAATTCCGTTAGTAAAAGTTTGTGGTCTACTGTGACAAAGGCTTTCTTAAGATCTAAGAATAATATTCCACTAATCAGTCCCCCATCAATATTAAAACACTACTGACTGGAAGGATCAAGAAGAGCGGTTACTGTTGAGTGGAGAGATCTAAAGCCAGATTAACGAGAATCTAATATTTTTCTTTAATTAAATAGTTATGTTTGTTCGTAGACTAGCTTTTCAAAACTCTGGACATATAGTTGATAAGACTGATATTGGTCTGTAGTTATTTGGATCGTTGCGTTCACCTGATTTAAATACAGGGGAAACTTTTGCCAGCTTCCAGTCATCGGGGTATTCTCCACTTTTAAGAGAAAGGTTAAATAGATCCGTTATTTTTCAGAGATGAAAATTTGATCCAAATCTATAAAATTGATTATATTTGATTATATTTTATTAATCCGAATTAATAAAATTGAAATTTGATCCAATCCAGTTGCTTTGGTGATATCTAATTTAGTCTAACTTGAGAACTCTCCATAAAATCCGTACAATTCCTATTTAAATGTACCACGACTTTATTACAACAAAGTAGATAGGTAAAATATAGAAATATAGGTAAACGTATTGAAGCAAGTGAACTTATTGAAGCAATTTCAACGAGGTGAAGCTAACTATTTAGTTGTCTGACTGATGCCGGTAGTACTAATGGTAAATGATGGATAGTGATGGTGAATGATGGGTAGTGATGGTGAGCGATGGGTAGTGATGGTGAATGAGGAGTAGTGATAGTGAATGATGGGTAGTGATTGTGAATGATGGGTAGTGATGGTGAGCGATGGGTAGTGATGGTGAATGATGACAATTATGGTGAATGGCTACTGATGGTGAACGATGGCTACTGATGGTGAATGATCGGTAGTGATTGTGAATAATTGGTAGTGATGGTGAGCGATGGGTTGTGATGGTGAATCATGGGTAATTACGGTGAACGATGCGTAGTCCAGGTGAATTATGTTTAGTGATTGTAAATCATATCTAGTTACCTTAAGTTATAGTCCATTATGTTAAAGTGCCTATGAAGTGAAACATAGGCACGCAAGGCGTGCAAGAGTTATTTTTTTAATTAAAAGGTTATGAAGATAGGAGCATTTAAGGGAGTGTTTACAGTGACAATTTAGTTAATTTGACAAGTGTTTTTGGCTACGATGCACAGCACGAAAGATAGTGAGAATTTTTGATATACATACGATCTTAAATCTCTAAGATAAACGAATAGTAGGCCTTACAATTTTGGTTTAAAAGTCTGGCTGCCTGGTTTATGTTGAGAGTGGAAAGAGGCGAAGTGAAGGAATTGGTGTTGTTTATTTTAACGGGAGAGAATGGGTGATTGTTTTCGGGTAGGTTTTTGAGTTGGTGCGCAAAGAAAGGGCTGTGAATTTTTTCTTTGTAGAGGAGCAAGCGATATATGTGTATTTTGTGCTTCCATAATAAAACATGGAGTATTGGCAGATGATGTTTTAATACCGAAAAAAGAAAGAGAAAAAAACACCTCTGACAAGTTGACAGTCTAATTTAATTCATTGCCATATGAAAAACAAAAGTGTCAAATTACCATTTGTAACTAAAAATAGCAAGCATCTCGTGGGAACAAGTGGTGATGATTTGCCAGCTCTAATTGAATTTACTCCCTTGTGAAAAACAAGAGTCAAATTACCCTTTGTAACTAAAAAATAAAAATATCTCGTTATATTTGCACGCAACAAGAACACAGCAACCGTTACCTGTACCTATTGTAAATGTTCGAACTCTTTCAAATCAAAATAGTCTCGTATCCTCTAAAACCTTTCGTAAGAACTAGAAGCAACGATGCGTGACGTCTAATTGAATTTACTCCTTGTGAAAAACAAAAATATCAAGTTACCTTTGTAACTAACAAGAAATTTCATTGGCTGTTTATAGTAGATCCGATCTGATTGGTGTGACATACATACATCTCTCACTCACTTGACTCACTCACTGACTCACTGATCCATTCACCCGTCCACAACATACTCGACGCGCCGACTAAGAGATATTCTTTTACAAAAAAATAACTCGAAAATAATTTGTGCTTATTTGAAAGGCCTTTCAAAATACAGAAGAATAGTGTTTTTCTTTTTGAAATATCTTTTTTCGTTTTAGAGATATTGAGGTTTTTCTATTATGCAAATTAATCAGTGATCAGTGATGACGTCATATTGTTTGCAACTAAAATGGAAAATACTAAATAAACGATATCTCTGGAATTATTGAAGCAGTGTTCTTGAAACTTGGCACCACAAATGTGCATCAAAAAAGAAACAAAATGACACCCTTAATGCCGTTGCCATAGCAACTCTTTTGGCTCCAGTCTCTCTCAGTCAAAAAAGTAAAGTGAGCCAAAGGGTCCTACTTGGAACAGACATAGTTCTTATATTGGCTTCACTGCCATCATTAGATTGGGCAGGGTAGATGGTTCTTGTTTTAAGACAAAACTGGGAATTTCTGTTTTTATTGACACAGCACCAGCGGCAAAACCGTTGTCATGGTATCGCAGAGGTCACGGGTTCGAATCCCGTTGAATCCCTGATTTTTTTCAGGCTTCTTCTTTCCAATTGCTTAAATTGGAGAATAAACTGCGATGATCATTCTTCACTTTCAAATTATCATACTGCTACATATTTGGCAAGTAAGCATGCCGCAGAGAAATTTTAAAAGTAATAATGGTTTTAAAAGTCGTGTTTAAGACATTGCTTCTTTTGTTTTCATCATCAAAAAATCACACTGCTACATTTTCCATAAACATGTCAATATATTTCAAAATTAATAATGCATGCACTTAAGTTACATTGTCTGAGAAAGTGTTCCAGGGGCCAAAAGTTGTGGTCAACCGATTTGGCTGAAACTTGGCACAGAAGTTGGGTGCAATGAGATATTTCAAAAGCCAATTTGGTTTTAGTTTTGGAGTTTCAGGGGGGGGGGGGTGTCATTTTTTGTCCTTTGAGCACCAAAAACCCAGCCTTCCAGGGGACATTTTGAAAGTGCCATAAAACGCAATTGGTAAATTGTGCTGCCAAATGAATTTGACCATGAACTCTACTATAATAGAGCTTTCATTTCATACATGTAACTTTGTCCTCAAGGTATTTGACAGAGAGGAGCGTGGGGCTAGAGTTTGGCAAAAATTGATGTCAAAATTACAACCCAAAATTGCCATTTTTCAAAAAATCAGTATATCTGGCTGCATTCTTTCATAACTTCCGTACCTATACCATTATTTACTTTAGTGACCCAGTTATCAAAATCAGTTGAGAAAAATTTGGCTTATCGAGGTTTGCTGAATTTTTGCCACAAACACTCCATGCCCCTCTAAGGCCATTCAAAATGGAATTTTGATATTCATGCCATAAACAAACCAAATTGCTGACATAAAGCCCCTATTCTGTGTTCGGTGAGTGAAAATGAATTGTAAAAGCCCAATCAGTTTCGTTGTGTAGAAATAGCATGATTCCTACCTTACAATTGCTCTTAACAAACACCTTGATTTGGCAAAACAAAGGATAATGTTTTTTTTTTTCAAAAGTTAGTACCCATCAAACAGCACAAATGATGAAGGTCTTACCCAGATGTAACGATCTTTTTAAACGATGCTTGAATTTTTCATTGATTTATATTCAGTTTCAATGTCATAATTCTTCTTCGTTGCTCCAAGCATGGAAAATCTCCATATTTTTATAACAACTTTATTTGCATACACTAGAGGAATAAAAAAAAAAGAAAAAGTACAAATGCAAATAGGGTGCCAACAGGGAAGAACTTAATCTTCATATGAAGCTGACCCCCAGAAGAGAGATATATATATATATATATATACTTGTATGTACTTGTATGTAGATGTATATAAATATGTAAACATTTATATAATAAATAGATAAATATATATAAACTATATACTACAAAGCCTATGACATAGATAAATCTCTAGCAATCTAAAATCTGTATATATAACTAATTAATTTAAACCCATAATGTAAACGTACAAAATATAGCCAAAATAAAACATCCAAAAGAAAAAAAAAAAAACATGAACATCCTAGTGCGATACAGAATCCTTAATGAGCATCTTATACAGACGCCTCTTGAAATTACTAACACTGACTACTTCAACGATATCTTTCGGTAAGGAATTCCACTCATCAATGTACCTATGCCAAAAAGAATACTTAAGAATATTTGTACGTGCATAGGGTTTCCAAATCTTATATCTATTGGTACATCTTGTGCGGCAAGAAGAGAGCTTCACATAATCATCTAGATTTACAATGCAAAAGCCCTTGATATACTTAAAAAGTTGTATCAGACTTAAAAAATTTCGACGAGTTTTGAGATGCATCCATCTTAGGTTCGACAGTCTTTCGTCGTAAGTAATGTCCCTGCCAAGAATCCACCTAGAGGCATTACGTTGAATTCGCTCTAGTTTATCTGACAAGTATTGTTGATGGGGATTCCATGCGGGGCACGCATATTCAATCATCGGACGAACCATAGATATATACCCCATTTTTATAGCTTCAGAGCATCTGCCAAAAGTGCGTTTAAGTAAACCCAAGACGCGATTTGCTTTTGCAGCAACTGATAGAACATGGGATTTCCATGAAAGATCACATGAAAGGGTCACACCAAGATGCTTGTGCGAAGAGACTTTCATCAATGGAATCGAGTTGATGTTATACGAACAGGTAGCTGCTGCCCTCGATCTTGTAATTCTCATGAATTCGCACTTGTCAATGTTTAAATTCAGAGACCATAAACTGCACCAGTCACTCATTTGATGTAAGCCTTGTTGAACAGGAGCAGAAACAATGTCAATAGAATCAGAGTTATACAGTAGCGTATCATCAGCGAACATTTCACTTGAACAGGATAAAGTTTGCGGTATGTCATTTACGTATAAAACAAAGAGAAGGGGCCCCAAAATAGAGCCCTGAGGCACACCTGAGATGACATTTCCCCAATCGGAGAAAGCACCATCGATGACTACTCTCTGCTTTCGATCATAAAGGAAATCACTCAACCACAGGAGGATATTGCCTTTGATGCCAAAAAGTTGTAGCTTAGCCAAAAGATGTTTGTGAGAAACAGAGTCAAAGGCTTTAGCAAAATCCAAGAAGACTACATCAGTTAGTTTGCCAGAATCCAAAGCCGAGGCCCACGAGTGAAAGATATGTATTAACTGTGAGGTGCATGATGAACCTGCCCGAAAACCAAACTGACGATCGCTGAGTAAATTTTTTGAATTGATAAAGGAAGATATATGACTGGCCACCAGCTTTTCCAGAACTTTTACCAAGAGACAAGTCAGCGATATTGGCCTGTAGTTACACACGAGTTCCTTGTCACCCTTCTTAAAGATCGGTGAAACATTTGCGTTTTTCCATTCGCAAGGGAGCTTTCCCGAGGCAAGTGAAGAATTAAATAACCTGGTCAAAGACGGAACGATTGAGGAAGATGCTTCACGAAGCAAGCGAGCTGTTACCCCATCGGGACCGCATGCCTTGTTGGTATTTAAACTGAGCAAGATCTTCATAACATCTGACTCCTGACAGATAAGATCGCCGATCACATCTTCAAGCAGTGTGTGAGCTTCAGTACTCGGCGGAGCGGTATCAGACTCATTGAAAATAGAGAGAAAATATTTGTTGAATAATTGAGCTTTGTCAGCTGCAGTTGAAGCAAATTCATCATTAAGCTGTACTGTTGGAGGTACTGATTGATACTTAGTCTTCGACTTAATGAAGGACCAAAATCGCTTGGGGTTCTTTGATTCAATTAATGAACTAACATGTAACCAATAGCTCTTATTTAATTCTGATTTGGTTTGGTTCCTTATTCGTCTGTAATTGTTCCAGTCATTTTGGTTATTAGAAGCCTTTGCTCTCTTCCAGAGACGTTTACGCTTGTGAAACAATCTTCTAATATGAGACGTTATCCAGGGGACGTTCTTCCTAGGTTTGATTCGTTTTGAAGGAATGTTGCTGCAAACGGCTTTAAAGAAAAGATGCTTCCATCTCTCCCAAATGTTGTCAATATTGTTGTCGGCGAAGACTGAATCCCACGGGGCACCAGACAGCTCTGTGCGAAAACAGTCCCAATTTGCATTTTTATAGTTGTACACCAATTTTGATGGCTGTAATGGACGTGTTACTTGGGTAACCAATGTGAAGTTAATGATGTTGTGATCTGAAGAACCAAGACATTCGCCAATATTAATATCCATAACATTTTCAGGGCTGTCGGTTAATATTAAGTCCAAAATAGAATCAGCGCGCGTAGGACTATCGACGACTTGGGTCAAGCAAAACTGGTTTACAATACAGTCGCAAAAAAAATCAGATAATTGATTAGGATGCAATGGTGAAATAACATTCCAATCAATGTCAGGTAAATTAAAGTCACCCAGAAGAAGAACACGAGGTCTATTGGATAGGTCTTCAAGCTTTTCAAGGGATTTTGCTAGTTCTTGTAAACACTTCAAGTCGTTATTCGGAGGACGATAGAAAACTCCAATAAAATACGAGTACGAGGGAACAGGAAACACTTCACACCATAGCAATTCACAATCCGTTTCAAAGTCCATACGCCGAAAACACTGAATATTACTTCTAACTGCAAGCAAAACGGCTCCGCCCCTTTCTCCGCGATCCTTACGGTGTATAGTAAAGGTCGAAGGCAAGATTTGGAGGTCGTTAATAGAGTCATTTAGCCACGTTTCAGGTAATTGCTATAACATCCAGCTTCCCAATAGCGACGTGAGTTTGTAAATCCAACCGCTTGTTTACAATACTGCGAGCATTGAAGGTCGAAATTCTAAGATTGTTCCGTTTTCCGGTCGCTGCTCCGCCACGAAGAGTTGGAGAGTTAGGTCCTGGATTTAGATCGACATCGTTCGATAGAAGGAGAAATGTGTAAAATAAATACTTGTTTAACGACAAAGTTGACCTTCCAAGCATCACTCGGGCCTTTCTTCCATTCGCCGCTTCAAGGTTGGAGGAACGCGTGAGTTTGGCCAAAATTTCATGACCGAACCGACACTTTAGGCCATAAAATCTTTCGCAAGTTGACCGTTGGTGGTTCAAATCTACACTAAGACTGTTTCTGGTGGATGAGAGGACGTTTAGAAAGCGTAGAATAACATAAAATTGGAGAGCTATCAAGGCACCTCGTGCCGCCATGTTGATCTTCTCTTCAGTAGTTTTTGTCAGGCCAAAAACGTTTGTTAGGATATAATCTATGTTTGTTAACAGCCTGCATAGTTCTTGTAAATACCCACCAGTAAAGGAGCATGATCATGCATACATACATGTAGATACATTACAAACATACGAGCTCCAGTTTATAGCAGTGTCGATGTGACCCGTTATTTCAGAGTCCTTTTGAGCGGAGTAAATGAAACCATCCGTCCAGAAGGAATGCCCAGTTAGCTGGATAGTAAAACTTTGTTGCAAATACAATAACCAAACAAGGCTTTGTATTGAGATGATATATATCAACTGGGCCGCCATTTTGAACGTAGGAGAGAGTGGAGACTGGACCGAGTTCCCGTTCTTCTTCCGTTTCGCGGGCATGTTTTGTCAGGTGTAAGAAATTCGAGGGTAACTTCACGATGGCGCTTTGTTCCTTTGGAGGGGTAAGTGATCAGTGCGGTGCCACACAATGGGCTGCGCACGGAACAGGAATGGTTCCTTTGTTGTACTGCGAGATAGACATGGCTGAATGGTTGAAGGAAAAGTACAAGGGGTCAGGTGCGTCCGGGGCAAGAGGAAGACCTGGTCATACCAAAGCTACAGGTGATTCAAAATATCAGTTAGGGATCATGCACACGCACAAATGGCTTTTATCATGATCCAGTGGACTCTTTTATTGAACAGAGACCACGATATTTTACAATATTGTCGTCTCAAATTGTTTGTTTGTGACGAAGATTTCCCGAGGTAATTTGCTTGGTTCTTGCAAACATTCAACAAGTTGTTCAAAGAAAGGGAAAAGGGTTGACTAAAATCCCAAATTTTAAAGGTAAAAGTACAGTTATTTTATCGCAGCAATGTCGTGAACCAAAAACAACGATAAGAATAACTTGAAGGCTGTTTTTCTTCTGGTCACTCTGTTTGTTTACATTCAGCTTTACCTGTGCAGACGCTTATTATGCAATCACAATTCGAGCATGAAACTTTACCGTTTTCCTATATTTGCTGGTTTTGTCGAAGAAACATCTTTGAAAATATGCTAGTGAACTCCTACACCCCTCAATCCGGAATTACTTACGTTAGACACGGTATGTTGTTAACTTGCGCATTTTGCTGTAGGATAAATGTTGTCATTCATGCCAAGAAGAAAAAGCACCATCACGTGTAAAAAAAGTGTCCAAAGCATTCACCCGCAAGAGGCGTGTGAGAAAATTCACGGCGGAGGGAATCTACAGGAACACTGCCGTTGCCGTTGCTATAGGCCCAGGTAAATATGTAATGTATCTATGTTTTCTTATTTCTGCCCATGATACTCAGGGGTGGCACTGTTCTTCCAAACTCTAACTGGTAAGGACTAGCTATCAAAGCCAGACGGATGAACCTTGCGTTCATTACATCAATTAATGCACCTTTTTGTGAAAAAAAACCCAGCTCTTTCACCAACAAAATAACGTTGCTTTTTTGTATTGTTTCCAAGCTCGAAAACCGATCGTAATTTACAAAAGACTATTTGCTTGAAGGTGTCTCATTTGTTTCATCGCCGGCGTGTGTTCTGATCATCCTTTTCCTTGTACCCTTTCAGCCATTTGCAGCTCATGCCGAACTCTAATTGTTGATGCTCCAGCCACCCGAGCTATTGAGAGACATGAAGATCCAGTGACGAAACTAGCTGCTTTCGTTTCAACACCAAAGTCTTTACCCAGGCAATTGCGTCCACCACGCATTTCAGCGCACTATCGTCTATCCGTTGGATCAGCTTTCTCTATCCCTAGCAGCTCTTCACAGGAAGAACAAGTAAGCATGTACTTATCAGAGGGCAAATGTAAGAGAAGAAACCTTGAGACACTAAACAATGCAATGGCTGTCATATCAGATGGTAAGTTCACCCCATTACCCCACTATGTTGACTGCAAGTGGCAAGCACTGTCTGGGGCGTCGAAGGAAGAATTCTTAATAAGAGCAGATGAAGTGGTTTCTTACGTACTAAACACCATTGCTCCTTCACAGCAGGAGCAGCTTTGGGAAGGAGTGGTCAAACGTCATTGTTGTGTTGAGCACAAAATTAACAACATCACAATCGATGTTGGACTCGAAGCAATTTTACTGGCTTACAATGAATGTTCAAATCGATTAACAAAAACTCAGATATTATCACTCATAAGTGACAGTTCTCTCAGTCGGAACTCCAGCAGCTTCTCCCAGGAATCTCATTACGCCAAGTAAAGAATGCTAGAACGCACGCGTCAGAACATGGACGCGGAGAACCAAAGACAAGAAATGAGCTTTTTCGATGCAGATTGAATATGGAGAAAGTTAGGGATTTTATCGAGTTCTCTTCCAGGTCCACATTCCTCCAAGACGTAGCCTTTGGAATTAAAACATTGAAACTTTCTTCAGGTGAGAGGATCCCTATCCCTTCAGTGATTCGTACAATGACTGCGTCGAAAATCATCTACCTTTACAATGAAGATTGTCGTGAACATGGTGTGGAGCCTCTAAAGGAGCGTACCTGTTTCCGTCTGCTAGAGGTTTGTAGTGTGTCAAAGCAAAAGTCCTTGCAGGGTTTGGACAATACGTCTACGACTGGTGAAGAGGCACTCGAGACGATAGCCTCAATTGTTGAGAATCTAGGTCGACATGGTGCGGGTGCAACTTGGACCCGAGACACCCTTCGATCTTTAAACGCTGGAAAGAATTATCTCAAAAGCGTATACAAGAGTCATCTAGGACCGGAAGAGCCTTGTGCTGATCACTGTAGTGTTTGCACTATCGGATCCAGTCGAGGAGAAATTTTTCAGGTGAATGTTGCCACGATCACAACCAGGCATGTCCAGGATGCAAGAGTATTGTAGATGTTCTGAAAGCTATCGACGACACTCTCAGAAATGGAGATCTGGACTTGAGTGAGAAGCAAAAGGAGAGAGCAAGGTGGGACTTATATCACTCTGTTTCCAGCATCGCTGCTTGGAAAGCTCATTTATTGAGGACTTTTCAACAAGATCAAGCGAGACAAGATACACTCGATCGGTTAGATGACCAGACTATTATGGTCATTAATGACTGGTCCATGAAATTACTTCCCATGCGCTTCAGAGAAATGCAGTACCAATGGTTCGCCATGCGTGGAATTAGCTGGCACTTTTCTGCTGTTTTTGTTCACAAATCAAACCATCCTGACTGTCCGGTAGTATCTGAACACACAATCCACACATATGTGGTTGCTATAGGCGGATTCATGCTGACGTCATTGTTTACATTTTTGCTCATTTGCATACGGCTTTGCGTACAGAAGGAAACATGTTAGATATGAATTGACTTCAGGCATCTAAAGAGCTAGTGAAACTTAGTACATGGTGAAATTTTTAGCTCTTTGTGTGTAATATTCAGGGAGAAATTGTCTTTCAAAAACTGCAAAATTTCTGGGTGGCAAAAGCGCTAATAAGCTCATACATTCTTTGTTAAATTTTGAGTTTTAAAACCCGTGTTGCACAATAAGTATTCAATACATCAGGCTCATATTCACTAGCAGAGTTAATCGTACTATGACCTTTCAATATTCAGAACTGATTTATTTGTAACTTTATCATAAACTGAATTGCTTGTGCTAATGAGGCAAATATTGTAAACAAGGATTCCCCTATTAACAGCTGCAAACAGGACTGGTTTTCCGTTTCTTGTATACTTGAAGAGGTCCTTGTCTGTGTCAAAGAGTCGCATCAATCAGTATGTAAAGCGATCCTAAGAAGTGATAATGCTGGATGCTACCACTGTACTGCGCTTTTGTCAACCATCAATTCCACTAGCAGAGGTTCAGGCATCGAAGTAATCCGCTATGATTTCTCTGACCCTCAGTCGGGTAAGGACCTATGTGACAGAACGATTGCCCCTTGCAAACAGCGCCTTCGACATTATGTTGCTGAAAATCACAACGTGGAAAGTACAAAAGACATAAAGAAAGGCTTGGAGTCCCCACCAGGGATTGCTGGAACGAGCGTTGTGGAATGCAAGATTGACCAATCAGCGATGCCAGCAGGCGCTGCTAATAACAAGCTTCCGGGGATAACGAAATACAATAATTTCTCTCTGACTTCTAAAAGCATACGCGTCTGGCAAGCTTACAATGTTGGAGAGGGGATGGATATAGAGGGGCCTTGGAATGAACAAGATGTGTCTGGGCTCGAAAGGATTGGAGATTGGACGAAAAAGGTACCGCGTGTTACACAAAAGAAATGCCAGGCAAAGGAAAAACACAATGTCACTGAGTCTGTCAATACTTTTAGCTGCCTTGAACCTGCTTGTATTGCCACCTTCAAGACAATCGAAGAGGCGGATGAGCACATGGACACTGTATACGACAATGAGACCATATACGACAATGTACGGAGGCAGTGGGCAGCTGTAACATCAGTAAAAGTTGCTGGCCAGACAATTGGCAGGACAGATTATGTTCCTTTGGCAAACTTACGACTGAGCAAAGGGTGGGCCTTAAAGAAGCAGAAAGCTGCGGTGAGAATATCCTCGGGTGTCAAAGAATTTTTGACAAATTTATTCAACAAGGTAGCTAAGGAATTTCACCAAAAAGCTATGCCAGCAGAGGTGGTGAACAAATAAAGAAAACTTTTCCAGTTTCAGAGTGGGTTGAGGTACAGACTGTCAGAGGATACTTTTCTCGGCTGACTTCGCAGCAAAAGGGACTTCCAGTTAGCGAAGAGGAGGGTGAAGACGATGTGCTGGAGAAAGAGGATTACATGGAGCAACTAGTCGGGGTGGTTGAACACGAGATTGGCCTCAGGCACCCTCTTGTATACAATGATTTCAATTTTTGTGATCTCTCTGCCAAGGGTAGATTAGCCAAAGTTCTGGAAAAGCAAAAACTCAGTCAGCCTTAGTCATTCTGCAACTACTTTGATGTGGAAATTTCTGGTCGTGCTGATCGTAAAGCGTCGTATTACGAACCTCTTATACAATTAGCAAATTCCTGTGATTGCCGCAAGTAAATAATTTTTTTAGATTCTTTGACTTAAAGGGCCATTGTCACAATAAAGCGCATGTGTGGTCTTGATTGACACCAATTTTTTTTAGCCAATAAACATCCTAATACTATCACGTGCGCCACGGATTCGCCGCGAGACAGCTTGGAGTTTCACGTGCCTTTCGAAAAGCTTTTTATCCGCCGGCATTTGACCTTTTGTTTGTAAAGGATATTTATCATGTTTATGTTGTGTGAAGGCCGTGTCCGTTGAATACAAGCCCCCCCCCACCTTTGATGCAAGACAAAGTGGTCGCTTACGCTAAGAAGTGGCCATCTTCGGGAACAAATAAGAGAATAAGCTCAAACCAAAGTGATTAACATTATTAAATAAAGTTATTACCTAACGAGCAACAACTTAGGCAAATAAACAACTGCCAATAATGTTTCAAATCGAATAACGCTTACAACTGTTCAGTGAAAATTTGTACATAACATCTTACATGAAAGTGAAGAATGATCCTCGCAGTGAATTTTCCAATTTAAGCAACTGGAAAGAAGAAGCCTGAAAAAAATCAGGGCTTCAACGGGATTCGAACCCGTGACCTCCGCGATACCGGTGCGATGCTCTATATACGATATACTCTCACTACTACTACGATACTCTCACCGGTATTGCGGAGGTCACGGGTTCGAATCCCATTGAAGCCCTGATTTTTTTCAGGCTTCTTCTTTCCAGTTGCTTAAATTGGAAAATTCACTGCGAGGATCATTCTTCACTTTCATCTATGACCGCAGTTCATATGAATTATTTCATATATACTTACATAACATCTTAAATCAATGTTACATTCCATTTTTACCTACAGATCGTATTGCAGCCTTTTTTTGTTAGTCAACTGCTATAATCTGTGAGCACGCTTGGTCAGTGGTTCTTAAAACTGAACTTTTGTGATGTTTGAGCAATGGTTTCTGACAGTCATAAGTAATCATGCCAGGTGGTCGCTTACGAGAAGCGGCTTTGACAAAACGTCGACTGTACTAGGTCTTGAAAGAAAAAAATCCATCCCTTTTTTGTTCAATCAAAGGCCTTTTAAGAGCAATTGTACAGTAAAAGTCGGGGTAATTCTAAACAACCAAACTGATTTGGCTTTACCAATTCACTTTCACTTACCAAATAAAGAATAAGGGCTTCGTGTCAACAATTTGGTTTGTTTATGGCATGAATTATGATCAAAATTCCATGTTGAATGGCCTTAGAGGGGCAAAAATTCAACAAACCTCGATAAGCCAAATTTTTCTCACTGATTTTGAAGTAAATAATGGTATGGGTAAATAATAGTCTTTAAAGTAAATAATGGTATAGGTACGGAAGTTATGCAACAAGGCAGGTACATACACTGATTTTTTGAAAAATGGCAATTTTGGGTTGTAATTTTGACATCAATTTTGCCAAACTCTAGCCCCACGCTCCTCTCTGTCAAATACCTCAAGGACAAAGTTACATGTATGAAATGAAAGCTCTATTATAGTAGAGTTCATGGTCAAATTCATTTGGCAGCACAATTTACCAATTGCGTTTTATGGCACTTTCAAAATGTCCCCTGGAAGGCTGGGTTTTGGTGCTCAAAGGGCAAAAAATGACACCCCCCTGAAACTCCAAAACTAAAAGTCAGAGAAGTGAGCCAAATTGGCTTTTGAAATATCTCATTGCACCCAACTTCTGTGCCAAGTTTCAGCCAAATCGGTTGACCACAACTTTTGGCCCCTGGAACACTTTCTCAGACAATGACACTTAACCCAGTCTCAAATTAACTCTTGTAAGAAGTGCCGATTTGAAAGTCATGACACAACGAAAGGATTCCATTGCAAGACAGAACGCCAAGAGAGGTCATCAAGTGACAATCACCGCGTAAGATAACAATTTATTTGGCTGCCGCAATTTAGTTTATGTAGTAACTATACACTTAATTTTGACCCTGAAAACGCGCCATACACTGTATATTGCAACTGGCGTTCTTTGTTCTTTTTCTGTTGTTTGTAAATCTGTATTTCATAGTTGGCTTCATGCTAATAATGATAGATATTTAACAGTTGTACATCGCTGGGTCAAAGACACCCGTCAGTAAATATAGGGCGACTCAGGAAAGTGGCCTTTTAGCCTCGACTGCCAGTAGCCTCCTTTGTACACATAGCAGAATGTTCCAGAATTCCGGTCTTCCTTGGAAACAAACCATCTAAAACACCAAAGAAACACGAGTTTAGTCAAAGGGTAGAGTGCAGTTCAGTAGCGTAATTGTAAGGGGTAGGATCATTCGCCATCTCCTTCTACCGCCTTGGGAATATAGCGGTGGATCAAGCTATTAGAAAGGATAGAACTTGCTGCGCAAAATTACAAACAATTTTAATCTGAAAAACCCAGCCACATGTTGCTAATCTCATTCTTTTTCAATAAGGGTTTTGATCAGCCTTCTTTTGTGACAAACAGGTGCAAAACTAAAAAAAAGGCTAGCACACCATTGAAGGTCTTTATGCGATGTGTGCTTGTGAAAGGGAAATGTGGGACTTCGTGTTTCAATAAAACATCAAGAAAACGTTTAACATGGTTAACTTCTTTCTCCATAGTGAAATGAAAGTTGGGGTGTTAACTGTTAATAAAATTACAGAAAACGTTGCAGTCCTGCTCCGAGTTAAAAAGGCAAAATGTCTCGTCCACATAACGAGGGTAAAGCAATATTTCGGAATCCTATATTGCTCCAACCACATCTTTTCGTGGTGCTCAATGAATTGATTGGCAAGAACAGGGGCTAGAAGGAGAGCCAATGGCTACATCATCCACCTGATCGTAAAATGTGCCCTTAACCAAGCAATGAGTTTCGACGGTCAAAGAAATGAAAAGCCAGACGCGCTTTGTCTGATGTCTGCATTGCCTGTGATGATGTCAGGTGATGCACATCAGGTCGATACATTCATCTATGGAAGTGTTGGTACATAAACTTTCTACTTTAATTGAAACCATAAAATTCCCCTACGTTAATTTCGCGAAGAAACGTGATAGAGTCCGAAGCAACGTACTGACAGGGAATGTGAGGCTGCAACAGATTATTTAAAATTTAGCTAGTTAGTGTTACTTACACAACACCAAAACACTACTAAACTGAAGAATAGATTGCCTGAAAGGGACATGACTAGGTCTTCCCGTATTATCTTCTTGAAGTGAGGTTTGTAGGTCGAATATTGCTACCAAACCGGACCCCATCGAAAAGCAATTTTGCTCGAAAAGACCGAACTGCAACGGAGCGCTCTTTTTTCGCTCGTCTCCAACTACTGAGAGCCTGGAACAGGTTAGTAGTGCAGACCAAGAGAAAATTTATGATTCCAAACATTGTACCGAAGTTTCTGTTTAATCATCAAAACCCAAGGAAAACCGATATTTGTTCGACATTTCATGATTCCGAACATTGCACTGATTTCTGTTTGATCTTCAGTCACAGAAGAAGGGACAGGTAATGAAAGTGGCGAACTTCAAAGGGCAAAACGGACCGTACACAAGTTCCTTCAAGATGGTGTACAATGTAGACAACCTGTTTGTGTGGAGAAATGACTTTGACGACTGAGATTTTAAACATTTTGGAATGCAATGAAGTTACACAGGAGCAATTTTCGGTCGCAGTTACTAATGTAAGTACAACAGTCGGTAATTTCGAATCGTAACTTCGCAGTACCGAACTTTAATACTTTACATACAGTGGCTGCTCATCGAACATGATCCCAAAGTTACACACTTACATGACTGATGACATAGGTGGCTGCCTGCTTACTTAGGACTCAGCTGCAGCAGCCACTAGAAACTCGGAATCCTTTGGAAGCTCGAGGAACAATTTTTAATCAAAACGAAGTGTGCCAAAACCTACCTTGGTGTCCAGGCCTCTCCAGACAACTCCCTTTGTTTTCTAGCTGCTCTCTGTTTCTCTTCGAGGCGGTGTTTTTCGCTGGCAGAAGCATCTATCTGTAACATAAATAGCAGTAATCGTAAAAAAAAAATTTCCGAGACATTGGAAAGCAAAATCTGAATAAAATATTTTCAAGTGGTCGTTTAAACCATAGAGACAGAGGAAGACGCAAATACCCTCGTAATTCAGTGGCACACATTACTAAAGCACAAGGGTCTATGAATTATTTATTGTATAACCTGTGCGAGTATAAATCTGTTACTGTAGAAGAGGTTGCAGTTTTAGGGACGTTTCAGTAAGAGTGAAAGGTTACCAAGAGAAAAAAAATAGGTGAACTGAAAGTATGGACATAAAAATGCCTCAAGTAAGCGAGGACCTGTAGTGTACTTGGATTACATGTTTACCTATCTCATGAGGGAAAAAGTCTATGTTAATATTCGATCCAAACAAATGTTTATCAAGATAATTTTACAGCAACTGATTAGTTCGGGAGTTTGGAAAATTGGAGGTTAGGACATTACTATAAGTTATTGTTGGAGGAAAACAGCTAAAATTTTTGTGTGGATGGCAAAAAATATTGGCTATTCCCAGCAAAAATGAATAGAAAATGGAAACCGTATTTCAAATATAGGAGGGCATGCATAGACAAAAGAATGACAAACAAGATAGCGTAAAGAGCCTTGATTTCATTTTCTTCTCCCGGTCTTACTAATTAGTTAAAAAAAAATTGTCCGTTAATTTGTTCTTGAATGATCATGAGTGAATGAGAGAGTGAATGAGTGGGTAGGTGAAGCCGATCAGTCCTATGTTTATGTTGTTGCACTCAATTAGGAGTCTCCCAGTTGATCATAGCATGAAATAATGTATAGATTTAGCAAAGCTTAAAAGCGGAGCTCCTGGTCCGGGTTGTTCAAACTGTTGAAAGCTTAATTAAGCTAACCCAGGATAAGCGAGAAATATTTGAGTTTTCTAGCTTTGCGGTAAGGTTTTCTGTTTATATGGTTGGCCTTGAATAATCTCAAACTACACCAGGAGCCTACAGAAGCTTCAAATGGATATACACTTATTAAAAATCAATGTTTTTCTTTGGAAATGGCAGTTTGTTTTTTTAAAAATGAGACTTGTTTTCTGAAAATGGAAGTTTGTTTTTTGAAAATTAGAGTTTTTCTTTTGAAAACTGGAGTTTGTTTTCCAAAAGTGGAGTTTGTTTTCTAAAAATGGGTGTTTGTTTTTTGAAACTGGGAGTTTGTTTTTTGAGAATGGGAGTTTGTTTTCTAAAATTGGGTGTTTAGTTTTTTGAAAATGGGAGTTTGTTTCCTAAAAATGGATGTTTGTTTCCTAAAAACGGGAGTTTCTTTTCTAAAAATGGGAGTTTGTTCTCTAAAAGTGGCTGTTTGCTTTTTGAACATGGGAGTTTGTTCCCTAAAAATGGGTGTATGTTTTTTTAAATGGCAGCCTTAGTATGGTGGACCTGGTGGTGGATTATGATTCCAGCCGTTGTGGAGATGGACACCAAAACCTGAAACAAAGAAATGAAACAGCCAAGACACTATGACCGTAACACTGTTGCTGAAAAAACAAAACAAAAGGAAATGAAATCATCACACCCTCCAGAACCATTAACTGAGCAGTAGCTGTAAACAGGCTAATCAGAGCTGGTGTAAGCAGACTACAGATCTGTAGACTTGCACAGCCTACAGAGCACTTCAGTTAGTCTAGCCGAATAACGCTTAGCTTTGCACGTTTACGTTTTTTTTTTTAAATCCATGCAATTTTATTAACAACTCCAACATTTACACTACTTACAGTACTAACATATATTTTATTCCTTTGGATTTCAAAACTATGTTAACTGAACACTAACTGACCCAAGTTTTAAGTTTGATTTTAAAAAGACACCTGTTTATTTTAACTGGAATTTTCTTACTTATTCTTCCACCATTACTAAGTTTAAAATCTTGAGAGAGCTGGGTCGAGGAGAAAATGACGTCAACGAGTCACTAGTTTAAGAATGCAATGCATGTGTAGGCGGCTGATTTTATATGCAGCACGGGAGTTTTGGGTTTTCAGACTTTTAAACCCGTGTTTTGCATGTATAATAAACTGTGTTTATACGCTGAAATTTTAAGCTAGTGAGTTAATGACGTCATTTTCTCTAGATTCAACCCTCTGAGGTCTAATCGATCAGTTTTGAACGTAAGTAATGGCGCACCGTGAAATCCAAAACTTACACTCAAAATAAACAGCCTTTGGATAAAACTCAAAGCTCAAAACTTTGCCAGTTACGTGTCAAGCGAACACGCTTTCAAAATCTGAAGGGAAAAAGGGAATGAGTGTTTGATCATAGTGGCACTTTAACGTTAAGTAAAAGTAAGTACTTTGGACCAAGACTACAAATATTCAAGATACAAAACTTGATATTTGGTGTCGGTGTTGATATTGGTGTGTATCGGTGCGAATAATATGAAAGAAATAATAATAAAAAACAAACAAACAAACAAAGAAAAAAGATACGCATTCATATATATGCAAAACATCAAGACAGCCAAGAAAGCAAGTTAGCCCACTTTCTGTAATGATTTAGCAAAAATTCCCTTCTCTTTCGCAATATAAAATTCTACTTTATAGACTGCTTTTAACTTAGCTTTGAAGACTAAAAGCGATGGGATAACTTTAGAAAGCTTGCACTTTAGATAAAATATTTAGCAAGCAAGAGAATATGATTCACTAAGGGAAAGTCAAAAGATCAAATTTCCCAAAAAGTATGTCTTAAAGTGAAACATTAAGAGTGCCTGCCGGTAAAAATCAGACAAATTCTTAATTTCGCAGCAAGGGTCAAAAATTCGATTTCGCTCATATTCTTATGGTAGACAGACTTGGGCATGACAAAAACTACTGGATAATTTTTTTTGGCAAAATATCCTTTCATTTCAAAGAAATAAGCAAATTACCAAATCCCGTTAAAGTTCGAAAACTATCCAGTGGAAAAGCTACGAAATTGTGATGTTATAGAAGATAAAAAAATAAGACACTTCTCCAAGTTTTAGCCCTGTGCGTTTCCCCAAACTTCAGATATTTGTTGAAATGTTTCGCAGAAATTTACAGAGCCAAGTATGAAAACGCCATGTTGGTGTATCTCCATGGTACACCAATATGGCGGCCGGAAAATATTGTAAACATCTGGAACTTACTTTGGCTATCTAGGCGACTGACTATCAGTACTGAAAAAAACAAGTATTTACATAAGCACTTTTCCTAATGCTCTAGCTTCTAACAGGGCTCAAAATCATGAGATCACTATATATTTTTCAACAAATTTGATCGTAGGCTTGTGTCACGCACCTCCATAAGCCGGAAATTCAAAATGCTCTGGTTTCCAAACGAAGCAATTTGTAAACATATATAAATATGTCACCTCTTATACCTGATGAGGATGAAAACTTTGGTGGAACTTTAGTTTTAGATGTTAGAAAGTGATGATGTCACGTGAAAACGATCTATTGCTGCTCAGTGAATCACGGTTCGTTATTTGTTTGTCACGAAATGCAGTTGTTCCATTTTAGGGGGTAGGGGTAGGGCAATTTCTATCCTGATACGCAATCACTTGGAGCACACAATCTTGTTGAGTAGGAAGAGAGTAAATAAGGGAAAAGAAAGAATGACTAGTTTACCTTTGTCTCCTGAGTCGTATCTACCTGCATTGCGTAACGCTGTGGCACTAAACTCGTACATAGGTCTTTTTGCGCTGTACCGATTTCTTTTGGTTACTTTTCTCAAACATTGCGAACTCAATCCGAAAATTCACCCGAGTCTCTAAATTTCCCAACTTCCAGAAAACCAAATAATAACCAAATAACTTGACTGAATTTGTCTCCGAATTCTTTTTCTCGAAATTGTTTTTTGCAACATGATGGTACCGTTACCTCGGTCTTGCTCGTGCTCGTACTCCCCTCGCGCTCCCACACGCTTTTTTAACACGACAAATCCTTACATCCTTGGTGACCCTGCTAGGCCTGAGGCGAACTCTCCGTTTCCCTGATTGTTCAAAATAAAAAACTTTGCCTGATTTTATAAAAATTAAAGTCATGTTATTAGAAAGAAAACTCCCATTAAAAATAAAACAAACAAACTCCCCTTTTTAAAAAAAATTTTCAAAAGAAAACAAACTCCCATTTTCATAAAACAAAGTGATTTTTAAGAAGTGGATGTCCCTTTGAAGCGTCTGAACATGACCCAAAAGCAGTGAAAAACATTTGTATACAAGAAAAGTTTGAACTTCGGTTACCGCTAACTTTTAATCCAGGGTTAGTGTTTACTGGCTTCTAAACAACCCCTGATTACGAATTAATCATGAGCCATGAGCCTGTGATCGAATCGAAAACCACTACTTGGTCAGCAGTCAACTATAAAAAACACCTGACCTTGATGACCTTTAAACCTGAGCCTTCGATATGGTCAAGTGATACCTTGTTTTGACAGGTGTCAATTGAGCATAACATGGATGTCCAAAAAGATATACGCTTTAAACTGCATGACTTGGTATTAACTGGAGTATGGCTGCCATGTAGTGTGACATCATCATCATCATCGACCATGAAAAAAGTTGCATGGGTTTCTATTTCTAAGGATGCTTGTGGTGCTGTTGCTATAGTTATGGTACTCTGCTATTAACAGTAAAACGGAAGAACTTATGAATATAAACCATACTTGTGTAAAGGAAAGTGTACAATACCTTGCCACACTCAAGCAGCCGTATGTCCGTCCTAACTCGACAGTCAGTCTGGCATGATACATCTGTGAAAACATGTCATTCCAACAATTTCGTTACAAAGAAACACTAGATGGGAAACCAGGACATAGTTAAAGCATGGAGAACAGAATGATACAAGGGTATTGCCTAAACAGTTTTAAAGACTGCCACAGCTCAGTATCACCTGATACAAATCTGAACAACACATGTTCTGAAGACTTTATTGCTTGAAATCAAGGACATTAAACATTATTGCTTGACATCAAGTACATTAAACACTCATACCACCTAGTGCAACTGTACACAAAAATGCAAGTGTTTGAGCTTTTAGTAGATAAACTGCTTTAGTAGTATATGTTCAGCAAAGATAAGCCCCGTTAGTGTAGAGTAAGTGTCGAGTTAAGTCGAGGAAAATCATTGACATGCATAACGGTCGAGTCCATGACGTCACTGATTGTTATAACCTAGGGAAAAAATGTGTTCCTCCATACTAATTAAGCGTCTAGGTAAAAGTGCCTTCCTGCATACTAATTTTTTTGACTTAATGCATACTAATAAGTGCCTAGGTTTACTAATGAGCATCCCTCTAGTACAATGAAAACAATAAACTTGCCTAGGCTTGCTCGTTAATAGTTAACCCCGATTGGTTCATGAAAATATCTGTTAAGTTTTTATCTGACCTCTCAGCTTTGCTGACGAGAGAGAGAATTAATTCTTAGCTAACTGCTCGAGTTTTCTTATCCGTTATAGTCACGCACTGAACTTCACTTTCAATCCTAGAATTGCATACAAACTCCACCGGAAAAGCACATGGGACAGCTCTACCATTGAAATTACAACTGTAGAAGTTCGGAGCACTAATTAATTGTCAACACGCGCCAATAAATATTTTCGACAACACGTTTTCTGAGAGACTTAATTGCTTGTTAATAGCGAATACAAAAAAATAATAATACACACAGATTTGAAACGAATACACCAAAATTAAAACAACTACAAAATGTTTATCACCAAATCAATCGTCTTCATCTTCGCTTGGAGGATAATGAGTCCTATTTAAAGTTTTTGAATCAATGTGTTTCACCGCGTGGCAGTCAGCGCACCAAATAAATCCATCTGTCAAGTGTTTACGATCAACAGGAATTTGATGTGCATATATCAGCCAAATCCTATAACCATCTTGCCAGAAACATCTAGGGCATTTGACTACTGCTCTTTCGTAAACGCAATAGTAGTAAGGACATTTTCCTTTAAGCAAAATCTCTGAACTTGCGGTTTCTTCAAAATATGAAACGTCTGAATTTCCTTCAGGTTCCAGATCTGGGTTTTCTGATTCTTGATGTTCGCTAATTTCAGAGGTTGTGTCTGTGTCATCTTCATTATCATTGCTTTCGGAGACCATTCCTTTATCACCATCCTCACTGTCTTTATCATGATAGGCTTATTGATTCCTAACTCTGCCAACCCAAAAGTGGGAAACAAGTTGGGAAAAACCTTCTAAAACATCTTTAATACGAGGTTCTTCGTTATTGCTTTCCTCATTTTCACTTGCGTTGGTGTCTTCATAATCACTCTCTTCCTCTTTATCCCAGTCGACTTTTCTCTTCATATTGACCAGCACTCGTTAATGTCAAGAACCGACTGCTTATACTACAGACTAGGTCGCGACGTTTTATAACATTAGGGGCCTTATGCAAGTTACAACTGGGATTAGCAAATCTTGTATAAATCCTCCACCTTCTTGAGCAAGGGTTTGCTTCTTTGTCTTGTAAGGAACACTTGATTCAGCGAGACTAAGAAGGGCATCCATATGCTTTTTTAAGTTGCTCTTTACTTCATTAGAGACCGGTATTTTTCCATGAAGCATATTAAAAAGAATTTGAACTAATGGGTGTATCTGTTCTGAGGTGGCTGTCTCTAGAAGAAATTGACACTGATGTTCTGGACAACAAGTTAAGAGATGAAGGAAAGGTAGATTGTTCCTTACTATTCAAGACCTGGCCGTAAAATGAGTTACAGATGACAGGCTTCAGTAATTTATAATTTTGCCAGGGAGTCCCACTTGAATAGCCCAATTTCGATATATTAAAATTCAGCCTAAAACAATAGACCTCAGCACGAGGCTCATGGGAATAAACACCACAAACTCTGTAGTTATTCCCACGAGCCTCATGCTGAGGTCTATTGTTTTAGGCTGAATTTTAATATATCGAGATTGGGCTATTTACGACATAAGTTGAAAGTCGTCTTGGTCTTGATCCAGCACAACTGTTTTTCATTTCTTGAACGGGGGTAAACCACGAAACTGCACTTTTCTTTTTGTAGATTTTCGACCACTCCCAGCCTGAGGTACTTGTCCACCAATACCTTCTTTACTACGCTTTGCCAGCGCTGTTCCAGAAAATCTTTAGCCAGTTGGACCCTGTTTGTAATGCCCTTTTACCAAGCACTTTAGCACCTTGCTGCAAATGAGGCATTGCCCAGCGAAACAGCCCTTTAAATATGGAACCTAAGCCATACCCCTGCTGAAATCGGGATGTGTGAAGAGCCAGTAAATTACCTCCTTTTTTGTTAGCTTGGTTTAAATAGTATTCTTCGTACAACTTGTGATTCCCAATGTAAAGTTTCTTCATCGTGTTCAAAAGTTCACAGGACGACACTGTCAAAAATGAAGTGTAAGCAACACTCTTCCAAACTCGAATGGTACGCTTTCTCCTGTGTCGCACTTTATATGGTTTTCGATATGGTGATAGAACAATAGGAGGAGGAGGAGGAGGAGGGAAAACAATAGAATTGTGGAGGAGGAGGAGGAGGAAGAGGAGGAGGAGGAGGAGGAGGAGGAGGAGGAGGAGGAGGAGGGAAAACAATAGAATTGAGGAGGAGGGAAAACAATAGAATTAAGGAGGAGGAGGGGGGAAAGCAATTCTTGGTTTTCACGTGACGTCAGAAAAAACTAAAATTAAACTAAAATTAAAAATTTTAAGTTTTTACCTTTATGGGGTAAAAGGCATCTTTAAACGAATATCTGCTGGCCTGTCTTCAGCTCGGTAGACTGCTTTGTTTTGAAAAAAGAACACGTTTTTTTTCACAATGCGTGACATCGGCATTGTTTCTGGGTAACATTACAGTTACGTGCACCAAAATATCGATTCGCCTTACGTTTTCGAGTTCTGAGTAACCAATATGTTGAGAGAAGTGCCTATGCGAATGTTTTCTAGTTTAACAGGGAGAATAAAAGTTGTGGGAGAGCCAAAGTAGACTCCAGATGTTTACACTGGTTTCCGGCCGCCATGTTGGAGTCCCTCAGACGGGCTCCAACATGGCGTCTCCATACTAAACCCTGTAATTTTCAGTGATACCTTTTGCCGAATAACTCGAGTTCGAAATATCGCACATCCCCGAAACTTTGACACGTTGTTTATTTATTACCCTTCTACGATATTTCAACTTCTTGACTCAATTTATTGAATGGTAAGCGATTTTATTTTTCACTTGCGTGATAATTTAGCTTACTTGCGTGACGTGAAAACCACCAATAGAATTGAGGAGGAGGAGGAGGGAAAACAATAGAATTGTGCTGTTTGAAGCCTATATAAATGTGGAACATCATGCACATTTTGTCAGCTTGTGCTAAGCTTTGAATGAGTTGACATGAGGTTGGTCTTGTCCTGTTTGTAAAAAGGAATTTTCTAGAAAAGAAAACACAGTAATTCCAATTTTGCTCCAGTCATACCGATGTCTCAAGAAAAGTGTCAGCGGTTTCAATTGCTTCATCCATTTACTTGCATGGTTGCAGGGATGACCGGTTTGGGAAATAATGTCTGGTTACAATCACTGTTACAACAAGCTCAAACTGTGATTGATCAACCATGGAGAGAATCATCTGGTGTTATTCGCAGTGGCAAAATGCCTACACACAATTATTGATGATGATACCAACAATCAAATTTGTCAAGGGGATCCTGGAATCTCTGGACAATGATTGCTATTTAGATGTCAACATATGCAACCTGATGGTCATTGAGGACCAAATGATTAAAGCCAGAAATGATAATCGGATTGTGAAACTGTTTACAAAAGGATCGCATCACCAAAATCTGAGCGTTATTTACATTGTGCAGAATCTGTTCCACCAAGGCAAAGGCAACCGAAGCATAAGCTTAAACAGTCATTACTTGGTCCTTTTCATGAATCCTCGGGATAAACTGCAAATGTTGACTGTAGCCAAACAAATGTATCTAAGTGAAACTACTTGGTTTACCAAAGAGCACAAAGACGCAGTGCGAAGACCATATGGATATCTTTTTGTAGATCTCAGGCCAACGACCCAAGAGAGATGTAGATTGCGAACAAATGTTTTACCCGGCGAAGAAACATTTGAAAAAGGATTCGACAAGAATAGAACTTCCCAAGAACTGCTCCAGTACCTCAAACAACAAACTCTGATGGTGCCCCGGCCAATTTTGGAGATGCAATGCATTCAGAATAATATGGATAATCTCCTGTATCGCACAAACTTTAGAGAGGACCAAAAAGCGAAGCAGGACATGCAGTTGTAAAACAAGTGTTTAAACTACAAACACCAGCTCAAATCTTTAATACCAGAAATCATACCAGCGACTCCAGTTCAAGCACCAACCCAAGTGACAGCCCCACAAGCCTTTCTACCATGGCAACCTCTTCCTCTATCTCATCTCCCTCCCTCCATTTTGACTCCCACTCCCACTCTGTGTCGAAGATGTCACAGTTTCAAATTTGTAATCAGTAGCGCTTAGCATTAATTTATTCTATATCTATTGTAGTGTTGTAGTTTCCTTTTATGCCTGGAATTTACTTTACCGTACGTTTTATTGTATTTTTTATTCATTTATTATTTAATATAAATTAAGAAAAAACTTATCTACCATGGCAACCTCTTCCTCTATCTCACCTTCCATTTTGACACCCCCTCCCACAGTCGAATCGCTGTCACTAGTTAGAAAGCATAAACGCCCCAGTCTGTCAAATTTGTAAATTACCTGGACTATGAACTGAAGAAAGCCTCTAGACGATCTCGACGTTTACACTGGACATCACCTTACAAGTACTCTCAATATGAACACGATTGATTACATCCTAAGGATTGATTTCCTGATACTTAACTCATAAACATTTTGTAGTTATTGTAATTTTGGTGCATTCATTTCAGATCTGTGTATTATTTTTTTGTATTTGCTAATAAAAGTGATATTCAGAAAACGTGTTGTTCGAAAATATTTATTCATGTGCTGACATTAAATTAGCGCTCCAAACTTCTATTGTTGTAATTTCAATGGTAGAGCTGTCCCATGGGCTTTTCTGTTGGAGCTTGTATGCAAATCTAGGGCTGAAAATAGGGTTCAGTGCGTTACTAACGGAGCGGAAAACTCAAGCAGTTAGCTAAGAATTAATTCTCTCTCTCGTCAGCAAAGCTAAGAGGTCAGATAAAAACTTAACAGATATTTTCATGAACAAATCGGTGTTAACTATTAACGAGCAAGCCTAGGCAAGTTTATTGTTTTCATTGTACTAGAGTGATGCTCATTAGTAAACCTAGGCACTTATTAGTATGAAGGAAGTCAAACACATTAGTATGCAGGAAGGCGCTTTTACCTAGATGCTTAATTAGTATGGACAAACGCACTTTTCCCTAGGTTATAACAATGGATGACGTCATGGACTCAACCGTCATGCATGTCAATGATTTTTCTCGACCTAACTCGACACCTACTCGACACTAACGTGGGCTTATCTTTGCTGAACAGTACTATTATGTAAGAGGTTCTGAATCAAACACACCAGAGTATCACCAGCTGGGAGAAAATAGAAGCCTGATCCAGCTAGGAAAACTTCTGTGAAGGAGAATTATTCATGACCTTACTCCGTCTTAGACAGGGAGGGGCTTTCAGAGGAAGAAGTCCCCCAATCAACAGTTAGTAGAATTGTGACCACATGGATCTGCTTTCTGTCAAGAGAGTTGTAACCACTTATTTACTGGCCAATGCAGGACGAGATTAAATCATACTATCCTGAGTGCTTTAAGAGCTACCAAAATGTTAAAGCAATCATAGACTGCACGGACATATACGTATACACCCATCGCTTGCTGAAGTTCAGGCTCTGACATACTAAAACTACAAAAGCACCAACACATGGAAAACACTTGCAAGACAGTCATGCTGCAAACCTATCAAAAAATTATTGGAACCCACTAAAATTTATTAGGATAACTGCCTCTTCGCAAAACTGTTGAGACCCCTGGTCTCCATTACAACACCCCTCCCCATCCTCCATGGTCTCTTGTTCAGCCCCACCACCTATCCCTCACACACTTTCCCTCACCTCGTCACCTCTGAAATAGTCTGTTGTCCAGCCACAGCTCCTACTATCGTTAAAGACCCATGGTTTCCTATCTAGCTTCTCCCCCATGGCTGATCAAACACAAGGTCTCTTAACTACCCCCCCCCCCCCCGCTTAGCTACCTATGCAAACCCATGGTCTCTTCCCTGCCCCAACCCCCCAAAGTGTGGGTCCTAAGAATGTAAAGTAGTCTTGACAAGTCTCCTCAGACAGACAGATAGAGCTATGTGCTAAGCAATACCTGAGGAATAATTTAAATTGATTAATAATTAACAATTATTGGACGAGGTTGAGAAAAATATTGTGATTTGTCTTGCACATCAATGATTTGCCTCAGCGTTCTTCGGCAATTTATTGATCTACGTAACACTGACAAATCACAAAATTTTAAGATAACCGAGTTCAATAATTGTTTTATCATTCGATTACCAAAGTTTGTTTTCATATTTAAATCACTCTCTGACAGTTCAGGAAAACATGGTGTTAAAGACGGTATTAAGCGTGAGCAGACCCTTATTTGTAGGCAGTTATCCTATAAAACTTACGCCACCACTTGCACCCTTAGCTAAAAAGTCATGTTATTCCAAAAGCACAACCGGAGAGTAGCCATGTGTAGTCATTTAGTGTAGACTATTAAGTTTACATTTGACTAAAGGTAAAGGTAAAAGCTAAATTATTATTATTATTATTTTTTTTTTTTTAATTTATTCTGGCAAATACTAACCTTACTTACAATACTAACAATACTGACAATACTACCTATACAAGCTCTAGTTACAATGCTTTAATTTTTATTCCTTTAACAGATTGTTTGATATTACTTCTTGCTTGAAAATAGGACAAAATAGCTAACAAGGGACGGAAACACAGACTGAGAAAGAAAGAGAAAGAGAAAACTAAAAGCTCAAAAAAACAAAACAAAAAAAAAAACAAAAAAAAAAAGCATGAACATAGCTCGCACTGTCTTAATAGTTGTAACAATTATATAATACTTTGTATTAATTTTTCACAAAAGATGGGCCCAAGTAGATTGAAAATTGTTGAAAGTTTTGTTTTCAAGAGAGACTTCTCTTAAAATATTAAGTTTTGTTCTAAGACGTGAAAGGAAGCTGTCAAAATCCAACTTATTATCTCGTACGCTGCTGCAAAAAATATGATATTTTGCAAGGAGGAGAGCGTAGTTGAGAACTCGCTTGTTCAGTGATTTTTGGTGCCATCCATACAAGATTATGTTTTCATTGAGAATTAAGTTTTGCTTAAATTTTTGATACCACCAGTCGGTGAACTGATCCCAAAACGTGGTGGTCTCGGGACAGCTGTAAAGCATGTGATTGTTAGTTTGTTTTTCAGCATTACACAGTGAACAAATGTCATCATTAACTATACCGGCCCGGAACAGGCTGACTCGGTTAGGAAGGATATTATGAATTACTTTATATTGAAACGTGATTAATTTTGTATCCTTAGTGGTTGTGAAAGGAAGTAAATAGACATTTTGAATATTTTCTTTTGTATAACCGTACTTAAAAATCTTATTTTCGCAAGTTGGAGAGGTAGCCATCTTACTTAGGAAAGCGGAATAGCTGGTGCGTGTAGTCAGCGGTTTGATAGAACATGTGGCCTCTTCAACGCTGTCGTTGTCCCTAGAGAGGGCGTCTCTTAAAGACGACTTCCATTCTTTAGGAATGGCGGCTACAAGCCCGTAGTAGAGGGTAAAGGGAATCTTCAAATTAAATTTTTGTTCTAATTCGGGTAGGGAGAGGAATTGGTTGTTCTCAGTCATCATGCTGCGGATATTGATAATGCCTCTCTTAAACCAAGAACTATAAAAAATAGATTTTCCGTTGATTACTATATTTTGGTTGTTCCAGATAATTTTATCTGGTACATTATCTACATCAGCCGTTGTTATGGAGTTCAAGTCTTGCAAGTATGTTAGCAACGTGTGGTAAAAACTTGGCAGATTGTCAAGGGACAGCATCTTGATGTCGTACTGACAGTTAATTAGGAAGGTTAAGCCGCCGTATTGTTTTACACCTAACTCTGGAATTATTTTCCACGATGCACTGGAGGGAGTCTTTAATCGCTCGGTCCACGCGACTTTAAGCGCTTTGTCCATAATTTCGAAGTCTAGCATTTTAAGTCCACCACGTTTTTTTTCTCTAATAATGGTACTTCTTTTGACTTTTGCTGGCTTACCGTCCCAAATAAAATTGAAGGCAATCCTATTAATTTCTTTCACTAAATGTTTTGGGATGGGGAGTACAGATGCGCTGTATATAAGCTTAGACAAACCTAAAGTTTTAACTATATTTATCCTTCCCAGCAGAGTGAGTTTTCTTCGCTTCCAGCCCTTGAGAGTTTTCTCTAGGTTTTTCATCTTTTCCTCAAAATTTAGTTTGTTTGCATCTTCAGTGTTGTATGAGAAATATATGCCGAGTGCACAGATAGGTTCTTTCGGCCATTTGAAATTAAAAGGGGTGTGCGTTTTATCTCTCCAGCGTCCAAGCCACATTGCTTCTGTTTTAGAAGTGTTAATTTCTAGCCCAGATATCGATTTGAACTCGTCAAGTAGTCTTAAGACTTTCTCAACAGACTCTTCGTCCCTTAGGAACACGGTGGTGTCATCGGCATATTGCGTAATTTTTATCTCTTTTGTTTCAACATTAATTCCTTTAATGGATTGATCGTTTTTGAGAGCTCTTGCAAAGAGTTCAATGCCAATTATAAACAGCAGGCCGGATAGAGGACAACCTTGTCTAACACCGCGTTGCAGGCGAAAGAAAGAAGAAGCGTGTCCATTATTTATTACGCAACTAGAAGCATCGTTGTATAAGACATCTATCCAGTTTAAAAGGTTTGGTCCAAAGTTAAATGCTTTCAGGGCAGCTTTTAAGTACTCCCATTCTATTGAGTCAAAAGCCTTTCGAAAGTCCAGAAAGATCGCAATTCCGGGGCTGTTCATGCGTTTTGTATAAAACATGATATCTTGAATAAGTCTCACGTTCTCGCCAATATATCGACCTTTCACGTATCCGGTTTGATCAGGGTTTATAATTTTCGGCAATAACTTCTCCAGTCTTTTAGCGATTACTTTTGTAAGGATCTTGTAATCAACGTTTAGTAATGAAATTGGTCTCAGGTTTTCTAGTAATGATGTGTCTTTATTCTTTTTAGGGATGAGTGATATTATTCCTCGTCTTTGACTAATCGACAGGATTCCTGAATGAAATGCATAATTAAAACTCGCAATCATTTCAGTACACAGCTCCGGCCAGAAGAATTTGTAAAACTCTGAAGTAAAGCCGTCAGTACCCGGTGTTTTATTGTTGGTGAATTCTTTCAGTGCTTTCAAACATTCGTTAGTGGAAATGAGGTTCTCACATGCTAATCTGTCCTCGTGCGAAAGCGGTGTTATGTTGTTTTGTTTAAAGAAAGGCGAATGCGAGAATTTTTCGGCATCGACGTCCTTTGACGTGTAAAGCGATTCATAAAACTGCTTTTCTTCTTGTAGAATCTCGAACTGGTCGTAAGTGTACGTGTCGTCTTTAAGTTTCAACTTTGTCACAGCTTTTTGGCAGGAGTTTCTTTTTTCTATACTAAGGAAGTACTTTGTGTTGCGTTCGCCATGTTCAAACCATCTCACTTTGCTTCTAAGGATTGCGCCTTTAGTTTTATATTGCAATAATTTTTCGAGGCGTAAATTTGTTGCAAATAACTCGTTTAGAATTTTTTTATCAGCCGGGTTTCTTTCTGCTTTTAGACGCAGCTCGTTTGCTTTGTTTTGAAGCTCAGTTTCTTCTTTTTGTCGCCCCTTAGCTTTCGATTTTGAATACATAACTGTGAACCCTCTTATTTCCATTTTGAGTAGGTCCCATTGTAGACCTCGGTCTTCGACATCTTTGTACTTATCTTTGTACCTGTCTAAATTGTTTCGTAGTTTATTGATGTACTTTTCATCCCTTAAAAGTGAGTTATTGAATTTCCAGAAGCCTGGGCCTTTTCTCTGGTTCGCGTTTTCGTTTTTAAAATGAATTAGAATTTCAGAATGATCAGTTTCAGCTGCATGAATAATTTTACACGAGGTAGCCAGTCGACAGAGGTCTTGAGAAACAAGAAAGTAATCTAAACGGCATTGTATTTTGAAAGACTTGTTTCTCCAGGTAAAGCTTTCCAAATCTGGGTTTAAAGATCGCCAAACATCTGTTAAATTATATGCGTTACAAAGTTGGTTGATCTCATTAATTACCAAGGCTTTCTTAGATACCGGATTTCCTCCCTTTTTATCCTTTTCTGTAAGGGCACAGTTAAAATCACCCCCGACTACAATTTGTTCATCTACGAAAGGCTTTAAATGTTGTTGTAACTTTTTAAAAAAATGCACCTGTTGAGTTTGATCATTTGGTGCATAGATGTTCACCAAAACAATGCGTATTTGATTCAAAAGAATATCCGCAATGATGTACCTGCCATCTTTATCTGCAATTACCTTTTTGATTTTGCAGTCCAATTTTGGGTTTATTAAAATCATTACTCCCTTGCTATTTGTAGAACCGTGACTAAAAAGCGCGTTTCCACCCCATTCCGCCTCCCATGTGATGGCACTATCTTTGGAGCTATGAGTTTCTTGGAGAAAAGAGAAGTGATGATTTTGGTTGTGAATTCTTCTGAATATCGAACGGCGTTTTATCGATTTGTTCAACCCTTTTACATTTAGTGAATGACACCTGAAGTTGAGACTATCATGCATGCTCATTTACAGTGCGAGAAATGGTTAGAGAGATAGCGCACTGTGGTATGTACAGCTATTGAAATATAACGTGTGAGTTATTTGCATTTTGGCAGCTTTCTTTCGATTACATTTAGTGAGTTTAAATTTCAAAACTTCCAATTTGATTAGCATATTTCCTAGTAAACAAAACAAAATACTGTTATGCCCAAAATATATAAGGTAAACTAACTTGATTTTCATTTTACTGATTGGCAAGCTGGAGGAAACGTAAACCTTAATTATAAACAAGATACACACAAAAAGAAGGAGTAAAAAAGGCTCACAAATTGGCCTTGCAAAACATTTGGTATGTTTTTGACCGTGAAGCATAGATGGTAAAAGTTTTGGAACTCCGCTCGACGGTAACTAAAAATGCTTAAATTTAATAAGAGGCCCTTTCTTAGAGACAATAAAACTTAGAGCGTTATATAACAAACCCTGGGTAAAGATAAATAAACTATAAACCAATTAGCTGTGTACTTAGCTGTAGGATATAGTATCAACAAGCATTCTGGTGTGCGCGGGGCCATTGTCTTACGATTCTTCTAGTTCTTCAACTTGCTGTTGTGGTACTTGTTGGTTGACCTGCCACTTTTCTGGGATTTGGTAGTGAAAATAGGACTTGCCGTTAACAATCAGCCTGTCTCCCACAATGGTAGCTTTAGTGCTGGGGGTTTCCTTTGCTTTCTTCATGGCTGGGAACAAAATTTTTGCTCTGATATCTTGTATTGCTTTGGGTAGGTCTTCACCGACGCTGACTGATGAATTTTTGAGTGCGTAGCGACATTTCCATACTTTGTCTCGGTCTGCACGACAAGTAAAGCGGACGATGATCGGGCGGATCTTACTCCTCCTATGCTGTCCAATTCGGTGCACGCCGCAGAATCTCATACTTCTCACCTCTGCTTCTTCCAATTTCAAATTTTCAGTTAGGACATTTTGAACAAGCGATACACAGTCTTCTCCAGTAAATTCGGGAATGCGATAAAAGATGAGATTCCATCGCCGACTGTAAACGCTCTGTTTGGAAATCTCGTCGCCTTGGGCGGACAATTCGTTTTCACACAGAGACATTCTTTCCTTGAGGTCGTCTTGTTCTTTCTGAGCATAGTTAAGTGATTCAGCGACATTTAAGCTTTCTGTTTTCACTTCGTTGATGCTGGTTTCGGCCGCACACAATCTAGCTTCTAGTTGGAGAATGTGTTCCTCACGTTCTTTCATTGTATCCTCAACAGCTTTTATTCTGTCAAGAAGGGCTTGGTACTCCGTTAGTTTCAATGTGACGAAGGCGCCATCTTGGATTGTTTCTGAGTTTTCATTACCGCTTGAACTGCTAATGCGTGGCCTTTTCTTCTCTCCTTTTTTTTCTTTTTTTGCTGTCGTCTTGGTTTCCCATAGTTTATCAATATAGAGCCTTCCTTAAAAGGTTTTTAAAGATGAAAAGTTACAGTTTTCGCGGAGCTCGCAAACGTTGCGTCTAACCTGGGCGGCTCATCCCAGCGGCCAAGCTAAATTATTTTGGTGTTCACAGGTTTTTTTTTTTAATTTGAAAGTTATAACAAAACTAGCCTGCATAAGGCTCCTTTTCACCAGCTATTTTGAATACAAGTTAGCCCACTTGAAATCACATTTTCAAATGTGCCGCAAAATCTGTAATCATGCAGTTACAAAAAGCATAAAATGCCATTTTACTCAATATTCTGTCATGATTTAAAAATATCAGCAACAAGCTAGACTGTTTAGAAGGTCTTTGACAAAGCCTTGTGCCTCCACCTTTTCCCTCAACCTTCCAGTAATAAGTTCAGGAGCAATACACTTTTCAAAAAAGCTTTAAGCTTTGGTAAGCTCTCCCAACATTTGCTGTCGTGGAAAATTCTTTCCATGTAATAGTCATAAAAAGTGCAATAAAGAAATCGCTGTACTGCATATCTGAAGCTTCTGTATGTAGCTGTACCTAAGAATAGTATGAGTGAGAATTTTTCAGCTCTAAACTCTGATCTGAAGTGACAGTCAAGCACGTTTCAGGAGCTTCTGCAGCTTCTAAAGCAGTTTTGTCATGTGTCATGATAAGACCAAGTGCACTTAATTTCCAAGCAAGCTAGAAATGCATATAATTTGACCAAAAATAGATGGATCAAAACTTACTAGAACCGACCAATGTCTGCTGACAAACTTTACACTAGTCTTTCAGCCAATACAATCATAGCTTGACTGTCCAATCACTTTCAACGGACCAGACTTATAACATCATTGACTGACTAACACTATTCACTTGACTCTGAAGATGACTGCAGCTCACGTTGTTGAAACGTCAGTCACCAAGAACAGTTCTTCTTCTTCTTCTTCTTCTTCTTCTTCTTCAGGGATTCTTGGGACGCAACTTTTTGATGTCTGCGAGTCTTTCGCTCAAAATGGCTTAATAATTTCTCCAAACGCGAAAACCACTAATTAGGCCGATTTAGCAACAGGATGGGAACATCAGATGACAACTGGAGGGCACGTGGAATAGCCTGGATTCTGTTCTAATTTGACCATATTTGGGTATTTGTTCTGCACGCGCCGTCGTCAAGTGACGTACTCGTTCTCTTGCTAAATCAGTCTATTATCACAGACCAAACAGGAAGGAAGTTCCAGAGACAGGTCGAAGATGGACCAGGAGAAAAGAATCAGGCTCACAAACTGAAGATAATGAAAGCTGCAGTGGTTGTCGCAATGTGGCCGATATTATAAAGAGATCAACCGTAAACTTGACGTGGTTCTGGCATGGATGGAAGAAACTGAGGAGATTAAAGAATGGCAAAAGCAGTTGGAGAAAGCAAATGCTGATCAGGAAAAACGTCTTGAGTTCGCTCACGAGTGTATCAAAATTCTGACCGTGCAAGTTGACGCTCAAGCAAAGATGATCTCTGGAGCTGGGGACAGGTGTGAACAACTTGACAAAAAGTGCCAGCTTTGAGAAGGAACACGTAGTTAAATTAGAAAGCCACAGTTGGCAAAACAATTTGACATTTTATGGTATTCCTGAACAAGTGAATGAAACTAGCGCCAAGACCGAATCACTGCTTTCTTCCTTTCCAGAAGACGACAACGACAAGAGTTTCAATGCACTGAAAGGTCCTTTGAGACTTGTGCCGCTGAATGGGGCTATAAAGCTTTTTTCAGCGGCCTTGCAAGCAACAAAGCAGTTGTCGCTATCCTCTTTAATAACAGCTTTACCTTCAAGGTTTTGAGGCAAATATGTGACAAGAGAGGAAGGTACATTATTATTGATTTAGGAGACGGTGAGCTAATCTTGATCTGTAATATCTATGCTCCCAACAAAGACGACCCTATTTTCTTCTGAAATGTATGTGAACAAACGATAATGTTTAGGAATGAGGGAATTATTCTTGTGGGAGATTTTATGGATGTCACAAAGGCCAAAAAGGGTGGGAAATTAATGACCCACCGAAACTCCTTGAAAGTAATTCAAAATACTTGGGATAATCTTGACCTGACATATCTATGGTGGGACTTAAACCTACACGGGAGAAGATACACATGGAGACAAAACAAGCCTGAAATACATTGTCAGTTAGATTTTCTCCTCGTACGTGTAGGTCTTGCCAGAAGAATTTTAAAAGCGGACAACCTTCCCGGCTATAAAATGGACCATTTTTTGTGCAACATCGCTATTAATTATCAGACCCATCCCAGAGGATCAGGCCTTTGGAAATTAAACACATCACTTTGGGGGGAATGGATTACATAAACAATATTAAATCTACCATTTGTGAAACAGTCAACCAATACGAAAGTGATGAAACAGTAGACAGAGTGTCGTTATTGGAAATGATTAAGCTTAAGATACTTCAATCTAATACTCAAAGGCAAAAACAAAGAAAATGAAGAACAAGGAAGCCAATATTGAAAGTGATATAGCCGCTCTCGATAGGCAACTTGAGCTGTATAAACAATGAAAAAGAAGGTCTTGCTGAAAAATAATTGAGGGTGAAGAAAAGGGAATTAGAGAACATTATTGAACACAAAACAAAAGGAGCCACAATTAGATCCAAGATGGTATAATGAAGGTGAGAAAAATAACAAATATTTCCTGGACCTAGAAAATCGCCACACCAGTTTTCTGAAAGGCTGTTCTATTGCAGAGAATAATTTGTTTGATTAAAAATGATATTTCCTTTACCCACTTGAAAGATATTGCTGGATTACTCCTTTTCATCGATTCTGAAAAAGCATTCGACACTACTATTGAATGGACCTTCGTGCGGAAAACGCTAGAGCATTTTGGTTTTGGTTCCTCTTTAATTAATTCGATTAGTCTATTATACTCTGATATCCAAAGCTGTATACAGTCGAACCTGTATTAAGCGGTCACCCTCGGGGAATGGCTAAGTGACTAACAAAACAGTAACGTCAAGTTCAGGCGGCCGGTATTACAGCGGCGGGTTAGAAAAAGACATACTCCTAATGTTTTGAGTCTTGTCTTTCAAACCTATTTGTCCTAAGAAGAAAAATAATTAGATATCGATGCCTGTTGCTTGGGTTTCCGTAGTTTAATATTGCTAAGTATGTCATTCACTTTGCTTAACGCCAGAGAAAGTTCCTAGTCTCCGTTAAACTAAGCAAAGTCTCTCAGTTGCTCTGCCATGTTCGCCGCCTCCGATACTGACTTTATAGTTGGTTGTTTTAATTCGACGTCATACTGGTCCTCCTCTTCAAAGACCTTTCATTGAATATTGGCAGTGTTCTCTCTGCTGAGACAATCACCACTTCATCATCAGCTTCGTCTTCCTCACAGTCAGGCAATTGTTCCTGAGTTGTGTTCCTCCAGTTTGGTTCTGAGCTATCAATGTTACCAAAGCATGTTTCAATTTGCTCTTTGGCTGAGATGTATGTTCTAGCATCACAAGAACCGATCTTGTTGATCAGCTCTTGAAGTTGATCAATCTCATCCTCTTCTTCAAAGGGATCATCGTCTTCTATGACTTCTTTCGGGTAGAGCTTTGTTTTCTTAAAGCATTTCCTCACTGTTTCAGGAGACACTTCGTCCCAAGCTTGTCGTCCGTATTCCATTGCCATAGAAATATTTATGGACTTGACAATATCGCTGGCGCTGTTCGACTCATCCACCTTGGAGCAAACGTAACAAAACAATCGTTTCTTGAACTTCACTTTCCAATATGCTATGACACTGGCATCTAGGGGCTGTGTCTTTGAAGTTATGTTTTTCGGCGGGAATTTGATGCTGATATTCGAAAACTTCTCAGCAAGGGCTGGAGGGTGGCATGGGGCATAGTCCAAGAACAGTAAGATACGTCGCTTTTTGCAAATCAAAGTTGCATTTAGCCGAGACAAGACTTCATTCAATACCACTGTTGTCATCCGCGCTTTTGCGTTGGAGAAATACCAGCATCTATAGGGCCTTTTAATATCCTTTAAATTCTTCAAACACCTTGGCTTCGCGTATTTTCCTATGACGATGGGGTCTTCTTTTTCTCCAGTGGCGTTAACGAAGAACGCCCATGTATTTCTCTGTTTGGCTTGCTTTCCACCATTACAACACCGTCCCTTCTCATTTAGGCTTGTCTCGGGCAAACCTCGCCAAAAGCTCCCTGTTTCGTCCACATTCCACCCGTCTTCAGGCTTCCACCCTCGGGTGATGTCTCTAACTCATTCATTCCAGCTTTCGATAGTTTTGTCTTTCACGTCTCCATCCTCACCAGCTATGTCCATGTGGTGTAGGTTGTGTTGTTTCTTGAATGATTCTAGCCACCCATTAGAAGCAGCAAAGCCACTGATGCTCATTTTATCTGCAATCATCAAAGCTTCTTCGTGAAGCATTGTTTCTCAGACAGGAATGTTTGAGTTCCTGCAGGTAACTTACCAGTCCCATAGTGCCTCATTCAGATCTGAGTACTACCCACAGCGAACTCGTTTCTGGTTATTCGACTGTAAATGGCTTTCATACGATGCAAGCATTTCTTTTCGTTCCTTCAAGATTTTATGGGCTTGGGTTCTTCCAATTTTACGATGTCCCTCCTTTGGATGATCTTTGGCGTAATTTATCAACTCAACTCTCTGCTGAAGGCTCAAGCATTTCCGCTTTTCTGTGGCTTTTTCTTTTGTACCACCTTTTTCAGGTTAGGTTTACTTGTCTTTAGCCTGTCTTGTCTGGTGCGTGCCTCCTTAGTTCGGTTAACATCTGGTTTTTCTGCTGCGGTATTTTTGCTGCTGGACTTACATGTCATACAAAAGCTACTTTAGAACCAGCTTTCCAGTTCGGTGTTTCTTTAGGGGCAGGAACAGAACATTCTGATCTGTTACATACGGACGCTTGGCAGCTTAAGCAATGACATTTTGTTTCATCTTGGCAGCTCTGACAAAGCTATAAATTAGCCTATGACCATAGTGATCATTAGTTTCTCATCGATACAAGATTATACTGCTTCATTCTAATTGGAGCGGCTTTTCATATTGCAATTTATTTTCTTACGGTGTTAAGCGAAACTTAAGACTGTGGCGGCCTAATGGTGCTTTTTTCTCACCCGGTTCACTTTTTCATCTCCAATAATTTAGCTCAGTGCCTTAGCTGCGAAGAGTCTGTTTCATCACTCTGTGGATTTGTCAACATCTGACAAGAAAATGTTGCTAAAGGTGAAGTCTTTCATCAGGGGATATCATGCATACATGGATGATTGGGAACCAAATGCAGAGGATGACTATTTGCTGAAGCGAGAACCAAACAATATGAACGATTCAAATGCTGTTGCGGTGGTTCAAGCGGCAAGAGAGGAAACGGATGTGCCAGACCAAGTTAAAAAACCACTGAAGATTGCTGGCAAGCAAACATTTAACCCGAACAACTTGACAGACCAATATGATATAATCGGACATGTTACTAAACTAATGGCAACATGGTTGACTAGGTTTTTAAAGAGACCATCAAATTCAGGAAAGGCCATCATTAAAGGGAAGTGTGTAAACAGAGGAGGTGGCTATGGGCTACTGAGAAGTGCCATGTGAATATCATTTTCAAGAGGACGACTTATCGTCCAACTGCCTTAAACAGAAATTAATAAAAGAAGAATTTGATCCGCAATGCTGACAAGAATTTTGACCTCGAGGCAAAAACAATAATATTCGTCGATTCAATGATTTGTGAAAAAAAAAAACGGAAAATCAATTACCTGGTGTGCTATTTGTAATTGTATGAACTACTGTAGTATTTGAGTGGTTTCCTTTTACAAAGTGACCGTTTAATACAGGTCAAGACAATAGAAACAGCTCATCGGGACTTAGTAAAGGGTGACCGCGACCGCTTAATAGAGGTCAAAATTACAGTGATCAAGGGAAGTAATTTTTGGGACTGTGACAAATGCCTGCTTAAGAGAGGGTGACCGCTGAATACAGGGCCGCTTAATACAGGTTAGACTGTAATAAATAATGGATGGTCAGGGGGGCTTCTTTGACTTAGGTAGAGATGCAAGGCAGGGTTGCCTGCTCACGCCCTAGCTATTTATTCTCTGTGTCGAGGTGTTAGCTACAGCTATTCATGGAGATGAGATAAAAGGAATCTCCATGGAAATGTCGAGTGTGAATTAAGTCAGTATGTGGATGGCACCACGATATTAGATGGCTCACAAGTGTTGCTTGAGAGGTCTTTTGCTTTGATAGACACTTTCGGTCAACAATCTAGGATCAAAGAAAGGGTCAAATCAAATGATGTGCCCAGAAAAACAACTTGAAATGGACGAATGGTAAAGTCAAGGCTTTAGGTGTCTGGTTTTGTACAGACCAAAATGAAGGAATGAAAATTAACTATGAGGACAAGGTTCACAAAGTTGAAGATATTCTTAACAATATTGGCAAAACAAGAGATTAATGCTTCCTGGAAAGAGTACAATTATAAAGAGGTTAACCGCATCCCAATTGGTCTACATTATGATTTGCTTTTCAAATTTCTCTGGGAAGGAAAAAGGGACAAAATCAACCGTAGATGGATGACTTCATTGGAGAACTTATCGAAATTTCGTTCCTCTCCAAACATGACTTCTGTAGTAGTTACAATATGGAATAGCTCATTAGTCAGAATTGCTAATAGGCCTTTTTTTCTTCAAGCACTGGGCCGAAGCCGGTGTACGAAATATCAAAGATCTTGGTAACAATGCTTTGAAAGTCTTTGAAATTGAAGACACAAGATGGAAAAGATCAGGGGTTTTCGGTCAAAATCTGATTGCAGCAACCAAGCTGACTACACTAGCGTATAAACCTCTAATACAAAAGTGCTACTATCCCCCAGAAGAGTCAAGCAAAATGGGTAAGGAACTGTGACCTTGAAGTGGTGGAGGAATTGTGCTGGAGGTCGATTTATCTACTGACAAGGTTGAGTATGCTCAGTACTAAGATAAGGAACTTCCAGTTCAAATTTCTCCACAGAAGTACACTGTATAGCAACAAATTATTTTCTGTCTAAAAAAGGAATTTCAGAGACTGCTCTTTGGTATTTGTGCAAAAACAAAAACCTTTTGGGGGAAGGGTTCATGGTTTTTTCATTTCAATCCATTTGATACCAGCCTCACCAGCCTCACAGGTTTTGGATATGAATGTTTAGGTTTTAGCGGAGAGAAAGATGATATTTTAGTTGGCCACTGTTTGCTCCTCACAAGGTATTACATTTGTTGCTGTAAATATAAGAACATCTCTCCATCTATCAGACAATGGCCGTTTTCACACTAGAGACAGATAATCCATCTAAGACGGGTTATCCGTCCAGCACGGATAATCCGTCTCAGTGTAAAAACAGAACGGTGTTCATTTTAGGCGGACAATCCATCTACTTTTATCCATCCGATTTTGAGGACGGTACATCCGTCAAAGACGGATGATTCGTCTTGAATTCACATCAGGACGGATGAAGTCATCTTACTTTGCCATGAAAAGCCTGGAACTACACGTAGAGAGAGCACACTGACTTCTGGGAAGGAAAACATGACGTCTAAAAGCAGGAAAGTAACCTAGAACACGTGGAAGAAGAATGAAGTCTTCCTTTTTGCTACCATTTTGTCTTCTTTGGTTCTTTGGAAGGCAGAGACAAACCCTGGGCTCTTATTCTGGAAACTTTAACTCTGAAGAAGACTGCCAACGAAAGTATTTTTAGGAAGATACTAGAGGAGTTTGATGATGCATTGGGGAAAGAAGGTAAAGACGAGAACTACCGGCTTAATTTGTCACAACTTAGAGCAAAGTACAAGTGGTAAAAAAAGGATGGAGGACGATAAACATGCAGATCAAAACAGGAAGTGGCCTGGGAGCAAAGGATACCGAGGTACCAAGTTGGTATGATCTTCTTGATCCACTTTTAAAGTGTTGATGATATGCTATCTGTTAGCAGTAAAGCAAGCAACTTACTTGGTTCAGATCAAGATTCAAGTGACAATAGCTCAATAGATGAAGAATGCCAAAGTATTGCCTCGGGTCATTCAAATAGTGGAAGTGTTGACAATCTAGCTGTGCATAAAACATCCTTAACCCCAGTCCCCAAGCCAGATGATGATCTTGATGAAGAGGGTGCTAGTGCAGATAAAGGCGATAATGAGTGCCTACCACCCAAGAAGAAAGTAAAGAAAGAGACTGTTGTGAAAATGGCATCAAAAAATAAGAAACAACCCAAAACACAGACGGCAGCCATGTGGCAAATGGTCCAGAGTATTCAACGGTGTTCAACACAACAAGAAAAAAACAGCGACGAAAGGCTGGATGCCCTGCTTGAAGCGGAAAGGATAAGGGATGAAATATTTTTAAATTTTCAAAGAGAGCAAGCGGAGAGCCAATAGAAGGCATGAACTGCAAATTGCACAACTACTCATGTCTGCAGCAGGCCAAAGCCTCTGATCATTTGCTTGAACAAGTGCTTTTGGAACCTACAGTGTATCCACCTGTACCTGGGCAATGACCACAAGCCTGGTATGATGAAGCAAACGGTGCTGAACAACCATTGGTGAACAATATGCCTTTTTATCACCAAATGTGATCTGGACATCATTTTAGTCTTTGTTCAGTTGATATAACTGCTTTAATGATAAAGCTCAATGTTAATCACTGCTATTGTGAGAAAATGCAACAAGGCTGTTGTTGTTGTGGTTCTTTAAACTTTTTTAATGACAAAACTCAACAATTGTTGTTGATAGAAAACTGGTTCTTTTAACTCATGGTAATTTGTGAAAATTTAATCTTTACATCACCGTTATCAATATGCTTTCAGGTTAACTGATATCAAAACTTCACATATTTGGCCATTATAATACCTATGCAAGTTAGTGTTATTACATGTATATGCTTTGTTTGGTTACATTACAAGTTGAATACTTTTGGTCTGCTTCTGCTATTTACATGTACTTTAAAAACATCAACCTTCCTTTTTCCTTGTAAGCAATAAAAATGTTTTGGAAATGTGCATTGTTTTCTAGCTTGAAGCTCCCTACATGCATGGGTGTTGGGGATGGGGATAGGAAGAAATCATACAACCATGGACAAATTGTGTTGGAAAACTCATAACCGTAATACCTATTGAATAATTGCCAGCACCCCATTCCCCCTTTCAATGTTGGAAAATAGTCAAATGAAAACTTGCATTAGATCAAAGTGTTTCTTCAACATTGCACAGGGGTGGGGAGGGGCAAAATGTGTATAAAATGAAATTTCCAACCCTTGTGACCAAGGTTATCTGAGAGCGTGTAACTCTGTCAACGCCTTTTCACTTGACTAATCACAGCGATATCTGGCTTCTGTAACAGCCTGAAGCTAACTATGAATTAGGGATTAAATGGAGATAATGTGATCAATGGGTGACGTCACAGTGACGTCGGTCAATGTCATGGAGCAGCATTGGTGTGGCATATACGGTATGCTGGCTTTTTGAAATTAATTGGCCTTTTTTATCGCAATTCTCGCCAGAACAGAACAAGCACATGTTTATCTTTGCTTTTGTTCCCACATCCGATGAGAGGCACAAATTTGAACTGTTTTACTGACGTGTTACAATATTGCATGACGGTTTTCAAACGGATTATCACTAAAAAGGACGTCAAAATGACCTCACGGCTCGGTTTGTGGATCATTTTGATGGCGGCATTCAAACTAAGCACACAAAATAACATAAAATTACAGTACACTGATTGTAGCATAAATTCCATGGTTTACATTGGTTTACAACTGCTTTATAACGAAAAATTAAGAGAAGATTTCTTTTATATTCCAGGGTTAAGCATTTAATTTGTAAACAATTGGAAATTTGTGGCAGACAAGTTATCACTCACTCACTCATCCTCTTCGCTCCTTGGGTGGAGCATAAGGCCATGGCAGACAAGTTATAAGTACAGTAAAAGATGTCTTCTTATACAGTTTTGTGTCCTGATTCCAATTCCTTAAACAATTTTCTCTAATCATATCTATGACATCACAATTGCGTCAAAACCACTTGTAACTTGTTTGTAAACCCTTCGAAAGCTGATGTAAACCGTGCCCTAAAAGGTGTGTCTGGAATGACAATAGCTCATAGGAACACCCTTTCAAAGATCTTAAAGTACTTTTTACCTATGTACAACCTTTCGGAGGAAAAAATGGGCCTTTTTAGCTGAAGTATATTTTGGTGCTTGTCACATGAGGTAGAAATGCTAAAAACCTCAATTTTGAGAAAAAATGAAAGCAGCGAATCAAGTTAGGGAATTATGCCATAACCAGATATTTGCAGTCATTTTATTGGGCAAGTGATAAATAGTGCGTGGGCCACATTTGGTTTGAATTTGTAAATTCTGTGTAAGTTTTTTGCATTTAGAATATATGAAAACTCAGACAACCGTGGACAAATTGTGTTGGAAAATGGCAAAAACATGAACTCATAACCGTAATACCTATTGAATAAGTGCCAGCACCCCCATTCCCCCTTTCTATGTTGGAAAATATTCATTGCATTGGATCAAAGTGTTTGATCCAATGCAATTGTATTAGATCAAAGTGTTTTGCCAACATTGCACAGGGGTGGTGAGGGGCAAAATGCATATAAAATGAAATTTCCAACCCTTATGACCAAGGTTGTACATGTAGTTCGCCGAAAGTGCTAAGATGTTAAGATCCCCTACTTCAACCTTCCACCTTGGATTGCATGGGTCGTTTCTCTTTATACACAAGTTATGAAGAGCTATGCAACACATAATGATTGCTGTAATATTGGATCTTCTACATTTAGTTTTTTTGTAAACCATTCGCCATCTTCCTTTAAGCATGCCATAGGCGTGCTCAGAAACAACCCTGACAGATCTTAATTTAATTTTTTGGTAGTGTCTGGAACTGCTTTAAGCAACCACGAACGTGAGGAAAATGAAGCATCACCCACCGTAGTAAAGGGGATTCGTCCATAGCCAGATAACATCAAAACCTGATGTGGAATGCAGTGACAAGCTTCAATTTTGCTAAATGTCTGAGGACTGAAGGAGTGTTGAGTCATGCATAGAGCCTGGTGCTCAGACGCCAGCCCAAAGAAATTGTTTATCTAAACCAATTAAACCCATGTTTGTTATTGAGTAATGCTCTTTGAAACTGAAGACGTTTTATGTTGTCAATTGATATAGACATGGAAGCCGGCCCATGCCCCCAAACATGGAAATTCTCAATCTTCTAGAAATGAAGTAAGCTCTTTCTTCCATTCCTCTTCATTTTGAGGCAGCCTCAACAAATCATCATACAAAGATTGTACAATGACTTTAGTTACAGTGTTAAAGATCGAGCAGGCAGTAGATGGTGCCATGCCAAACAAGTCGCCTACTGTACCATATGAACATCCACGTGCTAGACGATACAGTATAAGTCCTAGCTGGCAGTTCAGAGAAGTGGGTTCTTTAAATTTAGTTGTCTCCTTCCTAATTTGATCCGAAATGGAATCAAGGATGAACTGAAATGTCTCACGTCTTACCCTCACTCTTTTCTTAAACTGCATCTCATTCCAGTTTTGGTAGCCCTGTACCCACCAACGATGGTTTCTTTTGTCAGGTTCCTTTCGATTCCTAATAGACGGCCCAAGCAACACGCCACTAGCTGCATAAGAGAGGATGTGTTTGCCATGAAGTGTTTTCAGAGTTGTAATTTGCAAAGTGTCCAGATAGAATATTAAATTGTCTTCAAATTTTCTTTTTCTCCTGGTTGACATAAGAAAGTACACCATGGTTGCCATATTGAGTACTCTGGAATTGTAACATCGCCTGAAAAAACCTGTGTTCTCTCCGTCTAATGTGAATTCAAGATGGGAGAAATTCAAACAGTTTATCTGTCTGAAATTCATAACAAGACGGAAAATGTAGCAGACCGATAATCCGTCTAGACGGATTATCTGTCTATGGTGTGCGCAACAGCTGAAATATAATTTAGAAATTGAAAAACAAATATCTATCGTGACTGACTCACAGAATAAATTTCAGCAGAGGTGGCACAAAATAGTTCATGCACTATAATTGCTATATAGTTTTTGGGCAGGCTCCAAATGTGAGCCTGCTCACAGACTAAATCTTACTCTCCTTATCCTGATCTTAAGCCTCTGAAAATTTGTTTGCTAAATGGCGTACTTTTGGGGTCCTTTCAAACTCTTACTCTGATCTATCCCACTCACAATTTAGCATTTTTGTCTTTCGTGACTGTTAATATTTTGTAAATGTGCCTCTAAATACGTGCTCTTGTTTACATTACCGCATTGTAAGTAGCACTAATATTAATTGTATCGTAAGAGTGTTGTAAGTACCACAATGTAAGTATTGTAATGCAATGTACGTATAGAATTCCATGAAAGTATCTTATTGTACATGTAAGTAGTGTTCTTTGTTTGGTTATAATAAATAAATAAATTAAAAATAAAAACCAGTTCTTTTCAGAACTACACAAGGACGATCACACAAGACAATCTACTGATACTCCTGGATTCAAACCGTTTACTATAATAAAAAAATATTCAGCTTGATTACTAGTAAGAAAAAAACTTTTCTTTTGGGCAATGTTTAAGAGCAAAATGTCCACAAAAATCAAACAAAAATTCGGCAAGGCTAGAAAACTGAAGTTCGCTTGTCTTTTGCACATAGCTAGCCCCTAGCAAGAATGCAAACAGGCTGTAGTTTTTTCCTTAAAATAATTGTCTTTTTGAGAAAAAACGACATTTTCGTTTTAACCTTCAGACTCAATTAAGTGAGTCCCAACTGGGCTGCAAATCATCTTTTGCATTCGATCCGCATTTTGCAACTGTTGAGTGCAGAAAAATTGTAATACATCCAACACACAATAGACCTTTATCACGCAATGCTGAAACAAAAGATTTTGCCTGTCCAACCTCTCATCCAGTGCGAGGCTGGACGGGCAAAAACAAAGCCTTTTGTTCCCCTGGGACTCAAAATGGCTGCCGTGTGATAAAGGTCTATTCCAACAATATTGGATTAAGGAGGCTCGAAAGGGTTTTCTGCCGTTAACAATGCGTGTCCAATGAAGAAAGATTACCACACTACTGTCCCTATCAGAAGAACAATAATATTATCGTACAATTTTTAAAGGGTGTTTGCAATGTCTCAATGGTTGCTATGGCAATGATACAGTGCTTCTAAAAGACCCTTTCAAACTCAGTTTTTCAAAAGTAACTATTCGGTCTATAATCGTTTTTCAATTTTCGAAAACCTCATTAAATTCTCTAGTCTCATACGTGAGACATCTATATAGTAGAACTTGAGTTATTTATAAAAGAGCTCTAGGAAGTCGGAAAAAAATTCCACTTGATAATTTTTTTTAAAAATGTGTGGTTCCAGAAAATATCCATACCCCCACCACGGAGGGAATTGGAAATTCCGAAGGGGAGGGGGGGGGGGGGGTCAAAGACCCAAGTAATTCCAGGGGGAAGGGGGGTTGTATGATCGATTTCGTTTCCAGAGGTCTTTTGATTCAATTCGGATTTGAGTGTCGATCTAGCTGTTCAAAAATCCTCTCTTACCTACTAAGTAGAACTTTCACATGAAAAATAGTGGCTTGAATACTTGTTTTTGACTCGCATTATATTTGAAATACATTTTCCTTCTTCAAAAAGCATTTTAGAAGCTAACAAATGCGAAGAACGTGCCGTTGCGTGGACATGGCCGCCATTACTTGTTACCAGTCCACATTCAGTCACCTTGTGGACCGAAAAGCACTGGAGACTAGCCTAGTTTGTTTCGAAGTGGCAGTCGATTTCTTTCATGAAAATTAGTTTCTTTATAAATGTAGAAATGATGTTACGATTTTACACACTTGAGAATTTCGTATCCCTGTTTATCTCTGTCTATTTGTATGTAGTTTTGCTGTAAAATTGGCTTTCGTCTCCAGTCTGTTAGCGATCGTGTTCGCAATAAAAGTACAGTGTCAATTTCATCCACACGCATTTTTATATCAGTCCTTAATGGAAATTGTACCACATTTACAAAGGGAGTTGGTCGTGTTGGAAGGTAATTTGACAAGTTTCCATTTTATTTCTTCTTTTAAAGCATGTTTCATTAATCTTGAATGCTTTCTTTGCGAGTATCTTCAGATATAGATGTTACAATCGATCGAGAATATTAAGCTCAGTAGTTACGTGCAATGCAGATGGCTAAATGTTTAGAGTGTTTACTTTTACTTTAACTCACTTTCTTGCCAAAACTATTTTTCCAGAGGGTATGGGGGGTGTACAAAATAGTAGTGGAAATTCCGGAGGAGTGGGGGGGTTATTTTACTGGTCAAAAAATGGAAATTCAGGGGAGGAGGGGGGGGGCTTACGTGAAATTCCCTCCGTGGTGGGGGTATGGATATTTTCTGGAACTACACAATTTTCTTTGTGAATGCGAAATAACAATTTTTTTTGTATAAAAAATATCAGGGTAGGTCACCGAGCTAACTTTCAAAACATCTGATCACCAAATTGGACAAGCTTTATTTTCGGTTTCCGCGTTTTTTGCTTACATTTCTATTTCTGGTCACACATTTTGAACAATGCCGCTGGCTTGAGGGCTCATCCTTGCGAGGAGAAAAAGTTTCGCACGTTTCATTCATTCGGCTGAAAATTGGATTTCGCATCGTTTTGTGAAGGTAAACATTCCATAAGATTCGGACTGCTCATCGTTCCGGCTGTTGGAAATGTCGAAGTATTACGGAGAGAATTCTCTTGTTGGATGTCACTTTTACAACTGTTTTATCGCGACACGTTAATTTAGTGGTTGGCGCCAAGAAAATCCGTTCAGGCCATATTTCTCATAAAGGGCTTGAAGTGTAATGTAGGAAAGACTAGCACCTGGCATCTTCTAGATCATGCTTATAGAAAGCGGCTCTTTCTGTCGGTCAAGTGAACCGACTGGATGGTATCTTATTTTCGTTCTAAGGTAGCTTGTACGAAGGCGTAATTTGGCAAAGTACATTTGCACCAGTGTTTCGTTTGGAACTTGGAGTGGAGCGATGAAGAGGATTTTTCTTACGGCTTTGACGTCTTCCAAAGCATCATGAGCGTCAAACTTGACAGAAAACTGTTTGGCTAATTGTTAGTATGTGAGAGGCACTGAATTAATTATTAACAATTATGATACTGTCTTTGATTACTGTAAGTATTTTGTACTTAAAATAAAGTCTTAGCTTCATTTATTCAACTTTTCTTTAGTTGTGAATATGTTTGGAGCGATTGCAGAATACCCGGCCAACTTTGTATCGAATAATGAATAATGTGGAATAATGGATTCTGGGTGAGTCGAACTATTGCTACCGCAGCGCTGCAATGGAATTGCTCGCACAGTGCAGCAGTGCCGTGATCGAGGAATAACAAATATTAATAACTAGCATAACTATGTATGTGTTTCATGGTTTCGCTTGGGCTATTCTGTGTATGTATGGACTTTTGCTAGACTTTTATGGACAAATTTGTTGATAGTGAAGTGAGGAAAAATCTGATGGACTTTGTTTGTTCGCTTTTCTCGATGGTATTGTAATGAAAGATGCACACAAATAACAAAAACATTATGACGATATTCCCATACACAATTTGAA
>OZ026598.1:12435815-12505815 GCA_964020085.1 Micromussa lordhowensis | reverse complement strand
TTTATTATACTACATTTATCTACATATAACTACATTACACTACCATATGAAGGTATGCTAATTGAGTCAGGTTCCTGGCAATATACGCATGCGCTGTTGCACTCTTCACCATATAAACAGAGTTCCTTTCTTGTGACAATGATTCTGTGTAAAAACTTGAAGTAGAACTCTCTTAAATTATTTTCCTTACAGATGCTTTTTAGGTTTTTGAAATAACCACTCAATTCTATATTATTGAACTGCAAGTCACGAGCCCATTTTTTAGGTGCCTTGAGTTCTGGATTCGCCTTATTTATAAATAGCCAATAGTAATCTTTACTCTTCGATTTCAGAAGATTCACTTTTATTGTGGATGACAGTTGAAAAAATGTATTATTTTGTGAAAATGTAAATTTGGGATCCTGGTTTTGTTTTGCCTTTTCCAGTAATCGCTTGGGTATTGCAGAGACCACTAAAGGCCTCGTTATTATCCACGACTTGTAAGGCATATAATTTACTGTAAAAGGATTCAATTTCTTTCAATATCTCATGTTCCTCAACAACTGTCTTGCTGTCTTCTCGTTTTATTTCTGTAATTACTTTACGATTGAAGTTTCTTTTTTCTAAATTAAAGAAATACTTCTAAGGATAAAAATGAGCGAAAAAAGTTTAACACAACGTTTCGATGACTCCATGTCATCATTGTCAAGTGAAAAGAGAATAAAAATTTTTTTCACAGCTTAATATAGCGTGCGAGGTGATAGAACATAAAGTATGCATGTAAAAAGTGACAAATTTAGATAAGTGACAAATTTAAATAAATAGTTTTGCGCGTATGGAGTCTGATTGTGTGTTCAAGCATGGCCTTTTCTTCTTTATGAATAACATTTCATAAATCAGACAGTCCAGTTTTCTGTTGCACTTCTTTAAAACGGAAAAGTTGTTGCTAAGGTCACCGATGGTTTCCAGATCGTGATCGTTCTTCAAGTGCTTGCCGATTGCCGAATAACGGTGCTTGTCAATGCGTTGGTGTAAATGTCGGCTGGTGTAGCCGACATACTCTGCATCACACAGATCACATTTATAATTGTACACTACGCATTGTTGGCTAATTATAGCTGGTTTTGGCTCGCATATCTTGATGTCTTCGCATATTTTGCGACTCTTGAACACGGGTTGAAGAGTGTGATCGATTTTGTTACTTAGATCTGATAATTGCTTTCTTACTGCGTCAGCTGACTTTTGATCTTTAAAAGGCAAAACCACTCGGTGAACATCATTTTCGTTGGTGGTCTGAGCTTGCACTTCACGGTTTTCCGATCTCACTGAGGTACAGAAGGTACGTGGATGACACGTTTGCTACGATGAAAAATGTACCAGCAGCAGAAGATTTCTTATCAACGCTTAATAGCTGTCACCCTTCCATAAATTTCACTATGGAACTAGCGTCTGACAACAAATTACCATTTATCGGTATGGAAGTGCTCAAGAGGGGCTGCAAACTGGAAACTGGTGTTTATCGGAAACCAACTAACACTTGCCTACTTCTTCACCACCAAAGCCATGTCGATAAAAGGTACAAGAAATCACTACTCAAGACCATGTTAAATCGTGCGTTCCATCTGTCGTCCACATGGAAGTCTTTCGAATCTGAATGAATGTGATCATCTCAAGGTGATGTTTACTAACCTCAAGTACCCCGAAAGCCTCATCGAGTCCACTGTCTCTCACTTTGTTACCTCAGTGAGATCGGAAAACCGTGAAGTGCAAGCTCAGACCACCAACGAAAATGATGTTCACCGAGTGGTTTTGCCTCACTTGACAATGATGACATGGAGTCATCGAAACGTTGTGTTAAACTTTTTTCGCTCATTTTTATCCTTAAAGAAATACTTGGTAGGTTTTTCACCTTGCTCAACCCACCTGACTTTGGAGCGAAGAATTGCGCCTTTCCCTTTGGCTTCATATATACGTTGAAGTTCTGTCTTTAGATTGTCATATTCTGTAATTTCAGCGCTTATTTGCTCTTCATTATTGCTGTTATTTATCATTGTTTCTAAAGCTTCCAAACGATTTTGGAGCTCCGTTACTCGATTTCTACATTGTTTTCCTTTGTGTTTTGTATATGAGATAGTGATGCTTCTTAATTCCATCTTAATCAATTCCCATTTTAACCTATCATCTTTCAAATCTAAATACTTCTCACGTATAACTGGATATTGTCTTTTAATGAGCTCGACAAATTCATTGTCTTCCACTAGGGAGTTATTAATTTTCCATAGACCGGGACCTCGTTTTTCACTGCAAATTCTAAGGTCAAGTTCAACAGCTTTATGGTCTGGCGCATTGGAAACTTTTGTATTAACTTTGATGACCCAGTTTGTAATTGATTTCGATACTAAATAGAAGTCAATCCTGGAACTCACTTTCAGTGATTTGGATTCATAAGAAAAGCTTCTTTCATTTGAATTAAGCTTCCTAAAAACATCAATTAAGCCGATGTCGTCCATTATCGATACGAGTTTGTCACGATATAAAGTTGGTCTCCAAGGAACACCGCCTTTTTTATCCATAGCTTGTAGGGTAACATTCCAGTCACCTCCCACAATAAGATTACTAATTTCTGTGTTTGACACCAAATATCTGTTTAAATTTAGCAAGAATTTCTGTTGTTGCTGGCAGTCATTAGGCACGTAAACATTGCAGATTGAAATTCTGCCTGAACTATAAATCAAGTCAACTGATACAATTCTCCCGTCAGGATCTTTACCGGTCGCTTTCACATTCAATGTTCTTAATGGATTTATCAGAATAGAAACTCCTTTACTATGAGTTGACCCGTGGGAAAAAAAAATAGCACCTCCCCACTCACTCTTCCATATCAATTCATCTTTGGGTTCCGTGAATGTTTCCTGGAGGAGGAAAATGTCACAACTTTGATCTTTTAGGAAACTAAAAATACTTCTTCGTTTGACTCGATTTCTTAAGCCTCTAACATTTAAAGATAAAAGACTGATTTTCATTTGCAACGACATGGCCGTGACCTATTTATGTTAGCAGATGATAATTTTATCATGGGGCACAACAATTGATAAACATAATTTTAAATGCACAGAGTCGCTGAAATACTGGCTAATAGTTAGACCGACACCGTAAAATATTAAAAAAAGAAACGCAAAAACTGACAAATACGAACAGTAAACACACAAAACACAAGCAGATACAAGCATTTAGCTCCATGCTATCAAAAGGCGTTTGAAGCTTTGTGTCGGATCCATCCTAATTCGTATCTTAGAACGAACAAAATAATTTAAACTGTAAGAGATAAAGATGCGCTAAAGTGCAGTCGGGCTAGCTTACTGTCATAAGTTGTCGAGGTCTTCCTGGCAATGAATCCTATGTGCTGCACCCTCGGGCGAAGTCTTTACAAAAATCTTGCCATCCATAGACCACACACTGCACAGCATTCCATCCTTTCTCATTTGGTTGGCTTCCTTCATTAAATCTCTTCCAAAAGGTGTAAGACTTTCGTTAATGTACAACCGTTTTGAGGCCAAAGCTGTGGCTGCTGGGCAATGTGGAAACAACTGTGCAGTTCGCTTCTTATAAAGTGCAGTTTTTTTCTTGTGGCTTATAAACTTGACAATGATATTTCTCGGTTTGTTTTTACCACTGTAAATTTTATGTGTAATGTCAATATTTTTGCCTCGAACAGGCTCGTTTAACAGCTCACTTAACTTGATGACCACCTCTTCCGCAGAAGTATATAAATCTTCGGGGACGCCATGAATTTCAAGGGAGTTCTTCCTTGAATATTGCTCGAGGTGGTCAAGACTTTCGTACAACTCATCAGTCGCAGATTTCTGTTTGTTAAATTTCTCTCTCAGCGCTCGTAACTCTAGTTTCATCGCGTCGTTTGCCTTTGTCGCCTTGCTTAGAGACTCCCTGAGAGAATTTAGTTGTAGTTCTTGAATGCCGAAGGAAGACTTTAGCTCAGCCAGTTCGTCTGCCATCTTTCTGTTTTCGTGCTGAATATCTTTGAGCGTGGCTTGAACACATGAAAGCATATCCTTTATATCTTTAAGACCTGGTTCTTGTTCGGACACTGTTTTGTAAAAATTAACCTCTAATTCTTCAACTTCGCTGTCGTTGTTGGTACAGTCGGCCGCCTCCATGTTAGGTTTCTTGGCGGAGTTTACTTCTTCTTCAGTAGAACCTCGTTCGCCTCTTTTATGTTTGCCTCTTCTCTTCTTCATTTAGATTCCATCTTTCAACTTTTTTTACCTCTTATAGCGGATTGTATCCAAATTTTAACTGAATTTAGGACGGAGTAGGCTCCGCTTAAAAATTGCGTCCTAACTCCACGATGGCGCGCATGCTCTCCAATTATCGCAAATATCATATTTATCCTTGTCCGGTCTTTCTTTGGAGACTGCCGTGGCTTTACTTCGAGAAAGCTATACCATGAAGTGAAGAAAGGTCAAGAAACCCAAAAAAAGAATGGCAAATGTACAAATGTCACGGGCCCTAGGAGTCTTGTAGGCCCATCAACCTCATTTAACACTGATATGTTTTTTTTTTTCTTGACAGGCCCCATTCTACCTTCATGCGAGATATGCCAGCACTCAACAAACTTCTCTCTTCCCTGCATCTATTTCAAGAACACTAACAATAAACCCGAGGCTGAGATTTGAAAAAAAAATATAATTTTGTTTGTTGAAAATTTTTAAATATTAATACAATACAAATATAGACCATTAACTAGACCGTCTATAAAATTCTTCCTTTCTTTAAATGGCAAAAATAGCTAAAAAGCAACAGAAATGCCACTAGCCCTATGTTTGATGTTAATAACATTTCTACAAGAATTTATGTGCGTTGTACCAGCTTTGATGTCTGTAGGCTTGCTCAAAAATTAACACCATCCAGACACCACATACATGTACAATCGAAAACAGAAATGTCATATGCTATAATTTAAGAATATCCACAAGAATATTTTCAGCCTAAAATCGTCAGAAAAAGAAGAACATTAAGGCTGTGCCAGAAAAACACAATATTCTTATAAAAAAGAGTGTAAGTTTGGTTGATAATAACCCAAAAATGGTATGTTTCGAGGACAGAATAGCCCTTTTTACAGTTCCCAGCGCCATATTGGATTAGCAACCGCGCAAGCACGATAGCGAGGCTGCCGGTGACCCGTGATCCGAGTCAAAGAGCAGTTTCAGAGAGCAGACGGGTTATTTACAACTTTCTCGAGGCTTTGTAGCAAAATTATTGCATTTCTTTTGGTAATGGATAAAAATTCGGCCACCAGAGGTTCTCCTAACACTATACCGAAAAGAAGAGGAAAGTACTGTGCGGCGTTTGGCTGTAATAACAGCTATTATGGTGTAGACGGCCATCGTACAAGCTATCGTTTCTTCACCTTTCCTAAGAATGTTCAGCAAAGGAATCGTTGGTGCAATTTGATCAAAAGGCAACATGGAAAGGACGGATTCTTAGTAAAAAGCTCAACTGTTGTTTGCTCGGAACATTTTAATCAAGAGGACATTGTTAAAAAACTTTCTGGCCGTTGGGAATTAAAGAAAGGTAAGTTTTTGTTTACATGCAGTAGTTAATTGTTCTTGAGTTCTTAGCAAGCACGCTGTCGCTATATGACTGGTGGCCTTCTTTGTAACCATAGTCATAAATCTAATTCGCCTAATGTGCTGTATAAATGACAGTATATTTTATTTTCAGAGTTAATAAAATCTGTCACTGTAAAGTATGAGTGAAAATAGCAGTATTAAGACAAATCATTTTTTTTACTCATGTAAGGTGCTGAACCATCTCAGTTTAGTTGGACTGGAGAAAAACTGAATAGGAAGCCCCCAGCAAAAAGGATCTTCCATGAAACAGTAGATGAATTAGTACAAGAGTTGCTTGTTACTGAAACAACAGATGAATCAACTTCATCAAATTTATTGTTAAATACAGCTTTAGCATGTGATGATTTCAATGATACTTCATTTGAAACTCCTCAAACTGAAGCTGACCCAATCCTTGAGCTACAAGCCAAAATTGCTGCCTTGGAAACCAAACTAGCCAACTGCCAGCTAAAACTTAGGGAAGCAGAGGAAGAAAACACAATCCTTGTCGGACGGCAATTTTCGCTCGACAAGATCAAACATGATAATTCTGCCATCTTGTTTTACACTGGTTTCCCAAGCTATGAAGCATTAATCAGCTTCTTTAATTATATCAAACAAAAGATTCCCAAGATGCAATACTGGAAAGGGGAAAAGTCACTGAAGGAAAGCCAGCCTTATCAAACAGATGATAACAAAAACAAACCTGGGCCTTCAAGGAAACTGCCTGCACTGGAGGAGTTTTTGCTTGTTCTTATGAGACTGAAGGCTGGCCTGTTTGTTCAGGACCTTGCCGATAGATTTGGCATTAGCATTAGCTCTGTGTCTCGAATCTGCATAACATGGATTAATTTTCTTTATTATGAGCTCAAAGACTTATTTCCATTCCCCTCGCAAGAGCTTGTGCGAAAGAATGTGCCAAAGGAATTTGCTCAGTATCCAACAACAAGGATAATTTTAGACTGTACTGAGTTGTTTATTCAGCGACCCTCAGCTATGTTGGCACAATCAGAAACATGGTCAGACTATAAACACCACAACACATGGAAATTGCTTGTCGGCGTCACTCCAAATGGTCAAGTGACTTACTTATCTCAACTCTGGGGTGGTCGTGTATCTGACAAGCAGATTACAAGAGAAAGTGGCGTGTTGGAATTGTTGGAAGCTGGTGATAATGTGATGGTGGACCGAGGTTTTGACATTGCTGGCATAGTGCCTGATGGGGTGGCAGTCAATATGCCACCATTTTTGGCTGGACGGGAGCAAATGACAGCAGCAGAAACAGAAGAAACAATGAGCATCGCTTCTGTTCGGATTCATGTTGAGCGGGCTATTGGAAGAATAAAAACGTACCATATCCTAGATGGAACCCTGCCAAATACTCTGAGCCCATATGCTACACAAATAGCAACTGTATGTGGATTATTGACAAACTTTTTGCCTCCTTTATTGCCACCAGCTGAACCTTAGTAATGGTTTCTGTTAGAACTGGCCAAGAGCTTTATTGTCATCATTGATAAATTACTATCAAATATTATGGGGAAAGAATGACATTTTTGACTTGATTTTGTAATGAACATGATACAAAACTTCTTGGACAAAAATATCTGCATAAATAAAATGGCCTCTCAGTCCATTTAAAATTTACTTTGCACAAGCCACTTATTATGGGGAAAGAATGACATTTTTTGACTTGATTTTGTAATGAACATAATACAAAACTTCTTCTTGCGTTAAATGAGGTCTATTTGTTGTATTTGCTTAGAGTTTTGATGAGCATATGGGATAGTCTGAGCCCTTTATGATTGGCCAGTGTGATTACATTGATTTTGAAAACTGCATTAAATCTGACTTGTCATCCCGAGCCCTGCAGGGACTGAAATATTAATAATTCTCCATGAATGCAGACAAGAACAAGTGGTAGAGTTTGTTCTGCATGTACAGTACATGTAACAGCAACATAAGGTCTCAAAAGGGTAACTCTTTCAGAATTTCAAATATGGGCTCAAGTATAATAAGCAAAGTCTGTAGTGTAAGTGTCACAGCTCTTTTAAATGTTAATTTCAGGCCTTTTGCTGTGCATGGATATTGACCATATGGTGCCCATCTACCATGAAGGTATAAAAGCTTGCCTCTCTGAACTCTCTTTGTAACCATTTCAGGGAAAAGAGCCCTTTTGAAAAAATATTCAAGCTTTGGAAGAAGCTCTTGGTTCCAATGGCTTCTTTCAAAGAAGGTGTTTTCTTTGAATAAAGGCATTTCATCTCCAAAATAGACAACGAAAACAATCCCTTTTAAGGCTAGACTTGAACTAACAAATAGTTGGCCCTGCGTTTGAATGTAATAGTCATGTGTTCGTTTTAGCCTGATTGTACCATCGCTAAGTTTTTCCAAAAAAAGTTTTGTGGCTTTGCGTAGGACATCACAAGTAGGTGAGAACTCGACAACAACTTTGTAGGGTGTTCTCTTCATTGAAGGCAGAACATTCGCTTTTACGTAAGTTTTGTCCTCGAAACGTTTGCTTTCTAGCTTTTTGACATTTCCTTCGAAAAAAACAAACTGGTACGATTTCAGTTTTTTTGTAGTGAGTACCTTTAAGAACGATGTGTTGATATTTGCGCGTAGATACCGCCAGATATATAGTCATAAAGTTGAATAAAGTTCATCTCCGGTAAATGCCGAAGATCGCTTGACCTTCCAAGAGCAGAAATGCGCCTCACAGTCGCTTCATATTAAAAACTGCTGTCGTTCTGTTCCTCTGCTGGAAGTGCTGGTTCGTTCTCCCCGTTGTTGGCCGATGGAATGACGTCTCGCATCAGCAACGCGAAGGCTTTTAAAACTAAATCTGCATTTGTTCCCCCGGCCGATTCTACGTGAGACTTTAAAATTTCTCGAAGATTTTTGGCTGTAAGCTTTTGTATATCATCTAGCGACGATATGTTTTTATCTCTGAACTTCAGAACCATTCTGTGGTAAGAAAATAAAATGGAAAGTCGACTCACACGTAAAATATCACTGAATCGTCTGTTTGAAGCTTTCGCTGGGTCACCGGCAGCCTCGCAATCGTGTTTGCGCGGTTGCTAATCCAATATGGCGCCGGGAACTGTAAAAAGGGCTATTGGGAGAGTGCATTTACGTTAATCATATCAGTAGCTTTGGATGAAATTACGACAGCGAAATGCAAACCTTCAGAAAATTATGACATGAAAAGGTTAGAAACTCAGACAGGGGACAGGAACCATCCTAACAGGGCCAGTAATTAAGTCTTGTGATGGCAACTAGTTCTAAATGAGAACACTGAGTTTGGAAACTTCTTTTTGTTGCAAGCAAAACGAAAATGGTACGCGGCTGACAAAAACGTTTTTCATGCCCAAAATCAGTCATTTCAATATGTAATTTATGTAGGTTTGAGAGGAAAGACCCATAAGGCTATGAGCTGAACAATGTCAGTCTACATTTGTAGCTTGTGTAGTCAATCGAGTAAATCGACCTTTGCACAGTAGCTGACTATTCAGGTTTCATTTGGTTGACCAGTGCGGGCAGAATTTTACAAAACACACTACGTACCATCTACACAATCCACAAAGAGAAACATTGCCATTAACCCAATAATTTGGTGAGAAAGACAAGCTCCCTTCTCAAGAACTTTGATCAACAACCCACCAGCATTAACAAAACAAGAAGCCTGAAGAAGCTTGAACCAAGTTTAACAATTCCTTTCACACAAGGCACAACCAGTGAAACCTTAAGAAAAGCAGCCACAAGAGTCTGAGTCTGGTTACTTCTCTTTCTTTCACCAAAAGATCACAGTCAGGCTTTAGGCTTTTCTTTTTTGGTTTTGTTGACCATTCAGTCACGGAAAAGTTCTCATCAGAACTCAAGAAATAATTTTTTAAATGAAAGACTCTGTGTAAGAAAGGGCCAATTTCTTCTGTTTCATTTTGGGAGTCATACATGCATTTCCATAAGCTAGTGAATGTATATGCATGGTATGCATCTGCAAATGGGAGGGGGTGTGGTGGGGAGGAATTTGCCTGTATTAAACCCAACTTCTACTACAACACTTTGCTAATGCAGACATCGTTGTCTACGACATGAAAGCTGAGTTTAGCTCATTTCTTCACCTCTAATGTGTGTCACTAAATATCTAATAAATGTACCAAGATCCAATGCAAGCTTAAGCTATGTTATCTTGAGCACAGTAATTATAGCAATTATCAAAGGTTTCAGCAGATTATAGATTTTCAAGGCAGGATTATAGGTAGCTGTACCTTAAAAGTTGCATAAAGACTGTATAAACACACAGAATAAATATCAGTTCTTGACTTACTCCACAGAAATATGATACCTACCATATTCTGGATCATTCAACTGAGTTGTAAACTGCGTGAAGGCATAAAATCTGAAATAAACAACACACCCCTTGAGATACTACAAGAACAAATCAAGATGATCTATATGCAAACCCGGGAATTTTTGAGTGAATGATGATTGACATGAGTTAACAATTGCATAATATGGAATTACTCTTTTCATAAGAATTAGGTCCGCATTAAGGACATGTGTGGCTTACAGGTTTTTCTAGTTATGAGCTACATTATTGATTTCGGGCTTTAATTGTAACAACAGCAGTCTTTTACAAAAAATATGAGGAAACCCAAGTGATTACTTCTTTTGATCTCTTTTCTATCTCAATCTTGAATGATTTTTCGTGCATACTACATGTTGTACACAAACTGGGAAGCCTTTTTGTTGACACCACATGGACTGTATTGCGCCAATGGATTAACTCATTCTCAACTGAGTCACTCTACATTGTAAATGTCCCGTTGTTTAATTAAAAACCGTTTAAGGGTGCCCAACATGTTTTTCTTGTTGACTGAAGACAAAAGCTAGTCTGGTTTATGACTCAGAGCAGCTAGATTGAGTTCTTGCAGCTTTACGCGGTGTTTGGACAACAAATTACAATAGGCTGTGAATAAGAGTCGAGCAACAACAAAACAGCAAGGTCACATAACATCAGACACTGTTTTAACAATGTTGCAAGACAATGTTGGTACAAGCCAACATTTTCATGACCGTTTTCTAGTCTCCTTCGCAACATCTACGTTACCCAAACAACTGAGATTAACACTTTCTCCGACAAACAAATGAACTGGAAATTTCAACACAGAATTAAAACTAGCTGCTAGTAACACTTTTCCTGATCGATAAATAAAACAAACAGTTCCATTTTAGCGTACCACACACAGCTACGTTATATGTTGACTTGAAGATGTCAAATGATATATGTAACCTTCCACAGGAAACCATAAATGAACGCTTATCAATTACACAGCTTAAAATTACATGTAGTGCCTAATGAATGGAGACCAAACGATTTTCCAAAGCGTATGTGCCCACAAAAAAGCAGAATTGCAATGGGAAGTTAATGTATGATCGACCAACTCTAATTAAATAATCTGATCCAACACTACTACCCATACATTGTACCTTGGTTATGCAATTCACAAATTAATTGCTCTGTGAGCAAATTCGTGAATTGAACAGATGAATTAAATATTGTTTTGGTTTATGTTTAATGTTATCTGATTAAAGTCATATTGCGGTTGATTTTCATATTTGGAGTATGAGCAGTAGTTCAGTGTTTGCTAATATTGAGTACCAAAGTTGGATAAGAAGGCATTACAATTGAAACAATCATGCTATTACATGTATATTTGACAAGGGTGGACGACGTCATGTGTTTTAAACATTTATCATTTTTGTTTCTGGTTCACCAAGAAATAGTTGGCAGTAAATGTGGGTGAAAAGTGAAATTTACTGTCTAGCATTGTAAATATTGAAAAATCACAGCACTACTGTCTTAATGAATTAATCATTCTCTCTTTATCAAATGAGATAAACGGAAACAAGTTTTGAGTTTTGCTGTAAAATGTAATTTTCAGGTTCTGCATATAAGGACGTACAAGGACAGTTTCACTGCGTTTTTGACGGAAGTATCCGATGTAAAGATTCCATGAAATGTAAAATCTAGGTGGCATTTTCATTTCAAGTTGCAACAAGGAAATGAGGCTTATTTTCCTTAGTTGAGAGAAAGTAGAGAAAATTCAGCAAAAAGAGCAAGACAGACTTCCAGCTCATGTACATATAACCAACGTAGCCCAATAGTGAAGAATATAGAATGAACAAGTTTTCTACATTATCCACTGCGAAGAATATCTAGTTCCATTACAGCCTTCATTTTCATTGGCTTTCAAAATAATGAAAATGATTCCAAAAAAAAACAAGCCTGCGAGAGCATTCAGTTTTTTTGGCTCTTGTTTTTCTCTTTTTGCACATGAAACAAGAGAAGAAAAAACCAGGTACCCTTGCACGCTAAAGAAAAACACAAGCAACTCAACTGAGCCATGTGTCCGATATCTTTGGACCTCCAGGATCGCTTATTTCCCAAGGGGAACGAAGACTCTTGGCACGAGGTTGCTAGTGTGTCTGGCATGTTCGAATTCGACTACAGAAATCGGCCTTTTTTTACAGATCTTTACACAATTTAGAGACCTGTCACAGGCTGAAAAGTATTCAGAAATCATTTGTAGAAGCGCACAGTTATCCCAAAGAATTTTCTTCTTACGGAGGTGGAAAATAATCATCCTTTTTTGTGAGAAGGATGAAGTATACTTATGGTCATGACACAAAACTCGAGTGTCCTTTAACCTTGTGGCCTTATCATGTCCACAATTCCAGTATTTAAAAGTTTACAATTAGGTTTTTAATAGGAATCAGTGAATAGACAATATTTTCAAGAGTACAATGCAATTGCTTGAACACTGTGTCTAGAGATCTGGCAGCAGGGAATTGTTTTCAAAAGATTACATGTAGATACCCGGCAGTCAAATCTCAGTTATTTCAAGGGCTACTGGTAGTAGTGCTATCAGTTAAAGATACATACAAGAAGGAGAGTGGTCAGCTGAGGTCATTCTCCTCACTTTTTGAGTGTCCTTTAATCACATTTTTACTTGGAAATAATTATAAATGTGTATAATGGCATCTTCATCTTATTAAATTTCATGATTCCTTTTTCAAACAGAAAGATATTACTGAGTGCAATGAATATATTTCTTAATGAGATATTCTTATGGAGTTATTATGCAATCTTTTCAAATATTGATTTAGCGGCTGGAAGACTTTTCTTGTGAAGACATTGTTGATCATCGCAGTTTTACACACAACTAAAGCAGTTGTGAAATTAAAGCCTGAAAAAAGTTCCATATATTTGAACTGCAGAGAAAGATATGAAGACATGATTGATCATCGCAGTTATACACACAACTTAAATTTTCTATCATTCAAATTGACCGTGCCATTTGAATGATAAAAAATTGCCCTGTGCCTCTCGATGGCTGGAGGCGACTTTGTCACGATGGCGCGGTCGTTAAGCGATTCTCGGGTGTTTAAGATAAATATTGGAACCTTGGGAGAAAGCGAATGGAAAGAAGAGTTATCTACGGCTACCATGAGGAAATTTTGGCGAGATTAGACCATTTTTGTTGAATTTACGGAGCTTTGAGTTCGGGCCGTTTGGCGAGTGACCGGCAGTGAGTTGCCAGCCTTTAGTTTTTCTTTAAGGGAAGCAAACCGCCAGAAATTAAAATTCGCCGAAATGGCTCTAAACAGCCTCCAGGAACTCAGAAACAGAGAAAAAAAATGCAATGCAAACACAAGGTAAGCCACTTTTATTAAATTACTTTCTATTCGTAGCACTTTTAAACAATTTTCGCAGCATTCTCATACATTGCCTTATAAACGGAAAAAATTGTAACGTAATCGCCAATAGCATTATGTCAGCATATTAATCATATTGCACGTCTGGGCCGTCTCTGCTTTCACTCTCTATATTGGATTAATCTCTATCCCTATCCAATGGAAGTCAGAAATAGTAAAACAAAAAAATTATTCACAAACTTCAAACAACAAAAACAAAAATAGCCCAAACACAATCTCCGCCAAAACTGTATACTCTGCTTTGTTAAAAAACGTCTTTTCAGCCCCTACCGCGGAAAGCAAATCTTAAGATACGGTTTTACTCAGGAAAACAGTCACGGAGTTTATGAACTGCCATTCAAATAAAGAGTGACCTAAAGATAACAATATTTCAATACAAGATTATTCACAATATTCTTGGAACTAATGTTAGTCTCTTTCGAGCCAAAATATGCGATAATGATATATGCCCTCAATGTCTGACTGACAGGCACACTATAGATCACATGTTTTTAAATTGCTCTCTAACTTCATCCTTGTTTGGAGTTCATTTCAAAACTGGCGGGTTAGTAAAACTAAGGAAACTGTCACTTTATCAAACAGCATGATCTTATACGGAATTTTTGAGAATATGGAATACATATATTTATTCTCCGAATTATGCCCTTCTTATAGCAAAGTACTCTATATATAATAGCTGCTTGCATGAAAAAGAGCTTTGTTTTGACAGCTTTCTAGCACTCTTAAAGGAAAAATCAATATACAGCGAGAAATTGCTATAGCAAACAACAAAATTACAATATTTAATAGAACATATGGAAAGATCTTGTAATTTTTTCTCTGCTTTTCTTCAACTTTCTTTAGTTCTTTTTTATCCTACATTTAGTGTGTTCATTCTTTCACTAATCCGTATTGTGTTCTCTTTGTTTCTTTATTCCCATTTTTTTACCGAAATTAAGTCTTGTAAGTTAATCATATTGGTAGTAAAATTATTACCGGTATAATCTATGTAGCTGCAAATTACAAGTTAAGAAAAATGTAAATGTAAATTTAAGGATAAGGATAAAGAACCTGTATTAGTATTGTAAGTGGTGACAGTACCTTTGTTGTATTATAAGTAACGTAAGTAGCTTTATCGTATTGTAGTTGAGTAATAATAAACTAAAACTACCATGGAAAAAAAGGGAAAAAACGGTGCCATGCTCTACTAACTGAGCTATCAAGCCAACTGTGAGTTGGTCACATTGTGAATTTGTAATGTACAAAAAATGCAAATGAATGTATGAAAGACCATATATTGGAACTGCGGAGAAAGATATGAAGATGTGATTGATCATCACAGTTATACACACAACTTAAGCAGTTATGAAATTAAAGCCTGAAAAAGTATGTGAGTCAGTATGTGAATTCACATACATTGTACTGACCAGCTCCCAGATGGCTTGATAGCTCAGTTGGTAGAACTCTGCACTGGTATCGCAGAGGTCACAGGTTTGAATCCCATTCAGGCCTGAATTTTTTTTCAGACTTTAATTTCACAACTGCTTAAGTTGTTTGTAATTAACTATGATGATCAACAATGTCTTCATATTTTTCTCTGCAGTTCAAATATATTCATTTGTAGACTTCGTGTGTTGTGAAGTGTATTGGTGTATATTTTATTCCCCATTAAAATTTATTTTGGTTCATATTTCTGACTTTTCATAGCCATGAACACATACTTTCATGACCCATTAAATTCAGGTTTAGCCAGATTCTGAGTAACATTTCAATTTCATGGGCCCTGAAATCTAGTGGTATAGTTTCATGACCCATTAAATTTAACTTTTTTCATGGCCATAAACAGATTTTAGTGACCCATTAATTTCAGTTCTGGATGAGTGACGAGTTTTCATGGCCATGAAAAAGATTTTCATGAACCATGAAATAACTTTCATGAAAAATTTATGGGTTTCAGTGGGGCCATAAAAATAAGAAAATTGCAATATTCATAGCCCCTGAAAAACGATTCATGGGCCTTTCACGACCATGAAACTACATTTGGTAGTGATAATGGAAGCACCCAGGGTAGCCCGCCTACCCAAGGCACCCTGTCTACTTGCCCGGGGCACCCAGCTAGGCGGGATTTAAATGGTTTGTGCCAGGCTATCCGGGCTAGCCGAGGTGAGCTAAACCACGAAAACATGGTGACGCAAGGTGAGTTTTTTTGTAGTGACCATTTGCCAGTGTTATCTGCAAAACAGAATGACAGTCCTATACACTGAAAAGAGGCCAATAGCGGAATGAGGGATAAAAAGAAAATAAACTTGCCGCCAAAAGGTTTCTTTGGTCGCCGTTTTGTTTGTTGTGTTTAGCGGCCGCTCAAAATTAACTTGCTGCCAAAAAGTTTCTTTGGTCGCCGTTTTGTTTGCTATGTTTAGTGGCCGTTTCTGTAAAATCCCAATGAAGTCCGGATCGAGTGAGAGCTTGTGCTGCTCATTGATTTTACTATTTTTGATGTTCTCATTTTTGGTGCCGAGTCTTCTTTAAACTTAGATCTTTTAATTTAGACCTTTAAAACAGATTATTTTAATTAAAGAGGGGCCGAATTTAAAAGTAGGCCGCGAGCATAATGTTTACAGCCCAACGAGCGATTGAGAACCCACATTTTCCATTACTCATGATAATTTGTGTTGCGCATGCGCAATTCACGAGTTACAATAAAGAGCCAATCACGCCTATAAAAATCGAGCAGAACTGAAATTTTGGTAAGTACTGAGAACTGAGGTATTGGTAAGTAGCTAAACGTGATGTAGTTTGTTTTCAGAAAGGCCGCTTCAATTTGGAGAAAATCGATAAAACTTATTTTTGGCGTCGGTGAGTTAAAACAGCCAAAATTTAGACGAAATGGGCCGTTCTCAAAACTTTGCTTTTCATGCAAAAGGAAGAAAGTGGGCTAAAGTATTTCGGATGCATTAGTTCATAGAGGGTTTTACTTCTAGTTTGGTGGTGAATATTCAGCTTAGCAGTAATCTGGACAGCAAATGATAACATTTTAGAACCGTTTTATTCTTACCGACAGAAATTGATATTTTAGCTGAGAGTTGCGATTAAAATTTTAGGCATGTGCTACACCTTGGTTAACCCGGAGACTCAAGCCATAAGGTCTTTAAGCATTGTACTAAAACATATGTAAAAACTGGCTTGGGTAATTCCAGTTTGTGCTTCACACAAAGTGTCGGAAGTTGAACAAAATTTGGTTGAAATATGAGACATTTGAATAATTAAAGTAAACGTCTTTTCTGAAACAGAACAATAACATTTTCTTAGCCAAAATTTAACATATTTCTTAAATACGATATCTCAATACAAGTATTAAATTGAGAAAGCTCTGTTGGCTTTTTAAATGAAGCTGACTCAGTGATGTTCCCACCCTCTAAATTAGTTACAACGAATTATAAATGGAGGAGATAAAACCACAAGGTTTGTGTGACAAAGAGCAAAATCCTTCTGTCTGCTCCAGGTGACTGAAAAAAAGGGATTGTTAATATTACAAGAGCAATAAAAGAGCATTGTTTATAAACCTTTTAGACATTTCGACCATTATATCTATTTGTATCATAAAAATTAAATACTTTTAAAAAGATATAGTCTTGCTGGTACTTAATTTAATTTTACAACAGTCAGTTTTTGACATCTGCGTCAACAAACTTAAAGAACTGAAAACACAGAAACTGGTTCAAGCACCTAGGAATTATGGAAAATACTTGTTCTTTTCTATCGATTGTGGGAGGCCAATGTGGTCATGACTGAAAAGACAGGAACAGACAGGAATGTATTCCATTATTTAGCTGTCAGCGAGACGTAACCATCCACAAGGCGATGTTTGCATTTCACGGAATAGATGATGACATTGAGTTGATTTTTTCCCCAAAGTACTGACCAGATGACAGTACTTCCATCACATAGGGCATCGCTAGGTGTTGTGCTTTGATAATTTTGATCTTAGGCCTGTGCCCTAAATGCAGGAAAATGCTATGCAGAATAATAACTGAGACAGTAACTCCAGAAGTGGCTTTTGAGGATAGCCAAGTCACATTCCGAATGGAAGAGCTATTCTTGGTAAGACAATATCACTTGACCTTCAAGCTATTTGTGTCCAGCCTAAGGCCACTATCCCCCTGTTGATGGAAAAGGTATCCCAGCAAAGGGGTTGCAGGGCTATGTAAAAAAAGTTATTTATTACGCATTGATGATGGAACATCAGTTTGAGAAACAGTAACACTATACCCGCTGCCCCGTCCTTTTAAACACTAACCCAAGTCTAATTACACGTATAATTATAGATTTAGCCAAGCCTAAAAGCAGAGCTCCCGATTGCAATAATTAACTGCAAAGGAAAAAGAGGATTCATTTTTCTTGGATCAGAAAATTAAGAAATGATCAGTTGTGAGCTTGTAATTGTTTGGCGCGTAGTTCCTTTTTTTTTCCGGTTAAATTTTTAACAAGCTATACATACCATTAAGCATCATGGCAGAAATTAAGTATGCGTTAATAGGGACTTTCCAAAATACGATTGTGCAAGGAATATGTTGGAAGAAAAGTGAACAACGAGTCAGGGCTTAATTTGCGCCAAAATACGCCTTTGCACGTACTCTCTCCTTCTCACCCCAGTGTAATAACCTAACCTGAACCCATGATCCAATGGAAAAACCAGTATAGACCCATTTCAGTAATTCCCAATCTGGAGGACAAACAATGGCTGTTTTCTACCCTGAGAGAAACAAAACCTTTCAAATGCAAAACAATCTTATTCTTTTGTCCTCCAGACTGGGAATTAACTGAAATGGGTCTATTGGGTCAGCGGTCAACTTAAAAAACACATGCGACCTTGGTGAGCTCATAAACTGAGCCCACAATATGGTCACATGATATTGGTCAGTGGATACCTTGTTTTGACAGCTGTCAATTCATTATAACATGGATGACCAATAACAAACATGTTCCTATAGTAATGGTGCTACTCTTATTTTTGAAAGTATTGGGCTAGATGTATGCAAAATTCTTGAGATCGATGGGTTACCAAATTGTCTAAGGAATGGGGCTCCACTCACGTGCCTTTGGCACACAGGAGCTCTGCTATTAAACAAAGCTTGTCCTCAAACACTGCAGTTAATAATAATAATAATAATAATAATAATAATAATAATAATAATAATAATAATAATAATCAACTTTATTTAACGAAGGTAGACACGTGACAGTCAAAAACTGAGAAACCAGTGGCCCTCCAGTTAATGGTTCCCCACATTTTATGTGTCAAATGTATATATTACCATTCAGGTCCTTTCTTAATAAGAGGAGGATTCGGTCTAGGTTAACTGTTTAATTACATATATTTACTACAGGATGAAACAAAAATGAGTACATTCAGTAAGTCCGGTGGCAGAAAGCCCATTTTCGTCTCTCTTTCTCCTTGACCCCCAGACTCCAGCAACAAGTGTCTACTCCCCCACAGACATAGATGATCCTCTCATACCAGAATGGAAACCACTTGGAAAGCTAAATTCCTTTCTAGAAAGCAGGGACAGTCCTGTGAGACATCCTATGAAGACTCAACGGGAAGAGGCTAGCGAACAAACAAAGCGTTGTCGCAGAGGCAAAGCAAAAAACAAGCAGTCGAGTAGGACCAAATCAGAGCTATCAACTTTGGCAGTCACTGGTTACATCCAAAACTCTGGGACAACACCCTTTGAGTGATGACGAGCAACATGCAGATGAAGTGCTGATGAAGGTGCTAGCAGAATGCTAGAGGAATGCTAATAATTGGCAAAAATGGATTCCAAACCTGATGAGGTATCTGTTCAGTGAAGCATAAAAAGCATATCCTGGTCAAGGGCAGAGGTGTTGCACCATCGCTGCAGTCTTCCCAGACGAGGATGGCAGTATCTCCAACACAATTAGACCACTTTCCGGACTTTATAACAAGCCCTCAAGATCCAGGACCTTCCTTTCGGGGAGAAATCAACTGTCAACTAAAGAGATCATCACAGTATCAAATGATTGTCATTCACATGAAAATACCGGAGTCTCTAGTCAAGCAGTATTAGACTTATTCACAGGAATGTGGCTGAAGAATTCTTCAGGATCCAGACTGTTTATCCGGCCTCTGTACCTCTGTAAGTCTCTCCAAAGTCTTGATTATACAAATTCTGCAGGTAGTCAAGCCTTTGATGAACTCGCTGATGTAGTCAACTGATTGGACAAGGGAACAAAAAGAACGCCTGAGGTCTGCAAAGTGTTATCTAAAGGTCAATTTTAAGGTGAATTAAAAGAACTTTATGATATGCATGTATAGAGATCTTAACAAACGGGTTTAAGCTTGTAAAAAAAGACATTCCCCTGAAATATATATTTTCTGCAAATGTGGTATGATGACATCATTAGTCACATGACTATGTCTAAACGTGCATTTTATCCCAGTGTGAGGACAGGCACTGAGCAATTGGAAAGCGCTTCACATATTTCAAAGGGTAATGTTATAGAGCATTAAGAAGTGGCCAGGTGACTTCTGCAGTCTCTCAAATAAGGGAGCTACCTGAGCTGCCTGAGCGAAAAAAGTGGGAGTCTAGGTTGGAATGTACAGAAACTGAAACTAGCGTGTTGGTAACTGTTTTTATGAAGATACACTCTATGCGACCTTGAGGTTGCTACCTGACTGGTCATGTGATTAGAACGGGCTTTAAAATTGCATTTCTCCTCAGTGAAGAATATTTTATTTCATGTGTTGACTTTGAAGGTGCACGGTTCGAAACAATCTAACTCCAGACCATTGCAGAGCATATTCCCTGAGTGATCCAATGGACAAGGATTATCAGATGACCTGTCCACATGATCATCTAGAAACCTGTGATTGTTGTAACTTGCTCACATCAGTTCTTGCTGATATACACAATGCTCTTGAGAAGATATCTGATACTGGTAGTAATGTGTCATGTGATGTCATAGAAGAGTTGGCCTTTTTTGAAGGTCAGGCTAAGCAAAACGTCTTTGCATGGAAAGCACATCTACTCCGATGTATTAATCAGGATGAAGCTCGAGTAGAGGTGATTGATGCTCTCAATGACAGTTCAGTACTTATTGTACAGGACTGGGCCATGAAGTTTCTTCCAAGAAAGTCCAGAGAAAGCCAAACTGATTTGTTCACAAAAAGAGGAATGTCCTGGCACACTACTGTAGCTACTCGGCGGGCAGATAACAAAGAACTGCACATGACTGCGATTTGTTTATATTAGTATTCTATATATTTTATATCTTATCTCAGGCAGGTTATTTAAAATAGGGAGCAAGTTTCTAAAGAAACTGTGGTGCTGCGTCGGTGGGAGTATTACAAGATAATTTGGTTTTATCAACTGGGTTGATAATGTGAATTGTCCACCGTAAAGAGATTCGGAAGCTGACGTTTCGAGCGTTAGCCCTTCGTCGGAGCGAATCAAGGAATTGTGGGTCGTGTGTGGTTTATATACAGAAATATGGAGCTACGCTATTGGTTGGTGCCTGGCAACGTGAAAAACAACAGAATGAATTAGTTGAATGAAAAACGTTCGTTGATACCGTGAGGATTAAGAGTGCCGATTTGAAAAATAAATCTTTGTTCAAGAGTTTTGCGGCTTTCTTTGCTTCCTTGATGTAGGCAGAGGCCGCAGACTGCCATATGTTGCTTAGAATGATTCGGCAGATTAAAGTGTCTAGCAACCGGTTTAGACGCGTCTTTATCGTCTTTCTCTATGTCGCGAAGGTGTTCTCGGAAACGGTCGCCTAGTCGTCTGTTTGTCGAAAAAAATTGCACATTTCCTCTGATTTAGAGGAAAAGTCAGAGTCCTCACTACAAAGGCGACGAAGTCTAAGAAACTGAGAATAAGGAATGGAATTCTTGACGTGTGATGGATGTGAAGATGAATACAACAAATAACTATGAGAATCTCCCCTCTTCGGAAGAGAGGGCGGCGCTTAAAAATCTTAGTAAGCGCAGAGACATAATTGTGAAAGCAGCCGACAAAGGCGGCGCTTTGGTTGTTTGGCGGGCCGACCTCTACCATAAAGAAGCTTTACGGCAACTTTCCGACACCTCTTTTTATGCCAAAGTTGATAAAGATCTCACTTCCACTAACCAACAAATTGTCAAGAGCACCATTAACAAACTTATAGTAAAACAAGATTTGCCGGCTACTGCTACAAATCTCATCATCACCACTCCTAGAACTTCATGTATTTACTTTTTACCTAAAATTCACAAACCTAACAACCCAGGCCGACCTATCGTCTCTGCATGTAGTTGCCCTACCGAACTCATCTCTAGCTATTTAGACAAAATTATGGCACCTATCGTCAGATCTTTACCGTCATACGTTAAAGACAGTCAACATGCACTTCAAATTTTTCGCGATTTCAATTTCCTGGGTGAAGACAAACTTATTTTTACTATGGACATTACATCTCTTTACACCGTCATCCCTAATGGTGAAGGTCTTCTAGCCCTCAAACATTTTTTTGATTTACGCACTGTTAAGGAACCAAGCTCGGAAACACTGCTCCGCCTGGCTGAATTAGTTTTAACACAAAATTGTTTTCCATTCACTACCAATTATTATAAACAAATCAATGGTGTGGCCATGGGTACCAAAATGGGACCCAGCTACGCCAATCTTTTCGTAGGCTACATTGAGCACAAATTTTTTAATCAATACAACAGCCCTAAACCTGAGCTCTACCGTCGCTACATTGACGATTGTGCCGGCGCCACTTCCTCTACCAGAGAGGAACTCAATCAATTTATAACTGCTGTTACTTCGTTTCATCCAGTCTTAAGTATACCTGGGAAATTTCCAATACTTCTTTAGCATTTCTAGATATCAAAGTTCCTGTCGAAGGCAACGGTTTATGCACCAGTGTGCACTACAAACCCACAGATTCTCATAGTTATTTGTTGTATTCATCTTCACATCCATCACACGTCAAGAATTCCATTCCTTATTCTCAGTTTCTTAGACTTCGTCGCCTTTGTAGTGAGGACTCTGATTTTTCCTCTAAATCAGAGGAAATGTGCAATTTTTTCGACAAACGTGGATATCCTGCCTCTGTTGTTCAAGCAGGCCATCATCGCGCCCAACAAATTGATCGGCAGTCAGCACTACAAACGTCTCAGAAGGAGAATAATAATAGAATTCCATTCACCCTCACATTTCACCCTAACAATCATGCAGTAAAATCCGTCATTTTCAAAAACTTTAAATTACTTCAAAATGATCTCGATACTGGTAGAATCTTTTCGCAACTGCCATTAATTTCATTCAAACGCGACAAAAACATAGGTAACTTTTTAGTTAGCAATGCATTCAAAACGAGTGAACAACCTGGAACTCTTAAATGCGCACGCGCGCGATGTAAAACATGTCCTTTCATTTACAACGTTGAGAAATTGTCGGGACCCAAGTGATCCATTAAGATCACATATCATTTTACCTGTACCTCAGCCAATGTCATCTACTGTATAACTTGCACTCTTTGCAAAAAGTTATATATCGGCGAAACAGGTAGACGACTAGGCGACCGTTTCAGAGAACACCTTCGCGACGTAGAGAAAGACGATAAAGACGGGTATAAACCAGTTGCTAGACACTTTAATCTGCCGAATCATTCTAAGCAACATATGGCAGTCTGCGGCCTCTGCCTACATCAAGGCGGCACAGAAAGCCGCAAAACTCTTGAACAAAGATTTATTTCTCAAATCGGCACTCTTAATCCTCACGGTATCAACGAACGCTTTTCATTCAACTAATTCATTCTGCTGTTTTTCACGTTGCCAGGCACCAACCAATAGCGTAGCTCCATATTTCTGTATATAAACCACACACGACCCACAATTCCTTGATTCGCTCCGACGAAGGGCTAACGCTCGAAACGTCAGCTTCCAAATCTCTTTACGGTGGACAATTCACATTATCAACCCAGTTGATAAAACCAAATTATCTTATTTAAAATAGCATTAAAAAGGAATCTAGAATTCTGTATAAACTTTAAAGAAAACAACCCTTTTTGAATCAACAATTACACCATGTAAATCTAAAACTATCCTTATGATTCTCACACTTTATGTCTTGTTGATGTCACATTAGCATTTTTCTGCTTATTTTAGTTTATTTTGATAATCAGTGTAATTGAATTTGAGTAAATTAAAAATGAAATGATGACATTTGTACACGTTTCCCAAATCTGCAACCAAGACAGCCGCATGGTGCTTTCAATTATGAAGGATGTCATTGGAAAGCTGAAGTCACATTTGCCTCAACTGAAATCTGTCTTTTATGACAATGCTGGCTGCTACCACTGTGGGGCTACCATAGTGGGAGCCAGCTTTGCACTTCTCGGACCCACAGGGTGGCAAAGGGCCCTGTGACAGACAGGCAGCATGACTTAAATTGCACATGAAAGTCCATCTTAACCCATTGACTCCTGTGCCGGCCGTAACCGGCCGTGCGAAAACCCACCCCCAATTTCCTGTGCCGGCCGTAACCGGCCGTAAAAAAGCATGTGAGGACAAATGCCTGTCCTACCCTCCCTGAAGACATTTTGGTTCTCCTATTGTACTATTGTTGTTAAGGACAAATAAACCAATGAAAATGGACCTTCTGAGCATATTTTTAGAGGACTTTAGGGGTCCTAGAAAGACGGGTTTTTGTCTTAAAATCACGCGCTCGAAAAGTGCAGGTAATCATGGCGCGTTGCGGGCCAAATCTACAAACTTCCAGGGTCTTGTTTTCATTCCTAAAACGGAGAAATTACTCCTTTGGCACTTAAAATGGAAAGAAAAAACATAAATCGATGTTTAGGTGGCCTTAGAATGGAAGATCAAGGTGAATGGAACCCTCAGACCTTTCTGGTGAATAATTTTCCTTCCTTCAACCGTGGCGAAAACAAGACGATCGGGTGCGTTTTCAAGCGAGTTTTGAATACAGATCGCGGATTTAAAGCAGCTGCCTCGACTTTAGAAAACAAAAATGGTAATGTGCAGTATTAGTTCGAAGTTGAATTCAGCTTTTAGCACGATAGGAAAAGCCACGGCCGATAAAATAACTGCAAAACTTGAAGAGAAAAACTCACGCTTTCGCTTTTGCATGAAAATTAATTCAAACATGTGGTCATGCCGCGAAGCACGTCTCTAAAATTTTGAACATTTTTGTGCTTTTAGATATGTTTTTTTGCCTCATCTTGAATGAAAATTTATTGTTATTGAACTTCCTGTCACGTTTCTTTCATTTGGTTGCCTATATTTGGGAATTTTAGGTTTTAAAAGTGAACAGTATTTTTGAACGCTGGAATTCTGCATATTTAATTTACGGCGAGCCCTCGTGGTTTGTTTGTTTAGTGTATTCGCTTCCCTCAAATATATTTTATCGAGTCTTGTTCAGCTTCTACAGAACACCTGAGGATAGATCTAAGTTGGCACTAAATTTACACAGTTGAAAAACGATTTATCTCAAAATAATTGCCTTGTTTTTGTCGTCTTATTGATGTACATTTTTCAACTTTCTTTCGCTGCGCTGTATTATTTCGTCGGGCGGCAAACAAATTATCCGATTTCTTCTTTTTGAATTGGTTTTACGTGTGTTTTTCGCCTTTTATTTTCTGGTATTTTCTTAAATGTTCTCTGTTATAGTAAAAGAATGAAAATTCTGTTGTATTTGGTTTCGTTTCATCCTCTGAAGTAAATATTTAACTCATTTTTGCGTATTCAATTTTCTCGCCGTTTTGTCACGCGGCAAAGAAAAAATATAATTTCTTGTTTTCTTACAAGTTATACGCATCAAGTTGAGTTCTTTTTGTTGATATTTTTTACTATTTTGGCCGTTCATTTATTGAACTTTAAATAAACAAAGTCTTGAAACCTGATCTTGTGTCTGTGGTTACTGCGCATATGGTTTATTTTTGTGCTTTCACTCGCTCTGGCATATTTCCAAAACACGCCAGGAAATTAGGGGTGGGTCGCGGACAGTTTGATGCAGGAGTCAATGGGTTAAACAAGGGTCTAACAACAGACTTCCAGGGAAATGGTTGACACCATCCAGTCATCAAGGGGTGTTCCTGGAGTCAATGTTACAGCTCACTTCAAAACCAAAAACCCTCTTTGAATGTGAAGATCGCAGGCGTGAGTTTGATTTGTAATACTGAATGCAACGACGAAAGCCTGAGGGTCTGAAAGGCATATGGAATAGTACCCGGTAAATGCATATGACTTTCTGAGATGAGTACTCTGCAGGTGGAACAGGTTTTAGATATATTTTTGTTTATTTGCAATAACACAAAGGAATACAATGTTTACAACACATTTCCGAATAGTACACTAATGCACTACTTACAGTACCGCTCAAAAGTAAGTTACCACCCTCTCGCAAGACGAGACTCTCGTCTAGCGAGAGCCTAAAAAATTCCACTGCTTGAATTTCTCGCGAGACTTTAATAGCCTATTGCAATGCGAACTTGCAGCACGTAGAAAATATTAACCAAGCATTTATACAGTAACTTTGCGCGCTCGAATGTAGCGTACGTTTGCCAAACTCTGTCGTTTGTTTGTCACGTTCATTTGAGATTGACTCTTAAACTTTTCAAATCTACTTGGCTCAAAAATCGTAGCCAAGAATATGCTGCAAAGCTTTCTATTTTACAGCTGTAAAAGCCTATTGTAATGCGAACTTGCACGCTCTGCTCTGTTGATTGTTCAGTTTATCACGTTCGTTTGAGATTTGACTATTACACTTTTCAAATCCACTTCGCTCGAAAATCGTAGGTAAGAATATGCCGTCGTTTATGGGCTTAAGAGTGCTCAAACCTGTACGATGAAAGTTTGCCGATCGATCGTAGCGTCCTCTTTTGCCAATCATATAAAGTGAAAGTCGTGGATATTGAAGCTATTGACTTCACTTTTACCGGTCTTTTAGAAACGTTTGTAAACCTGGAAGAAAGCAGTGATGAAAACATTTAAAGGCCCATTTTCATCCTTGATGCAACGCGGTCGTTTGTTTTTGTTTTGAAACTGATCTGTTGTTAAATGTCGCACTCTGACTGGCCATCTATTTTAATCGGATTGTATTCGATGGGAAACATTCAAAGCTTCACGCAGTGTTTAGTCTGTGCAACATTGCCTTGTTCAATTCCAGTTATAAGTATTCGTTCTTCATGGAAGTGGATGAATCCATTGACAGCGATGAATCCCAGCAATGGAACATTTACGGGTCGTTAATCGATGGTGTACACACTACCAGATGTGTGCCAAGCCGCAGAATGTCTTACATTCTCACATATGTATGAGTTGCGCTAGCAACTTCAGAAATACATAGTATTTTAGAAATACCCGCAACTGACGAGATCCACATGGAGGATCGAAACCATGGTCTTTCCTGAACTCAGCCGAATAATGGCATATACATAAACAGCTACATTGGAATCATGTGGTGTCAGAACGATGAAAAGGAGGAATAATACATCGAGCTCGAGAAACATAAGCTTCATCAGATATATCCAAGCAATATAAGAATGTCTCTAGACAAATGTATAGCTTTCTCGAAGTAAAACTACGACGTCTCCGAAGAAAAACGTACGAGGACAAATATGATATTCGTGATAACAATCTACATACTGTACTTGCATGCAGTTATGCAGTTTTAATCAAACGGCTGAGCCCAGCGTCACAATATATGATGCAAGTAAGCAACATGTTCAAGGTAAATTTCTTATTTTGTCCCTCGAAAGTAAATTCTTGGAGACATATCTTGCATTAGAAATGCACCAAACACATGGCGAATTACAGAGGTGTCAAACTCGGCAAAGCGACGTGGCGATAACAGCGGAAACCAGACAGACCTATGACCTCTAAAATTTGCTATAGCACAGTCTATTACGGCTCAGCTTCATGGCTCAGCTTTACTAAAATTCCTCTTTATAACACAACATGAAGTACCCTCCATAAACAAGAGTGAAACTACAAACAGGTCGAGAGACCAAACAGAGAACGGCAAATGTACAAATGTCACGAACTGTAGGAGTCGTGTAGGCTAGTCAACCTCATTTAACACTCTTCACAGGACAGAATATACGAATACATACAGAATATGTACAAAATACTTTCAGACATATAAAAAGTGACAACAAGAGAAAGTACAATGTATTTACAGCAAGAGGATGAAAACTATTCCAAGGATTGCTTTGGGAACAAGCGATGGAAATTTCGTGTACAGACTTGGCTTTTGTGTCATTTGCATTTTTCAAGGTCCGCGAAATTGAACATCATTTAGAACAGATTTACACTGTAGATCGATGATGGACGGGCGTTATTACATTTGAAAGAAATTAGGAAGCGTGCATTTCACAGTATTACAGTAACCGGGTAAGTCATGCCGAGTCGAGCCCAGAATTTTTTTCTCACAGCAGGGAGGAGAAAAATATCCCCGCCAAATCATAGATCTCGGCCAAGATAAGATGCATCGAAGAAAAATTGTTCAACAAACCCCAGTTTGAAGCGTTTAAGATCCCAAGATTGCATCTAAGATAAATAAAAGTTAAACATTGATAAAAGTACAGTTTAATTCATATGGGGGGGGGGGGGAACTGGCAATTGAGATCGCAAAAAGGAAAAAAATAACCCATATTGCGATCTATTGAGCCCTGTCATGTTGGCGTCAAGATCATATGTCAACTTAAATTTGCATAAGTTAACATGACGTTTGAGCATTCAAATAAACACCAGGGTGAACCCGAAATAAACGTAACATTAACGAAAAATTTCCAAAAGTAAAGGATTCAATTGATACAATTGAAGGAAAGGATAAGTGATAGTACATTTCATTTCTCTTACTCAGCTGTGAAGTAGACGCTAGTCTCGATTGTAACCAACAACATTCAACGCTACATTCAACGCGGTTTTGTCTGTGCTTAAATTTATTTCGTGTAAAAGAAGTTTTGTGAATTAAATTTACTTTTGATAGGACATGAAATGATCAATTTTCTGTAGTACTGGTATTCCAAGAGGCTAACGTAGTAGCGAGAAAATTCCGAACAAAGTGTAAATATTTTCGTAATTCACGTGGGTGAAAAGTTCTGTGTATCGGCACGCCTCGGCAAGCTGGTTGGATTCTTTGTCTGAAGTGTTTCTAAGATCCTGGTCGAGAAAATGATATCTCCGTGACACAAATTATTCATTCAAATGGTAAAATACTCTTTCCTTGAGTAAAAAATGGTTTATTAAAGTTTCTATAGTGTGCCGCTCATGTTAAGTTATTGTTTTTCATCAAAGAAAAGTTCCGTGTTTCGGCGCGGGTTGGGAAGTCGCTTGCTTGGACCGTGCTTACTTCATGTCGAAAAAATGTTATCTTTCATTTGTTTTTGCTCCTTGAAGATGGGACTGTAGAAGCGTCTATTCCCGGTTCTCTTCGACAAAACACAGTGAATTTTTTATTCAACGGCAAAATACTTTTGTGACGTATAATATACAATCAGTTCTGTTAATTTCAGCTAGTCTGAAGGTATATGCGCGTATACTGTATACGGGTTTTCATAAAGAGAGGCCTTTTTCTCGTCTTTTCGTTTGTAATGACAACATTTAAGTTCAAGTTTAATTCATCTGGAATGAAAACAATGAGTTCCAGTTCAATGGACTCGCACAGGCACGAAATTCAAATTTGATCTCGATGCAGCGAGGAATAACTCGGAGTAATCAGAGAAAGATTGAAACTTTACCAAGCGCTTTCCATAATGGATCAGCTTCTTCAATTCCGGCGATAGTACCGATCTTGCGAAACAAGTTTTGTTTCAGTTCCTTCGCACGGACGTAACATGGCAATTCAACATGCTAAAAACATTTCACCGACTGGTGCGATGCAATGTTCCAATAATTCGCTAATGTCTTCGCATTCGTTTCTTCATACATTTAACTTCATTTCTTCATAACTCCAGTCCATTACAGTTTTTTGTTTGCAATGACAGTGTTGAAACCAGCGAAGCAAGTTTCAATTCAAGGCCTCTTCACGCTGTATTAGCAGGAATTTCACGAAGCATACATTGCGGCAAACCCGTCGCGAGAAATAAATCGTTTTCTCGCAAGCCAATTGCTTGTAATGTATTCCAAAATATACGCTTCAGTGGTTCTCGCGAGAGGAGACTCTCGTCTCGCGAGTCAAGATGAGTCTCTCCGAGACAAGAGACGAGAGGTGGTAACTTACTTTTGAGCGGTACTGTACAGCACTAGCTCTGTTTACATTAGATTGCTCTTACTATTTACACTATTTAAATTACAATATCTACACAACTTACAGTACACTACTAACAAATACAGACTCTCGTCTCGCGAGACGAGACACGACAGGTGGTAACTTACTTTTGAGCGGTACTGTACAGCACTAGCTCTGTTTACATTAGATTGCTCTTATTATTTACACTATTTAAATTACAATATCTACACAACTTACAGTACACTACTAACAAATACAGTAATGATAAGGGGCAAAGAAAAAAAAGGAGAAAAATAGATTACCGGTATTATTAATCTGCTCGAGGTTGTACTATAGAAATGTCAAAAAAACAGACCAAAGGCATGTGGTACATTACAGATAAAATGAGCTATGCATCTGACAGGAGATTAGAAATAGGCTAATGGGTAGGAGATAATATATAGGAACTATAATCTGAAATATTAATTAAATCCTCAAATATCCTGCAAGAGGTTTCCCTTTCATTGTGTCTTCACTTTTTATTTTTATTTCATATTGTCATTTTAGTGTGCATATGAAATGCGCAAGATTTGGATGATCTTCTTTTGTTTTAGTGAGCTATATGTGATATTGTGCTAAGAGAAAGCAGTAATTGATAAGAAGCGTAAATTGGGAGATATCTGGCCTCAGACCCAAATTTTGTCGAAGTGTGATCTCCAGGAAGTAAATTTATGTTTTTCAGCCATTCAGTAAGTTTATTCCAAAAGTGAGATGTTTGGCGGCATGACCAAAGATGAATTATTGACTCAGGGGAGGTATGACAAAAACTGTAAGTTTCTTCGCCATGTAGACCTATTCTAAAATTATAAGAAGTTATTAGTTGGCATGTGTCTATGTAAGAATTAGTGCTCTTGGTGCATTTTTTAGCCAAAAGATAGGCTGCAGTCCCGTTTATGTTGTCATCTGTTGGTAGTCTACAATCATCTAGCCACTTCTTTTGACTTGACTCTGGGATTAGACGATTGTTGCTAATCAATTTCTTTTTATATATATGAATGTAGTTGCTTTTTTAACTTGTAAAATTCTTGTTGTATAGTGGCTCATATTTGTAGTTGGTGCTATGTGAATCTTGAAAATAACAATCAGTCCGAAGAGACTTTACAGCCGATATAAATCTGCAGAAGCTGAGAGGGCGAGGATTTATTTCATTTATTTAACGTGAGAAAGTTGTTGTCCAGTCCTATGAGATGTTTCACCCAAGTTATTCCCTTAGTAAACTTTTTTTTTGAAAAAGCTGTCTTGTTGGCTATCCTTATTAGGGAGTTATGCCAAAGTTATTGATCCAGAAAGTGATCTTTCGATGTTATTTCAGGTCCAACCTTTGCCCAGACTCCTAATAGTTCTTTTAAAATGGCATCCAAAGTTTTTATTTTCGATGAGGTGTCTCTAATGTTGAGGTTGTAGGAAAAGAAGTTTTGACAGCCAAGATTTTCCATTTTCCCTTGTTATTGTTATCTAAATATTTTTAATCCATGTGATTTTGAGGGATTTAGTAAATGCTAATATCAATGATTTTTAGGCCCCCAACACTGAAATCATTGATCATTACCTTCCGTTTTATCTTGTCGCCTTTACCATTCCACAGAAAAGTGTAGAGTTAATTGTCTATTTCGTTTAAAACCCTGTAGTTTGAGCAAAGAGGCGAGGGTAGATAAACTTCTTCCACATTTTTGCTCTTGCTTCACTTCTCGAGCGGCCGAATTGCTCTCGCCCCATTTTTCACGCAGCCCGATTGCATTCGGCTCGCATGGGAACGCTTGCTACGCAGGCTACCTTTATATTAGAATTTTCTTAATTGCCTTGGACTGCACCTCTGCCGATAGGAAATAAGTAAGGTGAGAGTGGGCAGCCTTGCCTAACACCTCTTTGAATCTCAAAAAAATTACTTGCCCATCCATTATTCAGAATACAGCTTTCAGTATGACTATACAGGGTTTTCACCCAGTTAATTAACGACGCACCGAAACTGTAGGATCCTAATGTGTCATGTATGAAGGACCATTCAAAAGAATCAAATGCCTTTTTTCAAAGTCAATGAAAAGGGATTTTCTTTTCTGTGACGTATTGGATAATACAGTCAATGAGTGATATTTTCGCCTATAAATCTGCCCTTCAAAAATCCTGTTTGACCATGGTTAATAACGATTGGAAGTACTAGTTTAATTCCGTTTGCAATAGATTTTGCTGCGATTTTGTAATCAGTGTTCAACAGGGTAATAGGCCTCCAATTTTTGATGAAGTATAGTTCCACATCTTTTTTTGGAATTAGTTTTATAACCCCTTGTCTTTGTGTTACTGCATGAGAGGCAGCCAAAAAGCATAGTTGATGGCCGAGATAAAAAAAGATGAACTATCTTTCCAAAAAACTTTGTAGAATTCGGCAGGTCCATCCGTGCCTGGCGTTTTGTAGGTTTCAGATATAGTGAAATGTGATGGAGATACAGCTGAGAGAATGCCAAATGCACACTTCATTAAAGTGAAGTCCAGGATGTGTGAAAACCTATCAATGAATTTTCCTCCTTACAGCACCATCTGGATCTTGGAAAACAGGAACATGCTTTAGAGAGACACTTCTTGACAGAGCAGTGCTTGGCTATGCAGGCAGGCTACAGGAGCAGTTCTGTGGTATACCACAGATACAAGTCAGAAAGTATCTGAACCTCACACCAAAACTTTACGGTAATTACCGTAATGGCGGCCTAAATGCGAGTCGAAGAGCGTCGCTGGTTTATAAAGAACAGTTGAAAAGATGCCGTATTCATGCAAGCATTGCAACAAGTGCTTTAGCCGATCATCAGTTTGCAAGGAACATGAGCGAACTCACACAGAAGTTAAGCTGTTTACATGCAAGTATTGTAAAAAGTGCTTTAACCAGCCATCAGATTGCAAGAAACATGAACGAACTCACACAGGAGAGAAGCCGTATGCATTTAAAGTATTGTAAAAAGTGCTTTAACCAGCCATCACATTGCAAGAGTTCCTTGTTTAAGTTGCTGTTGATTCTGTTCTGCACATTATTTGCTAGCCACAGCAGTTTGTTTGAACTGCAATATGGTAAGTCAGCAACTGTAGCATCAAATGAGGCATTATACGGCATGACAACACAATATATCTCGTTTTATTCGATGATTTCAAATGTTAACAGAAGTGTTTGCCATCTTGGTTATGACTCTACGAAGGTTTACAATCCTCACCGATGTAAGCGAAAGTACCTGCACTCGAAATTTCACTATTATTCAAACACTGACGCAGAATTCAATATCTAAACTAATCCAGGACCATCCTTGATATCCCAGGATCACCAGTATTTTAATGCTACGTCGAACCGAACCGACACACCCAGGATTGTCAACGCTTCTCGTTCAACACCTATTCCAGTTTGCATCAACAATGGAAGGTATGCCCACATAAACCATCTATAGTATCAACGTCAACTTGGCCATAACCCTCGCAACTGCATCAATATATCTACAACTTCAACATGCTCTGCGATATCCACTCCTAGCCAGCCTTCGCTTCACCTTTGTATTATGAACGTTCGATCAATTAAAAACAAGTCTGCCGAGTTTGTTGATTATGTCACCAGCTGCAAAGCAGATTTATTTGCTCTCACAGAAACATGGCTCAGCGAAAATGACGATGCTCACAGGGCAGAAGTTACGCCTACTGGTTTTAAGCTTATTGATCATTCGCGAAAAAATCGTCGCGGAGGAGGAACTGCACTTATTTTCAGAGGAAGTTTGAATGTTCAAAAAGTTGCAGCGAATGATCTTCGTTCATTTGAATATTTAGAACTCATTGTTTCGTCTGGCACGTCTAATTTTCGACTTGTTATCATTTACCGCCCGCCCTATTGGCCTTCGCATCCTGTCACCACAAGCACCTTTATTGCTGACTTTGCAGATTACCTGGAAACTTTAATTCTCTCAACTGAACCATTAGTTTTTTCCGGCGATTTCAACGTTCACGTTGACGACTTGACTAATCCAGATGCAACAAGATTATTAGACTTGTTAGATTCAATGGGTCTTCGTCAGCATGTTAATCAACCAACCCATGAACTTGGGCACACAATTGACTTAATTATCACGCGTCAGTCCGATTCCATCATCTGCGGTTCACCTGTCACTGATCATCTTTTCTCGGATCATTTATCTGTATTAACTACTCTAAGAGCAACGAAACCGAAAATCATATTGAAGGAACGGGTTTACAGGAAAATTTAATCAATTGACCTGGACTCTTTCTGCAGTGATCTAGCAACTTCCGAAATCTGTCAAGATACCCCTAGGGAGCTGAATGAGCTTGTAGACTGTTACAATAGAACTTTAACATCTATTCTTGACAAACATGCTCCGCTTCAGAGGAAAAGTATTCCCCAAAGGCGTCGTATACCGTGGTACAACGATCAGATTCTAACCACAAAAAGGTTGCGAAGAAAAGCGGAAAAGAAATGGCGTTTATCAAACTCCACACACGACTTAACTGCATATAAATCTGCGAGAAACTTTGCTACTAATTTGATTAAAAAGGCGCTTTGATTTCTATCATAACCTTATACAAGAAAACAGTTCGGATCAAGGAAAGCTTTTCAGGATCTCAAAACAATTATTAAATCAAAACTCTGATGTTCCACTTCCTCCTCATTCTAGTAAAGCGATGCTTGCAAATGAGATGGCTAACTTCTTTGTTGAAAAGATCAGTAACATAAGATCCAAATTTAAAGTGTGTACAAATGAAGATTGTCAAGATTGTGCACCCGTTATGGAACTACAAGTTCTGTCATTTAGCAGTTTCCAAGCGATCACGGAAGAAGAAGCTCGCAGCATTGTCATGAATCTGGCTAAAAAATCGTCTGCTCTTGATCTGATACCCACACCTCTGGTAGTTAAATGCATCGATGTCCTTCTACCAGTGATAACTAAAATGATAAACATTTCACTGGATAGCGGTCATTTTCCCTCCTCATGGAGAGAAGCCTTAGTTCTACCAATTCTTAAGAAGACTGGTCTCGACACTGTTTTCAAGAATTACCGGCCAGTAAGTAATCTTTCCTTCATTTCAAAGGTAACTGAAAGAGCTGTGTTTATTCAAATTGACAATCATATGAAGAAACACGATCTTTACCCACTGCTACAATCTGCCTACAGAAAGAACCACAGTACAGAAACGGCACTTTTGAAAGTTACTAACGATATTCTGATGAAAATAAATTCTCAGCATGCTGTTCTTCTTGTTTTATTAGACTTGAGCGCAGCTTTCGATACAGTTGACCACTCTTTACTTCTGCGTAGACTTCAAACTTCATTTGGAATTTCTGGAGCACCATTAGATTGGTTCACCTCGTACTTGACGGCCAGAAGACAACGTGTTTCTATTTCTGGCGCCCTCTCGGACAGTCTCTCTCTTGACTGGGGTGTTCCACAAGGATCGTGTCTTGGTCCACTATTATATATCATGTACTCTTCAAGACTATTCAAAATCATTGAACGTCATCTTCCAGATTCTCACTGCTATGCGGATGATTCACAATTATATCTCTCCTTCGAGCCTGATGAGTTATCTAGCCAACAAGACACTATAATTGCCATGCAAGATTGTATAAAGGACATACGCTTATGGATGGAACACGACAAACTCCTCCTCAATGATGAAAAGACAGAATTTCTTATCATAGGAACCCGACAACAGTTATCTAAAGTTAATATTTCATCGATTACCGTGGGCAACTCTGATGTAATGAGATCGTCAGTTGTGAGGAATCTTGGTGTTTTTGTTGATGACAAGCTGTCGATGAACTCACACATAAACAAAATTTGTAATACGTCATTCTATTATCTTCATAATATTAAGCGAATAAGAAAACATTTAGCGCGTAACTCCACGGAAACCTTAATTCATGCGTTTGTGTTGAGCCGATTAGATTACTGCAACAGCTTACTCTATGGATTGTCACAGGCACAAATTGATAAGATACAAAGAGTTCAGAATGCAGCTGCAAGACTAATTTTCAAGCAACCAAAGTTCAGCCATATCACACCGGTCTTACATCAGCTTCACTGGCTTCCAGTTAAGTACCGTATTGAATTCAAAATTCTGCTCTTTACTTTTAAAGCTATTCACGGCATGGTACCTGATTACATCTGCAAATTGGTCCGTCGAAAATCACCTGGCAGATATTCGCTCAGATCCAGCCAAAGAATCATTCTTGAGATTCCCAGTGGCAAGATCTTTTCTACACTTGGAGGAAGAGCATTTTGTTATGCAGCCCCGAATCTCTGGAACAATCTGCCCCGTGAAATAACTAGCCTTGACTCACTCTCAAGTTTTAAGTGCCACCTCAAGACATATCTTTTTAAACAAGCTTTTAGTTTATAAATAGTATATATTTTAATCCATCAGAAATTTGTTTATTTTTAATTATTAATTATGAAAAATGCACTATATAAGTTCCAATTATTATTATTATTATTATTATTATTATTATTAAGTCAGCCGTGATGGGATAGGCCTTGAAGTCGAGTCATATTTGACAAACAAGATTTACAGAAAAGCAAAAAGATTACTTGACCAGTAAATTGGGGAGATGACTGGCCAGAAAGCAGATGCAGCATCTGTAGTCAAGTTCATAAGTTAAAACAATATCTGTGATATATCAGAACATTTGCTGAAATACTAAAATACTTAGGGTTAGCGCGTCAAGAGAGGTGCAGACGCTGCATCAGACCATCACCTCCTAGCTGCCAGAGTCAGATTAAAGCTGAAGCCTAACTACCAACCACGAAATCCAAGGATAAAGTACAATGTGCACTACCTCATGGATAGTGATACAGTACAGAGCTTCCGGTTGTCGTTGTCTAACAGATTTCAGCCCCTACAAGATCTGAATATAGAGGATGAATGGAGTGACATCAAAGAGAGTATTAACAGAACATGTGCAGAAGTATTAGGGACTAAGACAGCTGAGCACAAGGAATGGATTACACCAGGAACCATGGGGTCTATCAGCAAAAGAAAACATCTGAAGGAAGAGTACAACAGAAGCAGGACTAGGAGAGAAAAGTCAGAGGCACACAAGACGTATGAGGCAGCAAACAGTGAAGTAAAGCGTAAGATCAAACAAGATAAAAGGGAATATTATGATACCCTAGCGACGAAGGCAGAAGAGGCTGCAGCACATGGCAATATGAAGGACCTTTACGATACCACCAGGAAGTTGGCAGGTAAATTTCAACAGACTAGCAGCCAAGTAAAGGACAAAGAAGGTAATATCTTGACCAGGGAAGATGAGCAGCTTAAGCGGTGGGCACAATACAGTGTACTTCAATGATCTCCTCAATCGTCCTCCCCCACCAGAACTTCCAATAATTCCAGAGGCTTCAGCTGAGCTGAATGTGAACTGCGGTAAGCCATCCAAAATAGAGATGTGCACTCTATCAAGATGCTTAAGTCAGGGAAAGCAGCTGGCCCAGATAACATACCTCCGGAGTCCCTGATACCATCTTGGAGGAAGTAACATCTTCTGTCGACCTAGGCAGTGTAGTCAGCACTGACGGAGGTTCCGATGAAGATATCAAGGTCAGGATAAACAAAGCCAGAGTAGCTTTCAGTATGCTGAGGAAAGTGTGGTCCTCCCACGTCATCTCACGGAGAACCAAATTTAGAATTTTTAACACCAATGTCAAAGCTATCCTCTATGGCTCAGAAACGTGGAGAACAACTAAGCAAACGTCTCAGAAATTGCAGTCCTTCGTCAACAAGTGCCTTAGGCAAATTTTAAAAATCAGTTGGACTGACAGGGTAACGAACGAGATGCTGTGGGAATTAGCAGGCGAGGAACCAATCATAACTCAGATCTCAAAGAGAAAGTGGAGATGGATAGGTCACATCCTAAGAAAATCAGCTAACAGCATCACCCGGCAGGCGCTACGTGGAACCCCCAGGGCAAGAGAAAGAGTGGTCGCCCCAGGAACTCCTGGAGAAGAGGTGTAGAGTCCCAAACGAGAAACTGGGGCCACACTTGGGACACTTTAGGAAGCCTTGCCCAGGACAGAACCCGATGGAGGATGGATGTGGTTAATGGCCTATGCTCCAATCGGAGCTAAGGGAATATATATACAATTATAGTAATGAGTACAGTGCTCTATACCAAAAGTCTCATAGAAAGCTCAACACAAGAGATTGTTTTCGATTTGTTTATAAAATTTTTACTTTTGTAAGAACCCCAGTTTTGTTTTCCTTTTTAATTCAAGCAAAATGGTAGTAGACTACCTAGAATGCTGTTTTTTAGAAACAAAAAAAACCCAATCATTCACATCTTGATGAACAGTCAAATTTTGAAGAAAAGGATGCAAGACAATAACAAAATATCTACTTAAAGTGAAATTGAAAACAACGGAAACAGATCCTTTTCAAGTCGTTGTTTCTCTTCACCCTCCCAGTGGGAATAATTTTGTTCTGTCATGCAACACTACAGCAATGCTACAACCTAATCAAAGACACATGTGCCCTCGGCTACTGGAAAGTTTAGCTGTAAGTTATTTCAAGAGTTTTGAAAGCTTAAATTTTGAAATTGTACAAAATTTAAAAATTGGTTCAAAAAATGCTCGATTAATGAAATTGCTGGGTGAGGTTTGCTGCAACGAGTTCATTGAGCATTTGGAAAAAAAAAAAAGTACAACCAGGTGGCAAATTTAAAGGTCATCTAGAAAAGTGTAAGACATAAAGGTAATTTTTTAACAAGTTCTTGCTAGTTAGTATTCAATGGTTAGCCGTCTTAGACACCAACAAACCACCACTTAGGTCTCATATTTCAACCAAAATTTGTTCAAATTCAGAGGGTTCATGTGAAGTGCAAACTAAATTACCTGAACCAGCTTTCACATATGTTTTAGTGCAATGTTTATAAAGACCTTATGGCTGGAGTCTTAGGGTAAACCACGGTGTAGCACATGCCTAAAATGTTAATCGCATCTTTCAGCTAAAATATAAATTTGTCGGTTAAGAACGAAACAGTTTTAAAATATTATTGTCTGCATTCCAAATGACCCCTAAGTTGAAAATTTACCTCCAAACTAGAAGTAAAAGCCTTTATAAATTAATGCATCAGAAAATAATTTAGCCCGCTTTCTTCCCTTTAGCATGCAAGCAAAGTTTTGAGAATGGCCCATTTTGTCTAAATTTTAGCTGTTTTTAAGTCGCCAACAGCAAAAATAGCTTTTATTGATTTTCTCCAAACTGAAGCAGCCTTTCTGAAAACAAACCACATCACGTTTAGGTACTAACCAATACCTATCGATAAGCAAGATATGAGCAAACATTTTTTCCACTCTGGCTGTTGGTTGCTTAATTTTATAGGCATTTGCACTTAAACAACAACACCTCAATACAAAACCAGCGTGGCCAGCTTGCAACCAGACACTCTAGAAATCATTGGGGGTGGTATTCAAAGTAGCTCCAAACACCTCGGACCAGAGGGTAGTTCTATGACCATGTTGATGCAACAATGCATGCACTGCTTGTGGTTTCTTTCACATGCTTGCTGACATTGAGAGTACATGTAACTGTAATTTTGTTTTTGGTTCGGATTTAAAGATTCAATTTGTTTTTCATTTTCCAGACCATGAATGCCATAGTTAGATGTTGTCAAATCATCAGAATTTTGATGGGCAAGATTAAAAAGCCTTTAAAAGGTAAAAAAGAAAATAAGCACATGCCATTGTTCCAAGAACTTTTAGACCTCTTTTAGAAGTCAATTACAACAGCGGAACATGTGTCTGATCTTTAAAGTGCATATGACACGATAATTTTTTCTCTTGTTTCTTGCGGTTGGATATCTATAGAAGATGATTTGACGCTTAACAGCCACGATAACATGTTTCTTGCAGTTGGATATCTATTAAAAACGATTTGAAGCTTTAAAAGTGCTGGAAAAATCTAAACATAATTTTTTTTTGCTTTCAAAATACCCGCAATTTGCCTTCAAATTTGTCCATGAGACTGGGACGTAGTTTATTGCCGGAGAAGTTATTCGTGACGTCACATTGTGTACCTTTGCCGCAAAGGTCTGTTGTTGATAAAAGGATTCTGCAGTACTTCGTAGTGGATAGATTGTGTATTGAAAGGTGAGATGCATCTTAATCCCTCTGTGTGTGAATTATTCCCACAGCTTGTTTTATTTGGGGCGCCAGCAACGCAGCATCTTCCTCCTTTGAGTTTCTTTCCCTTTTCTGCCATATTTGATGTTGCATTAAGGTACACAATGTGACGTCACGTTCCGATATCACGTGCGATTTTGGCTGCGTGATGACTGGGACAAATTTGAAGACAACTTGCGGATATTTCGATAGCAAAAAAATGCTTTTTAGATTTTTCCAGCGCTTTTAAAGCTTTTAAAGCAAATCGTTTTTAATAGATATCCAACTGCAAGAAACAAAAAAAAGATTTCCGTGTCATACAGTACCGCTCAAAGGTAAGTTACCACCGTCTCGCGAGACGCGTCTCGTTTCTCGCGAGACTCGTCTCGAGACAAACGAGACGTGTCTCGTTTCTTGTGAGTGCACTGGAAGTACATGTAACAATACGCGAATGGATTGACCATCAAACCTTGACTCGTTTTTTATTCACACTTGTAAACATGTGAAACGATGCTTTAATCTTGAAACCTCGACCAACATTTTATTCAAATTTGTGAACAAGCAACACCATGCTTTAATCACGAAACCTCGACTCGGATTAACATTTTATTCAAACTTGTGAACATTCAACACCACGCTTTGATCATGAAATCTCGACTCGGACTAACATTTTATTCAAACTTGTGAACAATAAGCGACACAGCACTTTGATCATGAAACCTTGACTAACATTTTATTCAAACTTGTGAACAAGAATCTAAAATTAATGCAAACGGCGCATCTCAGAAACTTTGATTTAAAACTGCTGTCTTTAAAGGTATAGTATTTTGGCGTTTGAATGAACAATTTATGCCAAATAGAACGGAGATATTTTTCGTGTTTGCCGTGACCCTTCGGATAAAGTTTTTTACGCTACCGACTCGTCGTCTTGTGCCGCTAGACAAAACTTTCCCTGGCAGAAAAATCTGCAATTAATGCAAACGGCGCATCTCAGAAACTTTGATTAAAAACCCTGTCTTCAAAGATATAGTATTTTGGCGTTTGAATGAACGATTTATGCCAAATAGAACCAGAGATATTTTTAGCGTTTACGTTCACGTGTGGGAAAGTTCATTACGATACCGACTCCTACCATAGACAAAACTTTCCCTGGCAGAAAAAAATTGAAACTACAGTGTATTGCAAATGGCACGTCTCAGAAACCTTGATTTAAACTCCTGTCTTTAAAGCTATATGTTTTTTTTTAAATTGGCGTTTGAATGAACAATTTGTACCACACAGAACCGGAGATATATGTTTTTTTTTTTTAAATTGGCGTTTGAATGAATGATTTGTACCACACAGAACCGGAGATATAATTTCTTTAATTATTTCCGTGACGCTTTTGTGTCCTATTTACATGAAAAGACAATTGTCTCGCCGGCGCGTGTTGAAAGTCGGAACATTTTTCTCCTACACAAAATTTAGTGGTCGTTTGAGTTAGCGGTTATTGGAGAACAAACAAATGTAGGCAACTGAATTATGAGTATATGATATCTAGTGCCAAAATACTCACAATATCACGATTGAAAAATTATAGAGAACAAGATTCGCAAAATCAACTCTTTGCCCTTGTGTTCGCATGAATTGAAATGCATGTAATTCTTCTTATACATGTAGTTTATGCAGATATAAAACTGATGCACATCTTATGTTGGACGGTCCCATCGATTTTGCTAACGAACTGCAGAGCAGCAACCGTTACACGTCATGTCCGGTTTCTTACGCGTAATATATGCCATACTAAATGCATCAGTGATTCCCGAGAGAAACGAGACGCGTCTCGCAAGAAACGAGAAATGTCTCATGAGAAACGAGACGAGAGGTGGTAACTTACCTTTGAGCGGTACCGTATGCACAATCATGCACGCATAAGGACGAAACTACCAATGGGATTTCCGTGTTGTAGCAGAAGACATTGTATGTCTTGAGGGTGCTTATACATGTAGCTGTTTGGAGTTAATTTTTCCCTGTTTTTTAATCGTTTTTGCAAAAAGCACTCACTCATTTAATAAGGAAAGCACATTCCTTTCTTCAATCTTTCTTTGTTTGAGGCAGAGCTCAGCTCGCCTTGTCTGAATGAATGAATGAATGAATGAATGAATGTGAACTTTATTTAAGATAGGGTGGCCCAATCAGCAACGTGGCTGTTATCCTGAGGGGCCCTGTATACACCTAAAATCATTATAGCAATAAAATGAATAACAATGAGTACTTGTGATCTGAAAACTTATGGTCTGAGAAAAAACTAAAATATACAGTGTATACGAGTCTAATGAACACATTAGGCTAAAATATTACAAGATAGAAGGATAATATATAAGCCAATTGCACACTAATGATATAAGAACTATGCAAAATCGTGTTTCATCAATAGTTGCTTAAAAGATCCAAGGATGCTGCCCATTTGTCAAAGCAATTTTCTCTCATATACATTCATTATTGTGTAAGTGAGACACGTGAGCCCATGTGGCAGTAGATAACAAAACAACACAGGTGCACACAGAACACTGTTTGAAGGTGGTGCTCGGTAAGCAGGGCATTGGCCACTGCAGCAAATGACACTCCTGTTGCCATGACAATCCTAACCTGTCCATCAAATGACATTACTAATGAACAAATCTGAAATGGACCAACCAGAACTTAACATGATATTGAAGGTTTTGACCTAGTCCAGTCGATATTTCTAATGAAATCGTCACGCTTAAATGAATAGGTCTTGTACAACAGTTGCAAAATATTTAACACATACCAAAACTATTATTTCACTCGGTAAATTCACCATAAAATCAAGAAGATAAAAAGCCATTTCTTCAACTTTAATATTTTCCAGTCGTGTAATCTTGTGAGCTGCTTCACTGGAAGTGGCACGAGGTTGATGACAAAGTGAACATTATCCACTTTAAAGATTTACACTACAAGTGTAAATTACTGGAGCAATTACGCAAGAACAATATTTAACAAAATGTTTCAAATCATGAGAAGTGTAGGCCTGCCTACAATGAGAAGTGTAGGCCTGCCTACAATAAGAACCTGACGTCAATGTATTGTTGTCATCTTTGTTTGTTCTCTGTGCGTGATTAATTGTGAATAAACTATTACTATAACTATTATTACCTTGATGAATCTTGTGGCTTGATATTTGCTGTCCATAGATCAATGGGGTCCATAATACATGTACTTTCTGAAAGACACAATTGAATTTAAGAGCATTTGCATATACATGAACTTACTGGATATTTGCCATTGAAACTGAACAGAAGTATTTTTTAATGCATGTACAGACGCGCGGTAACCCAGATTGTGGTTTATATAGGGGATTATATAATAACCCAAGTTATTCTCGCATTTTGATTGGTTTTCGCCTCTGGTCACAGGACAGACGCACCACTGACGTTATCATTACAAAGTTTTCCCCTCTGTGTATTAAAATGGCAGAATGTTTTGAGAATTAAGATAATATTTTACGTCACTGGGTGAAAGATCAGGTACGAGAAGCAGGAAGAAGAAAGAAAAAGCCGTTTCTTTGCTAGAAGATGAAAAAATACTCAAGCAGTCTCAATTGGCAGTCGAGCGAGACCATAAAACCAAACACGAAATTGGACATGCTTTGTCTCGAATTTAACAAACCCAATAAACAAAGTGTTTATGAAATTACTTTTCAATCACAATTCTTTGCTACACATAGCAACCAATGAGATCGTTTCATTTTGTACGGACAATAGGTTACGTCAAATGGCTTTTTTCATGATCGTTAAAGTGGGCAAAGGCCAACTTTCGAGATGTTGCAAGATTTTGAAATAAAAAAGCTTTATCTATAGTAGTTCGTTTCTTTATCACATAAACAAATAGATTCCATGTTGCCATGCGTCTATTCAGTAATAGATAGATCACAGAGGATGTTAAAATGTGGTAAGAAAAAAAAAACGTGGCACATGAGGCAATAGCCAAGTGTGTCACTGATGTTTGGTATGTACTAAAACCCGAAATAACGGAATGAAAAGACCAAAACAAGTGAAACGACCAAAACGAAACCACCGAAACGAGAGCAAGTAAATCAATAAAAAATAAACAGCCTTGATCTCTGTTATGTTACCATGGAAGCCTGATTTTGTACCCATATCCTGCTCTTAAGCCACATGTAGGACACCATGGCATCACAAATTCGCGCCTGAAAGATGGATGAGCGTAAGGGTGTTGACGACATGCACAAAGACATCAACAAAAAGGTGGGTGTTTCTCACATTTTGAATGGTATTCTAGCTAAAACAAGAAATCTAATTTTCCAAAAAAAGGTTGTATCATGGATTCTTAGACTTTTCAAGTAAGACTTTGCAGCATTGTTCGTCTGAACCAAGCTTTTCTTCAATATCTCTAACGAAAAATGAGGGCGACTTGACAGGCTTTTATCATTTTAATGTCAGGCCTTTGTGACTCCTGCAGTTTCTCAAAGTAATTTCTTAGGCACTTAGCTCTTCACGAATATTTTTGCGATTGTGTTTCCATGCATGTCACAGAAAATTGCCCATTCCCATTTCCAAAAACTTATGGTCCATCCCTTATCAGAATGTTTCCTGGACAGAGCAGACAGAGAGGCGGGTGGGGTTAAGCCCCCTCACTTTTTGCAGCAAAAACGCAAAAATAAAAGATAATTCAGGGAGAAAAATGCTCCTCTAAATTTCATCAGTCCTGAACAGACAAAAGTTACTTGACAATAACTCGGAGCAATTAGTATCTCTTGATAGTAAGACATATGTGAAATACCTAGGTGTTCTAATTGACGGTAATCTCTCTTGGAAGCACCATATTAACTACATTTCCATGAAAATAAGTAAAGGTATCGGTATTATTGCAAGGCTTAGACACTTGGTATCACGCACTACTCTTCTAAACATTTACTGTACCGCTCAATGATTGACAGGTATATCTCCTATGGTCTAGTTGCCTGGGGCCAAGCCGCGAATGCTCATTTAAACAAAAGCGGGTTCTTCATCTAATGTACTTTCCCAATTATACATCTCAAAGTGCTCCCCTTTTTGCTTGGTCGGGAATTCTACCGATAAAAATGCTCTACTTCAAATTGGTTGCCTCTATGTTACATGACATCGTAAATTGTTGTGCTCCTCCCAATATTTCTGAACTTTTTACTCGCTCCGAACAGGTTCATTCTAGTTGCTTTCTTTCTCCAGAGTTGGTGCGAAAATATGGAATGGCATTCCCCCTGAACTTCGTAAGCTAATAAGGAAAGCACCTTTTTAAACGCAAGCTGACTCACCTTCTTTTGAAAATTCTTGAAACTGAGGAGATGAATGTTGACTTGCGCTACATTGACCTGGGTTTCTGGTTTAGTTTTAACTACTACTTAATTATCACTACTATTATGTATTTTTATTTATTCGCTCATAATATTTGTTTCATTGTGTGCGTGTGTGTGTGTATGTGTGTGTGTGAGAGAGCTTATCAATTATACTGTGTCAGTTTAAGTAGCCTGCCTAGAATAGCTGTGCTAACTGCAGGCTACAAAGGCCTTTTCACAACTGTAAAATAAAGTTCATGTTGTTGTCATTACAATTCCCATTGGGAAAGTTGGCGCGCATGCATACATGGGGAATAACATGCGAATGTAAGTGGAAACATTTATTAAATGACTTTTCAATCCTACCCTTGCGCTACTACAGTTTTATACAAGGTTAATAGCAGTTGAGTTAACTGCAGTTCAGGCAAAATTGTTGGATTTGTAGTTTATTTAGGAAACATCCATCAGTAGTACCAAAGTGGAAGATATTTCATTGTTTTGATAGTGAATTTAAAGATCAGATAACAAATGTAGTTTGAAGTATTTACAGAGCCCAGTATGGAGCCGCCATGCATGTTGTGTTCCCCTGAGGTATAATGTTAACATCTCAAACTTACATTGGTTATCTAGGACACTGATTATGTGCACGGAACAAACAAACATTTAAATGATCACTTTTCCGAATACTACATTGTATAATGTCTTAAATGGCTAAAAATTACGAGATGAATACATATTTTCCGACAAGCTCGGTCGTAGCTTTATGTCACGCACCGCCATGACTCTGAAATCCAAAATGCGCCAGTTTCCAAACGAAGGTCCCTATTGAGATGGAAAGTTGTAAACAGATAAAAATTTAGTACTTCCTATACCTGATGAGGATAAAAACTGTGGGGGCTCTTTAGTTTTCGATTTAAGAATTTGATGACGTCACATGAAAATGCTCTATTGAAATCAAAACTTTCCAAGCCCCCGGACTTCCCTAGTAGGCTTACGCTCAACCTAACGCAAGTTATTACTACAAAGTTTCCTAAACTTGAAAATTCAAACCAAGGCGGAACACCAGGTGTAAGTAATTAACTTCTATGTTTCCAGTTGAGAAGGTTAAATTAAGGATGTTCACACCCAAAATCTTTGGATGAAATATTTCTTTTAAACTTCGATTGCAATTAGACAATAACATGGGCTTTGCTGTAATTTTAAAGATTCCTTACCTACACTATTATACTTCGGCAGGGGAGTAAATCAGAGCCAGTGTATGTGGACTCCAGCTCAGATAATGATACCCTTGATAACTGATGATCTCGTTAGTCTCAGTGAATTCGACGAGTCACACAAAGCGATTGGTATTAGACTACATGGAAGAGTAAACGAAGTTAAATTTGATAACGTCAGAGAAGAGGTCTCTGAAGAAGAAAACATTAGCAGAGATACAGTGGGGAAGTTTAGTCACAAAGAAGAAAAAGAGAATGATCCTGATGGTTCTCAGCCGATTTTGAAAAGGCTTGTCGAGGGCTTTACTACCGCGAAGCGCCTGTTTAACATCATTGTGGGAGGAGATGTGCCTGAGAAAAATTTTGTAAGCGGGTGCCACGGGGCATTCGGAATCAAGCCCCATTTGTTGTAGACACTACATCTCTAGAAGCAGATATGTGACCTGGAAAGCGAAAAGCACCACTAACGCTTAACCGTTTCATGGAACAAACCGTTTAGTACCATTTAGTATCTGTTTAAAAGCATTTAAACGCTTTTCTCATCCGTTTACAAAATACAAGTAACCGTTTAATGTTTTCGACAAACCGTTTAAACGCTTTTCTCAACCATTTACAAAAAAATTTGTATCCGTTTAATGATTTGGGCAAAGCGTTTAAACGGTTTCCTCATCCGTTTAATTGAAATGGGTATCCGTTTAACATTTTAAGCAAAGGTTTAGACCCTGCATATGGCAAAAGTTGCAATAAATGCGGATCATTGGCCACTTCTTGCGTGCTTGCAAGAGCAGGGCAAGTGAAGAGAGGATCAACAGTCCAACTACCTTTGCAATAGCTGTTATCGCAGTTATCAGTGGTTTTACATGTAAACGAGGCGAAAGGGTCAATTCTGCTTTGTATTGACCCTTTCGCCTCGTTTGCGTGCATTTCTAAACAAAAGAACATTATATCGCAGACTCAACTGCAATAACAGCTATTATGGATGGCAAGAAGACAGGGTGGAAATTCTTTTCTCATCTTCACTTAGTACATGGTGGCAAGACAAACGTTTCACAAGCCCAGATTCACTCTGCATCTACATGTAGGACTGTGTAATACCATGCCTGAAAGTGTGTTACAAAAGCTGTTTCCCACCGTTTAGATTTCAAAGACAAAGACCACAATCAGTACGTAAGGAGATTAGACCCTGCATCCAAAGGGCCAGGTAACACTTTGCTGCAAAAGGAAAGTTGGAGTTCTTACTGGTCAACGTCCCACCAGGGAAGCCACTACTTTCCTGAGCCCAAAAAGGGCTATTGCCACATGCATATGCCCTTTGGTATCTCCTCAGGGCCAGAAAAGTACCAAGATTGCCAACATGAGTTTCTGGATGGTATCATTAACATATGTTGCTGATGATATCTGCATATTTGGGTGTAATGACACTAAAGAATAGGCAAATATCGACCATTATACAATGTAAGCAAAGGTTTTGTAATCCACAAGCAAGTCAAAATTAGCAATAATAACAAACAATGTCTCGGAGTCATATCAACATGACACCACTTTCAAGTTCAAATGATAGGAAATAAACTGTCAGAAGATTAATGTAATAAATAACAAGAACCGCGGTGCGGTTGTAAACCGCACTTTAAAAAAACGCGGTTACTTACACTGTCTGCAAAATGTGACTCTCCTGCCCTTCAGCAAATATACGAAAAAAGGAGTATCTGATTACATTCTTTGCATAGCACGAGTTTAGCGTGACTTGTAATCGGAGAATTTTGTTTACGTCTAATGAAAAAATACCTTGACCTTTCAATATAAATTTTACAAGTAGTAGGAAAGTAGGGGTTCTCCAACAGGGACACAGGGACACAGTGACGTCACAATACCTGAGGGGTTGACGTCATCAAAAGTGATTAATCTAAAAATAAAATAGTGACGTCATCGGGATGGAGGGGTGTGTAGGGTGTCATTGGAAGTATTACATCATAATCTTAAAATGGGTAGAATGATGTCATAGAATTATTTTTAGTACCAGAGGTCATATGATTTTTTCATTATAAATACGTTGGAACCTCAAGCTCCGTTAGTCATGCACTGAACTCTTCTTTCAACCCTAGATTTGCATACAAACTCCAATGGAAAAGCCCATGGGACAGCTCTACCATTGAAATTACAACAATAAAAAGTTCAGACCGCTAATTAATTGTCAACACACGACAATAAATATTTGTTGGACAACGCGTTTTCTTAACAGGGACACAGGGACATAGTGACGTCACAATACCTGAGGGGTTGACGTCATCAAAAGTGATTAATCTAAAAATAAAATAGTGACGTCATCGGGATGGAGGGGTGTGTAGGGTGTCATTAGAAGTATTACATCATAATCTTAAAATGGGTAGAATGATGTCATAGAATTATTTTTAGTACCAGAGGTCATATGATTTTTTCATTATAAATACGTTGGAACCTCAAGCTCCGTTAGTCATGCACTGAACTCTTCTTTCAACCCTAGATTTGCATACAAACTCCAATGGAAAAGCCCATGGGACAGCTCTACCATTGAAATTACAACAATAAAAAGTTCAGACCGCTAATTAATTGTCAACACACGACAATAAATATTTGTTGGACAACGCGTTTTCTTAACAGACTTTATTGCTTGTTATTAGCGAATCCAAAAATAATACACACAGATTTGAAATGAATACACACACGTCATTAAACTTTCAAACAACTTTATTTAAATAATAACGATATAACAAAATCAGTTTTTATCGTCACTCGCGGGAAAATATAACCTCACTTTCAATGTTTTCATGTTTTCGTGACTCACTGCACCACAGTCATTACAACGAGCAAAGGCTTCTTTTATATGTTCACTATCAAGCGGAATATTGTAACCACAAATGGGACAAATAGTAAAGTTAGCGTGTCAAAAGCATCTGGGACACTTTACCACCGCAGTTACGGACACATTCCAGTTTTGACAATGGTGACATGGTTTCGAGGACTCTTTTTGAATGATTCCCTCTCGGTCAGACTCGCTATCACTTTCTGCATCATTGCTTTCAGATTAACTTTACTCTTCCGCACTACTGTCGCTACTATAGCTACGGTCACTGTCATCACCACCTTCGCCTTTGTTCTCTCTATTAACCTTTTCTTTTTCTAGTACATTGTAAATCACCCAAAATTTTCTTGTTTTTTATTAAATGCTTGTCAACTCCTAACTCTGCCAGGAAAGTATTAAACGCTCTGGGTTTGATTACCTCCTCATTATGAGGGAGCAATACATATTCCACCAACTCAGCGATGTTTGTTACGGGAATTATGCGATTTTTTCGAAGTAATTGACCACGTGGAGTCCAAAACGGAATATCCTTGGAAGCAGCCATACTGTGTAGTAAGTCAGAAGCGCGTTTTCTGGAAACGGTTTGTGAGAGACTCTCTAACACATCTTTAATTCGTGGTTCCTCGTCATCGCTCTGCTCATCTTCAGAGACATCTGTCTTGCCTGCTTCCTCAAAAGGCTCCATTTCGCCTTCTCCAATTTCTTCATCATCCCAATGTACCTTTCGCTTCATGCCCGAACCGCACTCGTCAAAAGAAGATATGAAATGATTGATCTCGTTAAGGGTTATTGCATTTATAGCAGAAGAAATCCCAAGCTACTTATAACCGGGGGCAACAAGTCTTGGATAAATCCACCACCCTCTTGCACAAGAATCTGCTTTTTCTTTTTGTAGGGAACATTCGGTTCTGCGAGACTAATTAGAACATCCTTATATGGATGCAATTTCTGCCTGTTTTCTTCGGGAAAGGGGATGTATCCCTTGAGCACATTGTATAAAACTTGAACTAATGTGTGAACTTGTTGTGGAGTGGCAGTCCTTAATAGAAACTCGCATTGATGGGTAGGGCAATGGGCTAACAGTTGAAGAAAACCACGATTGTTCTTTACTACCCGAGACATAATTGCAGACTAAACTAGAGAAACACGTTAACCGTTTTTTAAAGAATTGTGCTGGTTGTAGTTTAATTGTCTTAATTAAACAATAGAATTGAGGAGGAGGAGGAGGAGGAGGAGGGAAAACAATAGAATTGAGGAGGAGGAGTGCACCACCCTCTTGCACAAGAATCTGGTTTTTCTTCTTGTAGGGAACATTCGGTTCTGCGAAACTAATTAGAACATCCTTATATGGATGCAATTTTTGCCTGTTTTCTTCGGGAAAGGGGATGTATCCCTTGAGCACATTGTATAAAACTTGAACTAATGTGTGAACTTGTTGTGGAGTGGCAGTCCTTAATAGAAACTCGCATTGATGGGTAGGGCAATGGGCTAACAGTTGAAGAAAACCACGATTGTTCTTTACTACCCGAGACATAATTGCAGACTAAACTAGAGACACACGTTAACGGTTTTTTAAAGAATTGTGCTGGTTGTAGTTTAATTGTCTTAATTAAACAATAGAATTAAGGGGGAGGAGGAGGAGGAGGAGGAGGAGGGAAAACAATAGAATTGAGGAGGAGGAGTGCACCACCCTCTTGCACAAGAATCTGGTTTTTCTTCTTGTAGGGAACATTTGGTTCTGCGAGACTAATTAGAACATCCTTATATGGATGCAATTTTTGCCTGTTTTCTTCGGGAAAGGGGATGTATCCCTTGAGCACATTGTTTAATTGTCTTAATTAAACAATAGAATTGAGGAGGAGGAGGAGGAGGAGGAGGAGGAAGAGGAGGGAAAACAATAGAATTGAGGAGGAGGAGGCGGAGGAGAAAATACAATAGAATTGAGGAGGAGGAGGAGGAGGGAAAACAATAGAATTGAGGAGGAGGAGGAGGCGGAGGAGAAAATACAATAGAATTGAGGAGGAGGAGGGAAAACAACAGAATTGAGGAGGAAGAGGAGGAGAAGGAGGGAAAACAATAGAATTGAGGAGGAGGAGGCAGAGGAGGAGGAAGAGGAGGGAAAACAATACAATTGAGGAGGAGGCGGAGGAGGAGGAAGGAAAACAATACAATTGAGGAGGCGGAGGCGGAGGAGGAGGGAAAACAATAGAATTGAGGAGGAGGAGGAGGGGGTGGAGGGACAATAATAGAACTGTGGTGGTTGAAGCCTATATAAATGTGGAACATTATACACATTTTGTCAGTTCGCGCTAGGCTTTGAGTGAGTTGACATGAGTTGGTCCTGTCCTGTTTGTCAAAAGGATTTTCTAGAAAGGATAATTTGCAAAGACATATGAACAGCAAACACAGTAATTCCAATTTTGCTCCAGTCATACCGATGTCTCAAGAAAAGTGTCAGCGGTTTCAGTTTGAACATCTGTTCACTTGCATGGTGGCCGGGATGACTGGATCAGGCAAGACGATCTGGGTCCAATCGCTGTTAAGACAGGCTTACAGAATGGTTAATCTTCCTCCCGAAAGGAAAATGTGGTGTTACTCACAGTGGCAGCCCGCCTATATGGAAATGCTAGTCGCCATACCAAATATAGAATTTGTCAAGGGAATCCCAACGGCTTTAGAGCAAGATGATTATTTTAGTGTTAACAAACGGAATTTAATTGTCTTTGACGACCAAATGATTGAAGCCAGAAAAGATAATCGGATCATGAACCTGTTTACAAAAGGATCGCATCACCGAAATCTGAGCGTTATTTACATAGTGCAAAATCTGTTCCATCAAGGCAAAGGCAACCAAAGCATCAGGTTAAACAGTCATTACTTGGTGTTGTTCAAAAATCCACTTGATAAACTACAAGTTTTGACCCTAGCAAAACAAATGTATCCCCTTCCTAAAACAATATGAAGAAGCTGTAAGAAGGCCCTATGGTTATCTTTTGATCAATTTGAAAACTACCACTCGAGATGACTGTAGGCTGAGAACAAAGGTGCTCCCTGGAGAAGAAAACTTTAATCAAGTAGAGATAGAAGAAAATATCCCTCAGGAGTTACTAAGATATCTGAAACAGCAAACTCTGATGGTGCCCCTGCCAATTTCGGAGATGCAACGCATTCAGAATAATAAACGTAAACGCCCCCAGTCTGCCAAATTTGTAAATTACCTCGACTATGAACCGAAGAAAACCTCTAGATGATCTCGACGTTTACACAGGACTTCGCCTTACAAGTACTCTCAATACGATGAAGACGATTGATTGCATCCTAATTTTCTGATACTCTACTCATAAACATGTTGTAGTTGTATTAATTTTGGTGTATTCATTTCAAATCTGTGTGTATTATTTTTTGTATTCGCTAATAACAAGCAAGTCTGTTAAGAAAACGCGTCATCCAAAAAATATTTATTGTCGCGTGTTGACAATTAATTAGCAGTCTGAACTTTTTATTGTTGTAATTTCAATGGTAGAGCTGTCCCATGGGCTTTTCCGTTGGAGTTTGTATGCAAATCTAGGGTTGAAAAAAGAGTTCAGTGCGTGACTAACGGAGCGGAAAACTCGAGCAGTTAGCTAAGCCGAATAATATATTCTCTGTCTCTCGCTCTCTCTCCTCGCCAAAGCTGAGGCACGGAGCTGATATGCTTGAACAAACTATTTGAATAGAACAATGAACTCCTTCAAGTAATGAACTTTATTGAAAAACTATTAGTTTTACACAAACAGTGCTGAGAACTTTATTTCACTGGTATTCATAACAACCAAACTTCAAACATTCGTCTTGAGTTTCGTTTTGCTGTGAATTCAGCTTCCTTTGCTAGTTGCTCAAGATAGCATACCTTTGAGGTTCCAACGTATTTATAATGAAAAAATCATATGACCTCTGGTACTAAAAATAATTATATGACATCATTCTACCCATTTTAAGATTATGACGTAATACTTCCAATGACACCCTACACACCCCTCCATCCCGATGACGTCACTATTTTATTTTTGAGTTATTTTTTTGTAAAAAAAATATCTCTTAGTTGGCGCGTCGAGTATGTTGTGGATGGGTCAATGGATCAGTAAGTCAGTGAGTGAGTCAATGAGTGAGAGATGTATGTATTTTACACCAATCAGATCGGATCTACTATAAACAGCCAATCAAATTTCTTGTTTTAAAAGTAAATGGTATATGAGAAGATTTGATACAGTTCAGAACTGCCATATTTATTCTTCTATAAAAGAGGAGGAAGTATTCATATATTGGGTTTACTTTGGCATTTTCTGTGAGTTAGGCTTAGGATTTTAGTTATGGATGAGATGAGCCTTGAGGTAGGAAACAGTGCGTGAGGTAGTTGTATGCAAATGGATGAGATGTTTTTATTTTTAGTTACAAAGGTAACTTGATATTTTTGTTTTTCACAAGGAGTAAATTCAATTAGACGTCATGCATCGTTGCTTCTAGTTCTTACGAAATGTTTTAGAGGAGACGAGACTATTTTGATTTGAAAGAGTTCGAACGTTTACAATAGGTACAGGTAACGGTTGCTGTGTTCTTGTTGCGTGCAAATATAACGAGATATTTGTATTTTTTCGTTACAAAGGGTAATTTGACACTTTTGTTTTTCACAAGGGAGTAAATTCAATTAGAGCTGGCAAATCATCACCACTTGTTCCCACGAGATGATTGCTATTTTTAGTTACAAATGGTAACTTGATATTTTTGTTTTTCACAAGGAGTAAATTCAATTAGACGTCACGCATCGTTGCTTTTAGTTCTTAGGAAATGTTTTAGAGGAGACCAGACTATTTTGATTTGAAAGAGTTCGAACGTTTACAATAGGTACAGGTAACGATTGTTTTGTTGTTGTTGCATGGAAATATAACAAGATATTTTATTTTTTAGTTACAAAGGGTAATTTGACACTTGTTTTTCACAAGGGAGTAAATTCAATTAGAGCTGGCAAATCATCACCACTTGTTCCCACGAGATGCTTGCTATTTTTAGTTAAAAATGGTAATTTGACACTTTTGTTTTTCATATGGAAGTAAATCGTTCGCACAAGATGTTTGGTATTTTTAGTTATAAATGGTAACTTCACACTTTTGTTTTTCAAATGGAAGTAAATTCAATTAGAGCTTACAAGTTGTCGGCTATTGTTTCCAGGATACTAAATAAAAAAGAAGCTTTCATTTCTAAACTGTTTTTGCATTTCTGCAGTAGTAGTTTATAGTTTTATTTGATGACATTCATTTCAGTCCGATACTTTAAAGGTAAAATATATGAGAACTGTTCAAATGTTCTTTGAAGACTGCTGGGCGTCAAATTAAAGTGCAATTTAATTAAATCAGACTTTCAACGAATCAGAGAGGTTTTTATTCCTCTTTCTTTCTATTTTCGGGTGAAGTAGTGTTGTTGTGTAAAAAGGGTAAACGTACGACTCGTATAAAATGCGAAAAGCTCTCTTAACTTGAGTACTTTTGAGCAAAAATTCCTCTTGGGGGTTGAATGGGCTATGAGATCTGTGAGTAGCAGGGAGTTAATGCATGTGCGTGTGTCGCCAATCACAGTGTGGATTTTATCAACGAATCAAATTGCCTGTTTGAAATAAGATGGTATCTACATTAATCTGGAGATGGGTCAAATCACTGTAGATTGTTCAGTCAAACATTTTATGGCTTACTAATTACTTATCTTACCATGTATATCATAAATTCCCAGTTTCTCGCTTGCTGTACATCGCAACCAAAAAGACTTGTCAAATTAGCCAAATCATTACTGTAAAGAGCTCCATGAATGCTCCTATCTCCGAGACTTCATGCCTTGCACGCCTTGCGTGCCTATGTTTAGATTAGGATGTCATCACTTTTGATGACGTCAACCCCTAGGGTATTGTGACGTCACTGTGTCTTTGTGTGCCCGTTGGAGAACCCCTACTTTCCTACTACTTTTACGTATGGATTTTTGACGAGTGCTAAGGCAAAGTTTGGACTTTTTTTCCCCAGAAAATTCCACCATTGCTTCTGGCGAACTATACACGATGTTACATTTATCACCGTCAGCGTATTTCATGGCCAGACGTAATACCTTTTTAGCGCATTGAATATTCCCTTTGAAAGTGAACAGAAACAATGCAAACATTCCAGATTACAAAATGTTCTGTTTTGCACGCAAAACGAAAATACAGCTTAACTCTGGATGATTTCAGCCTTACTAGCCAGCAGCTGGTCCCAAATGCAAATGTCCTGATGCCCATTGCCGAAGGCCGCCATTTTTTGTGTAAACAGTTAATTTGCTAACTTGACAAAACCCTCCTGAGGGGGAGATATGACGAAAAGAGCTGAGAAATGGCCTGTAATTGGCTGATGATGACATCATCCGGTGAACACAATTGGCCGTGAGTGGGAGTTTGGGTCTGCTCACCGACAAAAAACAAGAAGATCTTTTAGGTCTTATAACCGTGCTTTTGAAATTGAACTGTTTCCTTCGCACCAGAGCCGCAAAGCAGTGGACATTCCAAAGAAGTCCTTGATGATTCACTGATTATTGTAGACAGCACATCCCTTGATCAACACAAACTGTAATATCGCGCGACTCTTGCATTTTCCGAAATAAACACCAAAACGTCTACCTTCACGTCTCTTGTCTGCAAGCAGAACTTGTTGATTCACTGTTGACTGTAGACACAAAATCACCTGATCAATATGTAATGCAACAACTGACAGCAACGACTACACACGAACTATTTAAGCCTCTTATTGCACCATCACTTGTAGCCACCGTGAACCTCGATTGCACCATCAGTCGTAGCCGTTGTGAAATCTCCGATGACGTAATTGTCTTAATCTGGGATGTGTATGGGCATGAACGATACGAAAGATCCTATAATAACACTATTAACAACAGCTTTTTTTCTTAAAAGTCACCATTAAATTTAACTGTTTTTTCCATGAGTAAAGCGCTAGCAAAGTCACAACATTCACATAATTCAAGAATTACTTTATCCACGGCTATCTTTAGTATGGTGGTTATTTCCCTGTCAATGACATAATCCTTGCACGTTCTGACACGTTCTTTGCTTAGCTTGCAAATATTTAATTTTCCTTCCGATCTTTGAACTCGCTTCAATAAAACAACACGGCAATACTTCTCTTGTCTAAAACTACGAAAAATACTCCCAAAATAACAGTTACATCAATCACGGTCGCCCCTCGCGAAATTAAAGTTCAAAACAAGCACAATCGTATTCAACACGCTGCCCAAGAAAAGTTGCATAGTCGACACATTCCATTAATGACGTATTTACTTTTTATGCATTTAACACTCGCTTCGAATCAAGCTCTTCAATAACACAAAAAGGCAATATATGTTGCACCAAATAAAGAGTAGAGTATTCATAAATTTTCAGTACATTAACGTCTTAACAGCTTTGAATAAACATCGTAAGTTGCGTCATTCGAAGTCTGGCCGAGAGAAGTTTGGGTCTGGTCACCGAGAAAATGGCAAAAAATAATAAACCCCGTGCAGAGCAAGAACCGCGCTCGGCCCATGGCCACGCGGTTAAAAAAAAAACCCCCGGGTAAAACATGAACCGCGCTCGGCCCATGGCCGCGCGGTTAATAATAAACCCCGTGCAGAGCAAGAACCGCGCTCGGCCCATGGCCGCGCGGTTAAAAAAAAATGTAATTTGTGATAATCGGTATTGACATAAATTAATATTTTGCCGACACAGAACAGAGAACTGGGTGCGAGCATAGTACGCTAGGGTTCATGGGTAGTACGTTTGTAAAAAGAGACAGTTGAGAAACTTGTGACATTCTACGGTCAGCCCTGCCACTAGCATTTTCCCATTTAGGTTTATTTTTATTGTGTAATTTAGCGTCATATGATTTGCTTTTCATTCTCTTGTTTATAGACCAACCTTAAAACCCCAAAGGTAGCGCCACTGCATTTGGTCGGGGGTACACGGTCCCTATTTTTCCTAACAAGAGAGTTTGGGGGTTTACGTGTCCGGCTTTGGCGCATGTAGGACGTTACTTGATGTATCTTATCCATTTTGTTGTAAGCTTATTGTCGCAATTAAACATATCCTGGGCCTGGCTGACTAACGCGCCCATGCTTCAACCTTTGAGTGTGTTTGATTGTGTAGTGAAGGCAAAATAGAATAGGTTTAATTAATTTCAAGCAGCAATGCCACGCAAATAGTTTTGCCTGGATTGAGTCTGATTGGACACTGAGAGATGGTGAAGTCTCTAATTAGTAACATTTCATGTACTAAACAATCAAACTTTTTGTGGCACTTCTTAAGGATGGAAAACTGTTTTTCAAGGTCTTTTGGGACAACACAGTGTGTGTCTCTAGCTATAGACTACATTTATAGACTACACATGCTGGTAATTTACAAAAGGTGTTTTTTACTCTTGCACATTAAGCACTTGCTGGATCTTGGCAAAAACTGGTTGGAGGACTGCACAAGTTTTCTAGCTTACCTCCTTGAGTTGTTTGTGTGATAAATCTGGAGAATCCTGTTCTTTAAAGGGCAGAACTTTTCAAACTGGGGGGCTTTCCTCAGTGGCAGGTGTTGGCTGCTGATCTGCAGCTTTTGAAGCAAAAAAATTTCTGATGGTAGCATTGGCAAGTTGTTGCAGAAATTTCAGCTGAGAGAACAGTGCTTTCAAGTGGTCGCATTCTTCAGAAAAATATGTCCAACATGACAATAAAAGGTATGCACAATCAAGCATGGTTTTCAACAGCCCTTGTTTATAGAGCAAAATAACAGGGCTCTGGTAGTGGAGCGAGAGACCTGTGTTTGTAGGTTTTACGTAAACTTTGGTCTTGATCTCAGGGGCTCTGTACAGTAGCTGCATACCAAGAAAGGGAAGCACACCACTGCTCTCTATTTCAATGGTTAACTTTACTGGGGAGTGGCAGTTGTTGAGAACCTGAAGAAAAGCTGTCGCTGATGTTGTGTATGGCATTATGGCTAACATGTAATCGACATATCTCTCATAGAATGAAGGAATTTTACCTTCACACTTTGGAGTTTCTTCAATTGACCCCATAAAACATTGGCAAGCAGTGGTGCCAGTGTTGAACCACTGGCAACCCCGGCCCATTGGTTTGTTCATACAATTTCCCATTGAATTGAAACATCTGGTCATTAGCAGATGCTCTGAGTAGATGAACAAGATCTGTTCCCCTAAGGTTCAAGTGGTGTGTTTTGTTGAACAAACTGTCGGTAAATGCTTTATCAGCGACTATCTGTATAGTTTCTCTAAGGGCATGTTGGTAAATAGCGAGGAAACATCATAAGACACAAGGATATCACCATTGTTGATCTGAATTTTGCACATTTCATTGGCAAATTCAAAACTGTTGGCTATTGTGTAGTGGCTGTAGGACAAAGTTTGTAGTTTCTCCTCTAACCATTTCACCAATAGATAATTATACGTTTGTGTGGCAGATAAGATAGGATGCACAAGCCACGTGTTGTTAAGCCATACAGTTGTGTTGTGGTTGTGTGGGGTGCTCAGAATCTGCAATCTGCTTTGGTAGAATTCTGCAGAGGGCAGATTCGAAGTCTTCCTCTTTTTGCAGCAGTGGATGATAATGTCTGGATGGTCTGCTTCTCCGGATCAAGCAGTATGCATTCATGGATGCTTTGGACAGCAAGTGCAGATATTCAACTATAAATATTGACCATGACAGAAAATTGATTGCCCTGATAGATGTAGAGACCACGATCTATAGCTTTGTGTTAGGAAGCTCCAATTTGAGGCCGGCTCGGTTACCTTCATGGGACACAAACTCACTGACAAGGCCATGGAACCTGATCCGTCTAAGGTGGAGGTTATTAAAGAAGTGCTAAGACCAGCAGACAAAGCTATTGTTCAACGTTTCTTAGGCATGTGAAATGCATGAAAATGTGTTCAAGTCAGCAAAGGAACTCATTACATCATCTACTACCCTGTGATACTATGACCAGTCATCTCCTGTAAAGCCCTAAGTCGATGCTTAAGATAATGCCATTGGAGGAGTACTTTTGCAGGACAGCCAAACCGTGTTTTACTTTGTAACTGACACTATTGAAAGAAACTATGCCCAAATTGAGAAGGAATACCCTACAATAGTCACCTACATGAACAAATGGCATCAATATCTCCATGGAGAGAGTAACATTACAGTTCACATGGACCATCAGCCCTTGGAGACAATAAATCAAGAAGCCTCTGAGCAAGGATCCATGTAGGCAGCAGAGAATGATGCTAAAACTCCAACATTTCCAGTTTAAGAATAAGAAAGGAAAAGGCCGATCCCTTGCTCTATTCATGTCAAACAAACATATTGGATGTTTGCGATATATTTACATCCATCATTTGCATCATCACAGAATGCGAAATTTTCTACCATAATTTGTGAAGAAAATGGGAAGGAAATTATAACACAGAAATAGCAAAAGTTTAACACAGTTAACTGCACAAAAACAGTATGATTCGTTCACAAAAAAAGAAATCATTCAGAGGATTTGACCATCGATTAACTTTCTTGGTGGGTAGATTTTGATCACATGCTAAGTATTGAGGTGGGCAAGTGACTCAAATTTCATTTGGGATCAAGCCAGTTTGAAGTAAAGCCCTTCACTTTTTGTTTGGTGGACCATTTTCCATACTTCTGGCAAAGAAAAATATGCAGATCACTGAACAAGTTTAATTGCCGCTTCCATGTGTAGTTTTTTATGGTTACCTTGGGATTTTTCCCACTTGACAAAGAAAAATTGCTTGGTTAAAAATTGTTTTCCTCTGATTTATAACAGTAACTTTTATCAGTTGGTTCTGACTTGATACTGGAATCATGATCAATGTCATGTTTACGCAAGATAACAACGAAGTACAGAATACAAAATACATGTTTGGATTTTCCAGAGTCCCAGATATTCTACTGGGTGTGCGCGTATGTTGGAAACAACTTGACGAATGAGAGAAATGTTTGTTTTGGCGATTTGTTTGTTGATTTTTGCATGGGAAAAGTGAAAGAAACAACAAATATTTCGATTTCTGCAGAGGAATACCTTCGAGATACATGTAATTATATACTGACAAAGACTCGGTTTCTGTGACAAAAGTGTGGCGTTTGTGCATCAAGTTGTTTCTTTAGAATGTTATGCAAATTTTAAGGCACCACGATACATACATTGTTATTTTGCTTTTTAAGTAAGCCATTGTTGTCTCTGAATATTCCTTTTGTATCTTCGTTTCAAAAAGTTCTTAACAGGTAAACCGCAAAAGGCTTCCCAGGTAAAAAGTCACCCGGGATCTAGGCGGGATCCCGCCAATCCCACCAGTGATCCCAGGTGGGAATGGTGGGATCCCGCCACACAAGGCGGGATCCCACCATTCCCGCCTGGGGATCAAAGATAATCCCGCATGGGATCCCACCTAAAATGCGGGATTTATGCATCCCACCCGGGATCCTTGGCGGGATTTTCACATCCCACCTGGGAATGGCTGGGATCTTAGGCGGGATTTTAATCCCACCTGGGATCCCTGGTGGGATTTACACATCCCACCCGGGAATTAGGCGGGCTTTAACTCCCACCTGGAATTCTCTACAGGATTTGCATATTCCACCCGGGATTCTTGGCAGGATTTGCATGTCCCTCCAGGGATCCCAGGCAGGATTTTCTCATCCCACCTGGGATTTTGACTGATATTTATTACCCACGTGGGATCCTCCGTAGAATGGTTACTTCCAACCCGGGATCTTGAATGGAATTTTAACCCCACTTGAGATCCTAAGCAGAATTTACACATCCCACCTGGGATCTGAGGTGAAATTGACTTCTCACTCTGGACCTTAGTTATAGGTGGATTTGTGTATCCTGCCAAAGATCTTGGGCGGGATTGACACATGACACTTCTGAATTAGGAATCTTACATGAATTAGGACTCTTACATGGGATCAACTGATTTACATGTCCAAATAAGGTGACTTTTTTTACAAATCCTAGCTCAGATTTTAATGAGATTTTAAGTTTTAAGGCACAATTAAGTTGTTAGAGTGTGGTTCATTATCCCACACGAGACCTGTTGCGGTTAATATTTAGAATCCATAAACATTAATTTATCTAGTATCTTAGATCAACAATACCAACCACTGTTACTCGTATTCACGAATCAAAAATGAAATGAATAAGACTGAGAACTGAATCAATCCTCAAGCTCTTAGAAGCATACAGTCGAAGCAACGACCTCTCCTCACCGACCAGTTTTCCAAAATACCAAAAGTTTCCAAGTCAAATCACTATATTTGGAACCTCTTGTAAGTGGCCACCTCTCGTAAGCAACTGCGACCACTTTTAGAACTGAAAGTTTGACATTTTCTTTTGTTTTTAACCTCCCATAAGGACAATAAAGCAGAAACTGGATAATAAGCTATAACATTATCGCATTCCTGGGTAATACAAGAGACAGAACATTTCTCAATGGGAAGTACCAGAGTTTTTTTTGCAGGAAATTGACTTTTCACATGAATACAACATTTAAAACATGGGGTAGGTCTCTGCAGTTTCCATATGCTAACGAGGCAAAATTTTGACCCAATATGGTCCAACCTCTCGTAAGCGACCACCAGTGCTTGACACATATGGTCGCTTAAGTGAGGCTCGACTGTACTTACAGATTTTGGATTTCCCTCAATGTGTCTGATCTCTCCACTTTCACATTGATGTGCAAATTAAAGTGATTACAACTTTTAAAGCGCTGGGCCGGGTTGTTCGAAAGCAGGTTAAACCTAACCCAGGATTAAAAGTTAACCAAAGCATTGATTTTTCTTGTATAAAAGTGTTTTTGGCTTCCTATTTTTTGTTTACTTTCCGGTTATTCAAATTAAAAAAGAGAAGGGCAAACAATATAAACAGAAAACCTTTCCATAAAGTTACAAAACTGAAATCAAAATTCTTGCTAACCCTGGTTAGCTTAATCGGGCTTTGAACAACCCAGCCTTGATGTCTATACTTAAGTTGAAAAAGTTTTACTCTGTCAGATAGAGATGATGCATATGGGCTGAGTGGATTTCATCTTTCAGAAATGTTTTCAACCAGTCTAACATCAGAACTTGTAATGGAACTGCTGTGTACATTAAGAATGGGTAGAATTGTACTGAAATTCCATGCAGGTTTAATGTTAATGTACAGTTCTAAGCCATTCAATTCATCCAATATTCATGTTGTAGGTATTTACTGCTCAATAACTAATTCCTCATAGCTCAGTATTGACAGAGTGGGTATCAGAAACAGGAGGATATGGTAGACATACTCCGCTAGTTCATAATGGCAGAACGAACCAGCAATTGGAGACTTCATCTTCAAGCTCTGTCAGAAATGCTTCCCTATCTAACTGCTGTAGGGCATAATCTGTATAAAAGTCTGTCCGATTGTACTTGCAATCCACGAGCAGTCTTGAGACTGATCATCCCGATGTATACAGAAAATGTGAAGCAGGATTTCACGTTGTCCGAAGACGCAACGGGTTATGGGCAGGACTATCAACAGATCTTGTCATAGAGCAGGTATTACTGAGAAGCCTAAAGACAACTGGTGGTTTGACGAGAGGACGTGGAATGACTGAAAGACAACGAGTGATTTGGCTGCTCTCTATGCCAGCGTGTGCAGAGATGAATCGTGCCATGCTAGAGCTCACAGGGGTTAGCTACAGTACAGGTGAGCAAAACAAGGATATGACGAAGTCCAGACAAGCCCAGGACATGAAGGACACTCGGACGCTGCTTCTTGCTTTAGCAGAAAGAAATCCTTTTACAACTCAAACAGATCTGATAAACATCATGACTGGCGTTCATGCCGAGAGTTCTGTTAATGTGGAAAAGGCCAGAGAAGTTGGACAGAGCATCCTGGACTCCGTGACAGGAAAACCAGCTGCAGAATACTCATTTACAAAGAGTAGCCAAGCTATCATAAATTATTCAGTGCCAAGTCATCCGTCAAAGTTGATGGGGAGAAGATTCAGGTGGATCCACAGTTGTTATTTCAGCATCTTATTATTGCTAGCCAGTCTCTGGATGACATGAGTGCCATATTTAAATATGAGCTATGCAGCTATCCACCATCTCTGTTTGATTCTTTATTAATGCTACTAAAGGCGCAAAAGCCAGCATTGGCAGATGCTATCTGGGCTAAGCTCCCTTCAGATGCAACTGGACCAAAAGGTGAAGTGCAATATGTCCTGGATGGTGGCGCACTCCTTCATCGGGCTCCTTGGCCTCGAGGATTCTCAAAATATAGCGAGATCTGTGACATGTATTGTCAGTATGTGACAGCGAAGTATGGTGCTGCACTATTATGGAGGTTACCAACTGGGTCTTGATTTTATGTACAAAATAAATCTTGCTAAATTGTTTTATAACACGCCCCCTTTGATTTCAGATTTAGCTATGTGGAGAGAGAGTCAATACAACCTAAGAGGACATAAGAAGGCTACCGTTCCAAGATTTTCAACACATTTCATGAAACATTCCACACGTTTTAGAGGCGCCATACTGTGGAACTTTGTTCCGATTATTTAAATGATTCTCATAATTTTAAACAATTTATCAGAAAAGTGAAACTGGACCCAGCATTTAGGGAACTTAATTTTAACAGTCTATCTGTTCAGTGCCTAAGAAGAAGATGTGCAATCTTATATTTTAAATTTCTGAATTTTTTATGTAAATCCGTATTTAACTTCTTGAATTTTTTGTCAAGTGTACGTTTTTATTTTGGTGTCTATTACCTAAACTGTTTTATATTTTAAACTTAGTTAAGTATGTAATAAGGTTATACACCACCCCATAAGCCACACTTTTCTAAACTGCCATTGGTTCAAACAATTTTTTCTGAAGTCATCAAATGGTCCAACAAAGAGGGTGGCACCTCCCTCTCATCATCTGCATTTGAAATACATCTGTACTGTTTGGTTTAGAACCAAAGAGTTATCCTCGGGATGCTAATAAGTTGTTATTAAAATTACATTTCATACTGTTATTATTGCCAAGTACTATTTTTACACACAAAAGCTAATAAAAAAGGAAATAAAGATGAAAGAATTCATTAGAAAGCTCACTTCTTAACTTCAAATTGAAAAGTTACAATCTTAAGTTCTTAAGATCTGCTCTATGGTCCTCCCCCCCACCCTTGCCCCCCTTGAAATCAACACAGGAGGTGTTTTGATATGCAGTAATCAAAGTAGAGCATCTTTCTTGCTTTTTCGTTATTTTGTTTCTGTTTGTTGCCCATATTAAAAATATTATGGAGCAAGTAAAACAATATAATACAGCTAGAGAAAGCACATCTTCGAAATGTGATTTTTAAGTTAATTATAAGTACCATTTTCGGCCAAAGTGCAAGAAATTAGATAAGTAGATGTATTTGTATTGTTTAGTAGGGCAACTGTATTGTAATTAGTGTAAGTGTAGGTGATTGTAATTCTATCATTGTAAGTAGTGTTAATTTTTTTTATTGGTCTGTTAGTGTATCTTTGTATTATGTTATCATTCCAATTAAAAAAATGGGTTTGTTTTGAATCAGCTACGAATGATTTGTAAAAAATCTTTGCAACAAGCGAGCAACTCACATACAGTATTGTGCAAAAGTAATGCAAACGTATTTCGCTGAAATTCGTGGCTTTTCCTGGCTTTTCGACGAAAAAATATCAAATTTTCGATGGAAGCGAATTTTCAACGAAAAGTCACGATAATTTGTGATTCCTATTGTCTCCAACTACGGGAATTTTCGAACGACAATTCGTTCGGAACGAAAATATACTTCGAATTTTCGAGTGAAAATTCGCAGTGTTCGATAAATGACTTAGAACATTGAGCGCAATTTCGCTCTTTGTTTGCCCTGCTCAAACATTCCCACGCATTTTCTGGAGGATAAACTGCCCAGTTCAAATTTGCCGCGACGATTCTTTTCTGATGTCATTTCACAGTGTAAGCTTTACGAAAAAACTCGTGTCCATTTATACAACAGGTTTATACAAGACTCACCTGTACATGTATTACTTCAAAGGTTCCTTTTACTGTTTACTTTACGTTGAAAGCATCGCAGCTCTTACACCATTGTTCTTTGGTGGTTTCTTAGCTTACTTATGTTGAACACAGGGGCCACTCGCTGACACGGCCATGTTTGCGTCATGGTAACGCCACAGCCCAAGTTACTGTGGGCTCGCAAATAAGTTGCCAACATGGCGTACGTGTCACATGGCGAGCCCCAAACATTTAAATCATGAGACAGAGTGAAGGAATTTTTCTGAATTCAAGAGTTTTCAAACTGAAATGGAATTTATCTGGATTCATGAGTTGTTAAACAAAGCAAGAATTATGTTTGAAAGGTAAGATGTTCAAAGAATGTTTTCTGCGAATGAACTCTGGAAACGCATCTTGTTGTTATCTGTTTTGAACAGGAATGTTCAGTGAAAGTCAAAACAAATTAAGTTTGTTCACTTAGATACGAAATTACAGTGTCAACTTATCAATAAATATTCTGTCTGCACAAAATATATCTCGTTTCAACGGTTTTTTTACATGGGAAAGCAGGCTTCTGTAAACATTGCTAGTTACAGTACCGCTCAGATATACGTTAACCAAAACATGCGCATAATACGCGTATAAATATACGCGTATGTGCGTATAGGTATACGCGTATATGCGTATGAGCATACGCGTATGTGCGTATGAGTATACGCGTATGTGCGTATACGTATACGCGTATTTGCGTATAAAAATGCGTATATACCCATATACGCGTATGTTCATTAGTATTTATGAGCTAGCTTATTGTCTTTCTACTGTCAGTGGGCTGATATTCTAAAGAAAAGCTTGACAGCACTAAAAAACTAAACGACTACAGTACGGGCAGCATGAAGACTTCTCCCGATACGTTGTTGCAAGTGTATATGAGTTAGATAGAAAGTATGTGCTTATCGATATTTTTCGAACGGAACTTTCATGAGAAGAGGAGACGTTTTCATCACTTACCACACTACCTCCGCCGCAATGGCTTTGGAATGTGTTCAAAATAAATTTAAATACCGCTGCATCATATTTCAGCAGAATCGACAAAGAAACCCGCATGTGAAACTTCTCCCAAGTTTAGCGGCGAATATTTTGGACATCTGCGAATGTAAATGCGAATAGTTTATTTCTTGTTTACATGCGAGATTCACGACACTCGTCATTTGCGTGCTGCGTAATTCTCCGTATGTTTATAAACTAATTCTCAAGCTGTCCCAAGTATTTTAAATTATGTTTTCCACTTAAATTGTTTGCTCGTTACAAAATGGTGAATTTGAGCGATTTGGTGGGTTTTGCTTTGACTCTTACTGCACGTTGACTAAAGAACTCTAGTCATTTGCCTTTGGTTGCTGAATCGAACAATTCGGAAAACAGTAAAATCTACATTAATGAGTCTTTGACGAATTACCGGAAGAGGCTCTTCGGGAGAATCAAAGAATACAAGTGAGCGAATAATGTCAAATATTTGTGGACCAGCAATGGCAAGATCATGTTCAAAGTGAATGACATGTCTCCCACTCAAGTCAAGTAAGGAGTCAAGGGTGGAACTGGAAGGCTCATTTTCGACCGCCCAGCGCCAAGCAGATTTTCACGCAGAAATTTGAATCGCCTGGCTTCCAAATCGAACACCAGATAAACTGAAAGGTTGATGTTTCTTCTTGTGGCATTCAATCGAAGATCCATTTAAAATCCAAGTGCTAACCGCCAAATAATTCTCCAGAAATACAGCTTTCGAAGCGACCAGCATCCACGGATTCGTGTGCTAACAGTCACGCTGTTTTCTCCACGCTGATTGGATGCATTCCTTACCATCATCCAATCAACGTGAAGTAACAGCGTGACTGCGGATGAGCTTTCAGAATGTCACAAACACAAGTCGTTCGAATGCTAAGTTTATAGCAAGGAACATTCAACATCCAACAAGCAGTTTCGTCAGTTTAATGGACGGGCGTTTCAGTGAACATCAAAACAGCGACGTACAAAATATCTTGTTGTCATAAATTAATCGTGATGTGATGCGGTCGCGGTCAATTACGTGAATACTCGATGAAAGGTTTTCGCATGGGTAGCTCATGTTGACTCATCCCTCTACAATTACCGGATACCTTTGAGACGATTTCGCAGACCGTTAGAGCAATTATTAATATTATTTTTTAGTCATCCGTTCGAAGAGCAAACCAAACCGTTCGAATGATTGATTCATCCGTTCGTACGGTTTATTAAGCCGTTTGAACGGTTTACCAATCCGTTCGATAATCCATTCGAATGGTCAACCAAGCCGTTCAAATAATTATTCATGGCACGGCGTTCGAACGGTCAACCAAACCGTTCCGTGCGTCTTTGCCATTCGAACGGTTTTCCGTTAATGTCCGTTTTGCCTTTCACGGTCACATTTTACTGTTTGAATGAACGATTTGTGTCAAATATAACCGGAGATATAATTTTTTCGACAAGGTCTTCGGAAGGCTTTAGACTGATAAACATCTCGCAACTTGCTGATGCGTGCCGAAAAACAGACCGCCGACTGCGCTGAATTAGTGAAAACATCTTTCATGATACAAAATTGTATGGTTTTTATCTGTTCTCAAACATTCATCGAGGGAAGTTTGTTTATATGTCTTGTACAGTCAATTACCTACATCTACGAAGTGACTTTCCTAAAATTATTGCAGTTTTTCTCGGCACTTAAAATTTGATCGAACTTTCGGAAGCGCTTTACGTGAATATATGCTTAGTAAATCGCCAGATAATTCACACGTTTAAGTGCCGAGTTTAAGTAACATTGTTCTTTTAGTTCCGATTCATGAACAGCGAAAGATAAAGCAGATAAACTGCTGCTTCGCATTATTCAGTAAATACATGAAGCGATGCGACGTGCGTGTTTTCAACATGATCTCCATTTGCTTTATGCAAATATTTTAATTTTCGGTTGTTGGATCATTGCTTTTTAGGCTCTTTCTTTTTCACAACAATGAAACACAAAGAAAACTTTTCGTCCTGAATAACAAAGACACATCATACGTGCATGTATATGCGTATATGCGCGTATAACTATACGCGTATGTGCGTATAGGTATACTTGTATGTGCGTATACTTATACGCGTATGTGCGTATAGTCATACGCATATGTGCGTATAGTCATACGCGTATGTGCGTATAATACGCGTATGCGCAGTTAACGTATATCTGAGCCGTACTGTAAGATTGCAGCCATTTGTTTTATCACGGCGATGAAGCGAATATTGATGCAGAGTTTCAATAATAACATTAATGTTCAATTTGTGCCCCAAGTAATGCTTACACAAGTCGCAGACAACTGTTTTGTAGGCGAGACTAGTTCATTTAACGATCGCATCATTGCTATCATGGAAACTCAATCCAACGTGTTGTTTGTTTACATGTCAAGTTCATGCAATCCTTGAAAATTCACTATACTTCGAACTTCGATACTTTGAACTTTTGTTTCGCTACATCGAAAATTTGGTACTTCGAATTTCGTTATTGCGAAAAATCAACGAAGTTCGCTAATTTTTCAGGAAGAATCCAACGAAATCTCTCTCGAAAGTTCGTTGATTTTTCGACGTAAATTCGCGTGAACAAAGGGCGAATTTCGACGCATTTCGTTTGCATTTCTTTTGCACAATACTGTACTAGACAAAGAAAGATGTACTGAAGAAAAGATATACAACAAAAACAATTTCTACCAGTCATTGCAAATCAAAGACAATGGGTAATTGATTAATAATAATAATAATAATAATAATAATAATAATAATAATAATAATAATAATATACAGTATTTATAGAGCGCTAATTCCCAATGGTCCAAAAGCGCTTTACATAATAAAAAAATAATAACAACAAAATCCTAAACCTACAAAACTACATTGTCATTCTATAAAAATTCCCAATGGACCAAAAACGCATTTACATAATAAAAAATAACAACAAAATCCTAAACCTACAAAAACTACAAAACTACATTGTCATTCTATAAAAACATCATCATTCTATACAACATCATAACCAATTTTAAAAAGCCAAGTCTTGAGCTTAGATTTAAAAGAAGAAAGGGAATTACAAGATCTAAGTTCGAATGGAAGTGCATTCCAAACAGAAGGTGCGGCAATAGTAAAAGACCGGCCACCATAAGTTTTAAGATTAAATTTAGATGTAGAAAGTAAAAATTGATTGGAGGATCAAAGAAGTCTACCAGGTGTACAAGGCTTGATGAGATCAGTGATATAGCTAGGTGCAGCACCATGAAGCGCCTTAAGGTAGCATCCCACCCCAAATGTGACCATTTTGGGAAAAAAAAATTTTCTCGATAGGAAGACTGACCTTACTCCTATCTTTGTTTTAAAAAAAAAAATTCGAAAAAATATTGTTTCTACGGGAAGTTATGGACAAAATAGTGTTTAATGTCATTGAACCGGAAGAACGTCTCTGAAACTGTTTTGCTCTTTTTCTCGAAACTATATTTTCAAGAAATTGGGCGCACGTTTTAAGTTCGCGTGCAGCGAATTTTCAACCGTTTTGGCTCAAATTTGGGGAGAAGGTTCCTATACAACGTAGCTCAAAAACCGTGTCGGCGTTTTTCTTTTTTTCAGTTCTTTCTAAAGTTATAAATAAATGAAGTAACAAGAGCGATATTTTTTCGAACCTCGAAGTTTAACCAGGCGTAAAAAACAAACCAGGCAAGA